>SKCR01023663.1:0-110056 GCA_019454045.1 Zanthoxylum bungeanum
GTAGCCATAATTGAAACTTAAACTTAATGAATCCAGGTAATTTGGTTGGCATAGACATATGGTTCAATTGGGTTAAAATGGGTATTTGCGTCTGACCATCGACAGAGGCTTTCGGATAATTTAGTGTTACAGGTTAGTAAACCGATTTATTACACGAACATGAAATAACCACTTCATCTTTTAAAAGATATTAGAAAGATTCACAACCCTAAATAGTTTTTAATATTGAATTTTCTTAAACCTACTTTCGAACAATTTTATTTACTTGTTTTTAAATTTAAAATCTTCACCATTTCAAATCAATCAATCAACCTGTTAGATACTAGTAATCATTTGACCTCATAAAATTAATAGATTAGGTATTAAGTCCTCGTGGGATCGATACTTTTTATACTACTTGAACGATACGTGCGCTTGCGTTATACGCGTGTGTAACCACCGGTCAAGTTTTTGGCGCCGTTGCCGGGGACTTATTTATCTTTCACTATTAGTTTTAAGGTTAGATACCTTTACTTGTATCTAATTTTCTTTTTACTTATTGTTTTTGTTTTCTTGTGTTTCAGGTTCTCAGAAACTTCATGAGACGAATCAGAAGCTTTGAACTCCGACCGCTTGACCCAGAGATTGAAAAAACCATCAGACAGTTGAGAAGGGAAAAGCGAGAAGGCCAAGAAGCAATTGTTAACATGGAACTTGAACCTTTAGAGGTTGCACCACCAATTCCCATTCGAGACAGAACCATTCCGGTGGTTGACAGACTCATTTCATGTATTGTACTTCCTCCCTTACCAACAAATACGAGTGACATTAAAACATGCATTCAGATGATTCATCAGTCAGTTCAGTTTGGGGGGAATGCAACTGAAGATCCTAATGCCCACATCAGCAACTTCCTTGAAGTTTGCGGCACTTTCAATTACAACCGAGAAGCTGAAGAAGCAATGAGACTGCGGGTTTTTCCATATTCCTTGAAGGACAGAGCTAAAGCTTGGCTACATTCACTACCAACATGTTCCATCACAACTTGGAACACTTTAGCCACCAAATTTCTTGCAAAGTACTTTCCACCAGCCAGAACTGGAAAGCTAAGGAATGACATCACATCCTTTGTACAACAAGACTCGGAAACTCTCTACGAAGCTTGGGAAAGGTACAAAGATTTACTCCGGAAATGTCCTCACCATGAGATTCCAAAATGGCTCCAAGTCCAAACTTTCTATAATGGACTTTCTAGAATAATGATAACCACAATCGATGCTGCTGCTGTAGGAGCTTTAATGGTAAAAGAAAAAGATCAAGCCTGTGACCTAATCGAAGAAATGGCAAACAACAATTCTTTGTGGCCAACATAAAGGAGCATGGTCCAAAGAATTGCAGGAATTTATGAAAGTGGAGCCAATACAGCAGTCAATGCCAAGCTGGATCAGATATGCAAATTCATGGAGACTCTTATTACTGGATCCACAAGTTCACCATATGGAGGAGCACCAGAATCAAACCAACTTGAAGAAACGGTGAATTATGTCAACAATTTCAACATATAGGGGAACAATCCATATTCCAACACCTACAACCCAGGGTGGAGGAATCATCCCAATTTTCCATGGAGCAACAACCAAGGGCAAAAGAATTTTCCACCACATGGATTCCAGCAACATAACAAAAGCCGGGAGTTTGAAAAAGAACCAGAAATGAAAGAATGGATTACAGAGATGTTCAAAAAGCAACAAACAGCATATGATGCTATATTTCAAAGCCAATCTGCTTCCATCAAAGCACTGGAGAATCAAATTGGATAACTGGCCAATGCTCAGAGTTACAGACTGCCAGGTAATCTTCCCAGCAACACAGAACCCAATCCAAGGAACCGAGGGAAGGAGCAATGTCAAGCCATCACCTTGAAAAGCGGTACTGAAATCAACAAAGATGTTGGAATCAAGGCAACAATTGAGGAAGTTCCAAAAGATGCAGTTCCACAGATGGAGGAAAAAGAAGCAAAGGAAAAAGAAAAAGATAAGATCACTCCACCTCCACCTTTTCCACAGCGACTTCAGAAAAACAAACTGGACAAGCAGTTTGCTCGATTCCTGGAGGTGTTCAAAAAGCTTCACATCAACATTCCAATTGCAGAAGCCTTGGAAGAAATGCCCAGCTATGTCAAATTCATGAAAGATATTCTTTCAGGAAAACGGAGATGGGAAGACTACGAGACAATATCATTAACGGAAGAATGCAGTGCAATCATTCAAAGGAAACTTCCCCCAAAGTTGAAATATCCTGGCAGTTTCACTGTCCCATGCACCATTGGAGAACATTACATCGGTAAGGCTTTATGTGATTTAGGAGCTAGTGTTAACTTGATGCCTTTTTCTATTTACAGGAAACTGCAAATTGGAGAAGCAATGCCTACCTCAGTCTCGTTGCAACTTGCTGATTGAACACTCGTATTTCCAAGAGGTGTTGTTGAAGATGTTCTGGTCAAAGTTGAAAAACTCATTCTCCCAGCAGATTTCATCATCCTGGACATGGAAGAAGATAAAGAAGTACCTATCATTCTTGGGAGACCATTCTTGGCTACAGGTAAAACTGTGATTGATGTGCAAAAAGGAGAACTGACCATGAAAGTGCAGGACCAAGAAGTTACCTTTAATGTTTTCAAAGCCATGAAATTCCCGAGCGATGAAAAAGAAGAAAAATGCTTCAGAGTTGATGTTGTTGATAGTATCGTTCATGATACTGAGCCAAATCCCACAGATACACTTGAAGCTTGCATCACCAACATGACTGACAGCGAGCTAGATGCTGAAATCTTGGAATGTATCAACTACCTTGACAAACCATTCTGATTCAAATCAACACCACCAGTTGAAAGCTTGGAACTGCCAAAGAAAGATCGAATCAAGCCTTCGATTGAAGAACCACCATAGCTGGAGCTGAAGTTACTTCCGAGCCATCTCAGGTATGCATTTCTTGGAAACTATTCTGAATTACCTGTTATTATTTCTTCTTCACTAACATTGGAGCAGGAAGAAAAGTTACTGAGAGTATTACGAGAGCACAAAAGGGCCATTGGCTGGACTATAGCATACATTCGAGGCATTAGTCCATCATTTTGCATGCACAAGATTCTGATGAATGATGAGTACAAACCCACAGTGGAGCATCAACAGAGACTCAATCCAATCATGAAGGAAGTCGTGAAGAAATAAATCATCAAATGGTTGGATGATGGCATCATTTACCCAATCTCAGACAGCAATTGGGTAAGTCCTATGCAGTGTGTACCAAAGAAATGAGGAATTACTGTTGTCACAAATGAAAAGAACGAGCTGATTCCAACAAGAACGGTGACTGGATGGATAGTATGCATGGACTACATGAAGCTAAACAAAGCCACGAGAAAGAACCATTTTCCGCTGCCATTCATTGACCAGATGTTAGACAGACTGGCAGGACATGAGTTCTATTACTTTCTGGATGGATATTCAGGGTACAATCAGATTGCCATCGCACCAGAAGACCAGGAGAAAACTACCTTTACATGTCCCTATGGTACTTTTGCTTTCCGCATGATGCCATTTGGATTATGTAATGCCTCTGCTACATTTCAGCGTTGCATGATGGCCATCTTCTCAGACATGCTGGAGCAGAGTATGGAGTTTTTATGGATGACTTTTCTGTGATTGGAGATTCTTTTGACCACTGCTTGCAAAATTTGGAACATATGTTACAAAGGTGCGAAGATACAAACCTGATGCTCAATTGGGAGAAATGCCATTTCATGGTACATAAGGGCATTGTTCTTGGACACCGGATCTCACAAAAAGGAATTGAGGTAGACAAAGCAAAGATTGAAACAATTGAAAAACTACCTCCGCCTACATCTGCCAAAGGGATTCGGAGCTTTCTCGGACATGTAGGTTTTTACAGGAGATTTATCAAAGACTTTTCCAAGATTGCTAAACCTCTGTGCAATCTTCTGGAGAAGGATGTGCCTTTCAACTTCACCAAAGAATGCCGGAAAGCTTTTGAGATCTTAAAACAGAAGCTGATTTATGCCCCCATCATTGTAGCACCAGACTGGACCCTTCCATTTGAAGTGATGTGTGATGCTAGTGATTTTGCTGTAGGTGCAGTTTTGGGACAACGCAAAGCAAAAATTTTCCACACAATTTACTACTCTAGTAGAACTTTAATGAAGCTCAACTCAACTACACAACCACTGAAAAGGAGTTGCTCACAGTTGTGTACACTTTTGACAAATTCCGCTCCTATTTGCTGGGTCCCAAAGTGGTGGTCTACACAGATCATTCAGCAATCAAATACTTGATCACGAAGAAAGATGCCAAACCCAGATTGATCCGTTGGATACTTCTTCTGCAAGAATTTGATGTGGAGATTCGAGATAGGAAAGGGACAGAGAATCAGGTGACAGATCATCTATAGAGGATCGAGAATAGAGAAACAGCTGGCAAAGATCTGTCAATCAAAGAAACTTTTCCAGATGAACAACTGTTTGTCATGAAACAACAAGATGCCCCTTGGTATGCTGACTATGTCAACTACATTGTGTCAGGAAAATGACCGTTGGAATGGACAACTCAGCAACGGAAGAAATTCTTCAAAGAGGTCAAGCACTATGTCTGGGATGAGCCGTACCTGTTCAAACGGTGTGCTGATAAATTATTGAGATGGTGTGTTCCACATGAGGAAGTCAACAGTGTTTTGCAGCACTGTCATTCATCACCATATGGCGGACACTTCAGCGGAAACAAAATTGCAGCCAAAGTCCTACAATCAGGTTTGTTCTGGCCCACTCTTTTTAAAGATGTTTATCTTTTTGCTCTTCAATGTGACAGGTGCCAGAAAACAGGGAATATTTCAAGGAGAAATGAAGGACTGTTGCAAAACATTTTAGAAGTGGAAATATTCGATGTGTGGGGTATTGATTTCATGGGACCCTTTGTTCCATCATTTGGAAACCTGTACATCCTGGTTGCTGTAGACTACGTCTCCAAATGGGTTAAAGCAATTGCACTGCCATCCAATGATTCAAAAGTGGTGATCAAATTCTTGAAAAAGAACATTTTCACTCGGTTCGAAACACCTCGTGCAATCATCAGCGATGGTGGCACACATTCTGCAACAGATACTTCGATGCACTCCTATCCAAATACGGAGTTACTCACAAGGTTGATACTGCTTATCATCCACAGTCAAATGGACAGGTTGAAGTTTCAAACAGAGAAATCAAAAGAATCTTAGAGAGAACCGTTGGATCAACAAGGAGGGACTGGTCAACTAAACTGGATGACGCATTATGGGCCTACCAAACAGCTTACAAGACACCCATTGGTATGTCCGCATATCGAATGGTGTTTGGGAAAGCATGTCATCTGCCACTTGAGCTTGAACACAAGGCGTAATGGGCACTGAAGAAGTTGAATCTTGATCCACAAGCTGCAGGAGAGAAAAGACTCCACCAACTCAATGAATTGGAGGAATTTCGCTACATGCTTATGAGAATGCCAGATTGTAGAAAGAAAATACCAATAAATGACATGATCGAAAAATAGTGCACAGACAGTTAGAACCAAGGCAGCAGTGTTGTTGTACAATTCACGGTTGAAACTTTTCCCTGGAAAGTGGAAATCAATGTGGTCAGGTCCATTTGTGATCACTCAGGTTTTTCCATATGGAGCTGTTGAGTTACTGGATCCCAATACCAACGAAACATTCAAGGTTAACAGTCAGCGTGTCAAGCACTACTGGGGAGAATCATTTGAGCGACAAAAAGAAAGTGTCACACTTTCAGATCCAGCCTAACATTCGAGAAGTCACGTCTAGCTGACGACTTTAAACTTAGCGCTCGCAGGGAGGCAACCCATGCAATTTTTGTATATATTGTGATTTGGTGTGATTTAATTTGGTGTGTTTAGTTTTTTGCAGATTAAGTCATTTCAAGATGGAAGAAGCTCTCGCAAATCTTCACAAGTAATTTCTTTTTCTCCCTCAAAAATCTCTTTTATTTCACATCTGCCTGGTTTTAGAAGAAGCACATATGCAAAGAAACGTAGAGCTAAACAAATGGGTGTTTGTTACAAATGTACACGCTAGAATTGCAATAATCGTTGTCGTTATTTAGAAATGGTGTCTGATAATCGCGAAGAAAAAATTAAATTCATTATGGATGGCTTGAGTAAGGAGTCTGTAGATAATATATCTTCGACTCTTGAGACGCATCCCAGTGTATATGTTCATATAGCCATTCGCAAATTACATACACAATTCCAAAAATAAAGATAACAGTTAAGTCTTGGGAATCTGACTCAAAAAGACCCTGTTTGCCAATTTATAAGAAAATTGGATGGGAAGCTTGTCCCTGACACATAGACGTCAATTAAGCCATAAATATTTATATATATTATATCTCTTTGTCTTTTCCTAATAATTGCAATTTGTTTTGTTGTTTTCTTTTATTTTCTCCGACATGATCCTGACCTTTTTGACTATCACGATTTATTGTACTATTTAACTAATAATTGTCATTTGGCAGGTACTACTGCTATTATTTTACTCACCCTTTTCAGGTATTATAAATTCAACTCATCATTGCACTTTTGAAGACATCCAGAGTAAAACATGGAAGCCACTTTAAGAAGACGAGTTGAAAACATCTGTGTGTTTTTACGGTACTAGTGTTGGTACTAAGCCACAATACGTAGAGGCAGCAGAGGAATTGGGTCGAGTCTTAGCTGCAAGGAATATGCACTTAGTATATGGCGGAGGCAATCTTGGACTAATGGGGATCGTTTCAAAGGCCGTACAGGAAGGAGGCAGTCACGTTTTGGGAATCATCCCAAAACCTTTGGCAGAGGCAAATCTTATTGAACCATCAACAGAGAAGAGCTAATTGTGCCAGGTATGTCTGAACGACTGGTAGAAATGATTAACCGTGCTGATGCTTTTATTGCTTTGCCAGGTGGCTTGGGCACATTGGAGGAAATTTTTATAGTGCTATCTTGGGCGAACTTGAACATACACCAGAACCAATTGGGCTATTTAACGTTGATGGATTTTATGATTTTCTTTGTGTGTTCTTGATGATGCCCGGAGAAATGGGTTCGTGTCAAAACCTTTAAAAGAACTCCTCTTTACTGCCAGAACTGCTCCGGATCTAATTGACCAAATCTTAGCCTATGAACCACAAATTGACCCTATCTTTTCAAAGATAAATTGATCCGAGGACGATCATGGTAAGAGGCGTCGGATTAATTTGGATCTTAACCTTAATTTCCTGTAGAATTTTAGCTAACCAGGTATTATCTTCTAAACTATTCTTCTACTGTTTAAGACATTGGGGACAATGTCTCATTTAGGTTTGGGGGAGGGATTTAGTTGATTAGTATCTTTTTTTAGTTTGTGTGTTGTTTTTATTTTTAGTCCAAATTTTTTCGAAAAATACAAAAAAATTGAATTTTTTTCAAAAATTACAAAATATTTTGCGTTTTTGTGTTTTTATTTTGACTAAAAAGGTGAAATTGGTGAGAGATAGCTGTGTAAGGAGTTTCCACTCCGGAGACGTATCTCAAACCTATTTCGGAACAAGTTAATTTTTGTTTATTTCCTTTTGAATTATTTAATTTGTGAATTCTCCATAAAACTGACTAAAATGGATCTTCATATGCTCAGTTGGCAGGTATTATCAACATACATGGTAACATTCGGACATGAGCTAAATTGAAAAGTTTGTAATATTCAGTGCTCTAATTTAATTGGAGGAAGCATCTCAAAAAGTGATGGAATAAAAAAAAACGTATGAGATCAGAGTTATTAAGTCTGTAAGGGTGTTTTAACACCTAGTGCCCTAAAGCCAACTGGTTTGGGAGTCACTGGCCCAAAGCTCGCTACATGGATCAAAGATGCTGCAAATATATATATATATATATATCTGAAGTCTAAGTAATTAAGTCCGTTGGGGTGTCTTAACACTTGGTGCCCTAAAGCCAACTGGTTTGGGAGCTACCGACCCAACACTCGCTACATAGATGAAAGATATTGTATATAAATAAAAAAAATCAAAAATCAAAGAAAAAATCAGAAAAATCAGAAAAATTATTCCATTACTACATAAAGGTGTGAATTCTAATAAACCTTTAGGATAAAAATATTACTCTCTTATCAATTGTACTTATGACTGTTGTAGGCAAAAATGAGTTGATTAATATTTTGATGGCTGTGTATATGGAAAATGGTAATATAACCGGAGAATTTACTTATTCAGTAATTTAGAAAGAAAGAAAACAACTAGTAACTTGGAGTAGAAGTTTCATCTGATTAGTCACTAACTTATTTATTCTCTTTTCGCTTGTCTTTTTACTTTTGTGTGCATTAGTTTCACTACCTTTTTACTTTTGTAAAATGTTTGTGGGTATCATTGCTGTAAGCCCTCACGAGACTATAACTCGTTCACTAGGGACACCTAGGGGTTTAAAGGCTTGTTGCATATGCTAAATGCAACCGTGATCCCTACGAAAGTGGCTTAGTTAAATTTTATTTTAAAGATGTTTATGTTATTTTATTATATGTTTTGCTCGAGGACTAGCAAAATGTTAGGTTTGAGGGTGTGATGAGTGATAATTATATCACTATTTCCCACTCATTTAACTTAATATTTTGTATAGTTTCTTGAGTTTTGTGAATATTTTGATGCGTTTTGTGCTATTTTGTAGATAAATAAAGTTTCAGGATATTCTGGAGGTGATTTGGGGCCAAAATAGTGAAAACAGACAAAAGGGCATTTTGGTAATTTGGCCTCGTCGCGACGCCCAAGCCTATGGTGTCGCGACGCCTAACGTGCGCCAGGTCATGCTAACATTGATGAGTGGTAATTATATCACTATTTCCCACTCATTTGACCTAATATTTTGTATAGTTTCTTGAGTTTTGTGAATATTTTGATGTGTTTTGTGTTATTTTGTAGATAAATAAAGTTTCAGGACATTCTGGAGGTGATTTGGACCAAAACAGTGAAAATTGGACAAAATGGAATTTTCGTAATTCTGTGCGTTGCGACGAGCGAGCCTTTGGCGTCTCGATGCCTAACGTGCGCCGAACAGTGCTAACGTGCGCCGGGTCCACAAGTATGAATCTGAGAAAAATTTGACTTTGCTAACTTGCACCGTGCCACGTGTCACCATCATGGCCATTTTGCTAACATGCGCCGTGCCACATGTCATCATCCTACGGTGCCGACAGTCGCCATCGCCACGTGTCGCCACTTGTCACTCCACGTATCTGCCACGTCTTCATCCACAATACCGGTTGACCGAGTCAAAGTGCCACATCATCATCAGCCAATCACAGCGTGCCACGTGTCGTAATTCTATGGTGCCGACAGTCGCCATCGCCATGTGTCACCACGTCAGTGCCACGTCAGCATCAATTATTGACAAACTTATCCGAAATCGACACTTGGAGGATAAGAATCTGACCGACCAATCAGAAGCCGCCACGTGTCACAATAATTGAGATCCCAACCACCTTGCCACGTGTCACCTTATCACCTTATCCAGAATCTCTCCCGACGAACCAGAAGCTACCACGTCGACAATGTCCAACTTCGCTACGCGGGCTTGGCGTCGCGACGCCGACCCCCTATCCGCGCCTATAAATTCAGCGCGATTTCAGAATTCAAAGCATGCCTTCCTTGAGTTTTGTAAGGACTCTAAGGATTGCATCTTGTGTGTTTAAGTTTTTGTAATTTAAATTTAGTTTTTACTTTTAGTATTTTTAATTATGCACTTTTACTTTTTGTAATAAAATTTTATTTACTTTATGTTTTGTAGTTAATTTACCGCTGGGGTAAAAGGTGAAACATTTAATATAATTATCTAGGTAAATCTCACTTAATTATAATTTATAAATTATAATTTAACCGGATTAATTAAAGGCAGACTTTATTACCGCCTATATGGTCGGTCTAAATATAAATTACTTTACCGCCTATATGGCTGGTCTTTATGTGACAGATAATTACCGCCTATATGGCTGATGTAATTGGAATAAATGGATTACCACATATATGGCTGGTTTTAAATGTTTAACATTATTAATTCATGAGAAAGCAAAACATAAAATTATTTATATATTATAATAAGTGAGATTCCTAGATAAGAAATATTAAATGTGGATCCTCTAACCCCAACATTTTATTTTTATTTTAGGGAAGTGATGAAACACAATATTACTAGGCTTAATAATTGATTTAATTATTTATTGGGTAATTCTTTAGTTTGTTTATTGAGTCTTAAGCTTAATGCTTCTTGTTGTCTGATCACCAATAAGATTGATGTGGTAAACTTAAAATGAACTAGACATAGGGATTTTAGGTTTCAGCCTTAGATTCAATAACCCACGATCTTCCTTGAGGATAGATAACCCTTTAATAGATTTCCTTACAGGATAGACATATACATGTCGGGCGGGGGTATCCATAATTGGAACTTAATCTTAATGAATCCATGTAATTTGGTTGACATAGACATATGGTTCAATTGGGTTATACTGGGTATTTGCGTCTGACCATCGACATAGGCTTTTGCATATTTTCGTGTTCCAGGTTAGCAAACTGATTTATTACACATAGATAAAAGAATCAATTCATCTTTATTATAATATTGTGTGGAGTCACGACCCTAGATCTTTGAGTCTTTTCTTTTATTTTCCTTAGTATTTTCTTTTGAGTCTGTTTTTATTTTAATTAGCAAATCCACATTCAACCAACCAAAAGCAATCAATTTCATTCTCCCTATAATTAGATACCTGTAAATAAATAGTATCAATAATTAATAACAACAGTAGGAATTAAGTCCTCGTGGGATCAATATTTTTATACTACTTGAACGATACGTGCGCTTACGTTATACTTGTGTGTTTACGCTGGTCAAACATGCGCCGGGTCCACATGTCAGAATCTGTGAAGTTTGACTTTGCTAACATGCGCCGTGCCACATGTCACCATCACAGCCGATTTGCTAACGTGCGCCGTGCCACGTGTTATCATCCTATGGTACCGACAGTCGTCATTGCCACATGTGCCACATGTCACTCCACATCACCGCCACGTCATCATCAACCAATCACAGCATGCCACGTGTCGCAATCCTACGATGCCGACACTTCTTTCGCCACGTGTCACCACGTCAGCATAATAATTGAGCACTCAGCCGCCTTGCCACGTGTCGCCTTATCTTCTTATCCAGAATCGCTACGTGTCAAGCCCTCAGCATGCCACGCCAAAAGAGACCGGCGTCGCGACACTATAACCTTTGGCGTCGCGACGCCCAGAGCCTATTCGCGCCTATAAATTGAGCTCGAGGTTTCAGTTTCAGATGTACCATTCTCTCTAAATTCTCTGATGTAAATAGGGAGTTCTCATCTTAGTTTATTTTCAATTCAGTTTTGTAATTAATTTTAATTACGTTCTGTAATAATAATAATTTACTTTCTTTACTTTTTACAGTTTTTACTATTCACCATTAGGAGGTAACTTCCCTCTGCTAGGGTGAAAGGTAATTCTTTTACTATTGCTATTTAGATTAATCTCCCTTAAATATAATATATTCACTATTTAAAATTTGACTTAAAAAGGATACCACTATATTGGTCGGTTGGTAATTCATTTTAATCTGGTTTAAACCTGACTAATCAATGATACCGCCAGATTGGTCGGTTGGTAATTAAATTTTCTTACCGCCTATATGACAGGTTTATTTTGGTTCCGCCTTTATGGCTGGTTGGACTTAATTTGACTTAATCAGGTTACCGCCTATATGGCTGGTTGGTAAAATAATCACAAGTTAATATATTATATTAGGGGAGATATCTAAATAGAAAATAGTAAAAATTGATCCTTTTACCTTAGCATTTTATTTTATTGTAATTTACTTTTCACATTTTACTTTACCGCAATTACTTTTCAGCAATTTTACTTTATGTCTTTTACTTTCAAGTTTTTACTAGCCCTAGTTATGTGTTGTAACTAAATTAGTTATCTGGGGTTGTGATGACTTTTAATATCACCGGTTTATAAAGGGGTTATTTTATAGTTTGGGTAATTTAAAGGATTACTTAATGCGTCTTAAGCTTAATGCGTCTTGTTAATTGGCCACTAATAAGATTGATCTGGTAAATCTAAAATAAACTTGACAAAGGAATTTTAGGTTTCAGCCTTAGACTTAATAGCCCACGATCTTCCTTGAGGATAGATAACCCTTTAATAGATTTCCTTACAGGATATACATATACCTATCGGGCGGGGGTAGCCATAATTGGAACTTAAACTTAATGATTCCAGGTAATTTGGTTGGCATAGAAATATGGTTCAATTGGGTTAAACTGGGTATTTGCGTTTGACCATCGACATAGGCTTTCACATAATTTAGTGTTTCAGGTTAGTAAACCGATTTATTACACGAATATGAAATAACCACTTCATCTTTAAAAGATATTAGAAAGATTCACAATCCTAAATAGTTTTTAATATTGAATTTTCTTAAACCTACTTTCGAACAATTTTATTTACTTGTTTTTAAATTTAAAATCTTCACCATTTCAAATCAATCAATCAACCTGTTAGATACTAGTAATCATTTGACCTCATAAAATTAATAGATTAGGTATTAAGTTCTCATGGGATCAATACTTTTTATACTACTTGAACGATACGTGAGCTTGCATTATACGCGTGTGTAACCACCGGTCACTAGTGCGCAACTGGGTTATTTTGGACGCGTTTTTGAACCTCACCTATTTAAACTAAGGGTGACAAAACGAATTGACGAATCGAATTTGTATCGAATCCTAAATGAATCGAATCAAAATGTGATGGATTCGTATTCGATTCGTTTATTAAACGAATCCTAATATCAGTATTCGTATTCGATTCGTTTATTAAATGAATCGAATATGAATATTCGCTTAGTCATAATATTATTCAATAATACAAACTACTATAATTTATTTACATTAATTATTCATAAATATACACATATGAAATACGAATATAATATATTTACTAAAAATAACTCACCAAATATCGACAATATTATTTTTTCAATGGTAATTAGCCATAATTTCTCGAATCTTAATTGAAAAATAACAATAAATAGTCAAATAAAATAATAAAATAATAAAATTAATTCTAAATGAATAAACGAATCAGTGAGCTTAAATCCTTATTCGATTCGTCTAATAAATGAATCGAATCAAATTGAACGATTTATTAAACGAATCCATTTTTCAAACCCGTATTCACTTTAAAGCGAATCGAATCGAACGAATAAACGAATCATAACCCAAATTGCAACCCTTAATTTAAACAAAGCATCAGCCACTTTTACCTGTAGTTAGAAACACATTATTCAGAGCTACAACATCTTTTATTTTCAATCTTCTTGAGATTTCACCTTGAAGACTTATTTGATTCTCTTTCTTCTTTCTTTTGGTGAGTTTGTTCTTTGATAAACCAAAAACACAAAAAATAACTTTAACCTAATATCATAAGCTTTCAGAGTTTTAAGGAGGAGATTGATAGTCAGAGTTCCGGCGTTGCGAGTTCGCAGAGTTGATTCACTCAGAGACTTCAGAGGTTCTAAAGAAGGCTACTTGGTGCAGGCTCGAGGAATTCTTCGAGTTATTACAGTCTAGAGGTATTCGAGTCGGTGAAGTTTCCACCATAGGTCTTATACCATTACTATAAGTTTTCTCTGTTATAGCGGATTTGGCTGGTAGCCTATATACCTGGAGTGATTTTTCTCTGTCAAAATTTTTCATTTCATCAAAAAAATCTATGTGTTGATTGTTTTACTTTCTGTTATTCAATTATTTCTTTTATTCAGTTTGTGGAAATTACTTAGACTTAAGGGTGCTTAGACTTAACCATAGAAACTTTACTCTAGATTAGTCTTAGATTGAGTTGGTTTATAATTCCGCACAGAGTTAGAACTTTAGGTAAACTTCAAATTTTCAAATTGCTATCAGAGCCGAATCACGTTCCTTGATCTGTTTACTATGGATATAAGTCAACCCTTAAATTGTCCTATATTATTTGATGGGACAAAGTAAATTCAATGGAAGGTTCGAATGAGAGCGTTCCTCAAATCTCTAGATGAAAGGATGTGGATGTCAAGGAAACCTCCCATGGTCACTACTAATGGGGTATCTTCTCCTAAAGATAAACTCACCTGGACCAAAGAGGAATTTGAAGCAAGCAATATGAACATCAAAGCCATTAATGCTATTCATGCTTCTGGTAGCACTGCTAAGTTTATGAGAGTCTCTATGTATGAGATTACCAAGGATACCTAAGACATCCTTAAGACTGTTCATGATGGCACCCTATCTGTTAGGAACAAGAGACTCCAATAACTGGCTATTAGGTTTGAATTTGCTAGGATGAAAGAAGATGAAATATTTGATGAGTTTTATGCTGAGATTAATGATATTGTTAATTTCAACTTTAACTTAAGTGAGACTATACATGTGAATATGATAGTTAGGAAAATCCTTAGATCGTTACCTGAAATATTTTTACCTAAGATTACTGCTATTAAAGAGAGTAATGAATTTGATCACCTAAAACTAGAGGACCTCATAGGAAAATTCCAGGTGTATGAGAGCAAATTGTTTGGTTATAGAAAACCCAAGAACATAGCGATAAAAACCATGAAGTAAGTTACATGTGATTCATCCGTTGATGATAAGAATGATTCTCTCTCAAATGCTGATATGGCCATGTTTGTGAAAAAGTTCAAGAAATTTCTTAGGATAAAGAAGATTGGCCATGGCACTGATAGGAAAATAGATGAGAAACTTAGAAAGAGTCTAGAGAGGAGAATGATAGGGAATCTCGAGTCATTCAATTTCATGAATGTGAAGAATTCGAGCACATTAGGTCTAAGTGTCCCACATATCTAAAGTCTAAGAGGAAGAAAGTCAGATTAGTCTCTTATAATGGTTTATAATGTGACTATTCTATTGATTAGTCTTTTAAGGAAAAGTACAATTACATTGTATTTTCTTCCAGTGTATTGGGAGAGATAAAAGCTAATAGTTATGATATGGATGCCAATTCAGAGTCCTCTCATAATGACTCTGAAGTTGATGATGATCTTTAGATAACTTATACGGAATTGTATAATGAGAGCTTAGCTATCAAAAAGACGTGTGTTGAGGTCAAAAAGAGGCTGAAAGAAAGTGAACTAGAAAAGAATGAAGCTCAAGCCAAGCTTGACAAGAGTCTTATTGTGGTTGATGATCTCAATGAGAAAAATATGGAGCTAGTTGATAGAGACAAATTCTTATAAATAGAACTTGAGAATGCTAGAATACAATTGTCTGTATTTTCTAGTGAGACTAAGAAGCTAAACAACATGTTGGGGATTAGTATGCCTTCTTGTGAGAATAGAAGATTAGACTTCGTTGAGTCCAGTTGTGACAAGGCGTCAACTTCAAAAAATATGTTTGTCACAACTTAGTCCAAGTCTGAACATGTTAAACTGACTCCTCCCCATGACTTAAGAAAGAAACCTATTAATAGCGTCATGTGATCTATTCTGAGGTTTTTATTTGCTTGCCATCACTGTAGCAAATTATGACATATTATGCCCAAGTGTTCTATGTTGAATAAACAAAAGAAAAGGTCTAAGAGTGCTTCACCTATATTTGAGTATTCAAATCTAGCTCTTCAAGTTTCTACACTTATAAACAGACTCAACTCATTAGTGAGAATCTTGTGTTATTGACAAGAAATTCTCAAGTGAAAGATATTCCTAAGAAAGTTTGGGTGATAAAAGAAAAGTTTTTCCCATTAATGTCTGAATGCCTTAATCCTAAAAGAATTGATGAGACTGCACTTTGGTGTATCTCTTCTTAGATGCATTCATCTTCCTGCATTGCATATGTGTGTGCGTGTATTTTATTTTTTGCATGAATGCATTTTTGTTTATTTTCACTGGATGTGAGCGTGTGTAGTTTTTTTTATCTGTTAATTGGTATATAGGATGGAAATGCGAAAGTGAATTTCATAGTCGATTCCAAATGGACGGTAATATGATCAACACTTGGGATATAATTTCACGTATCATTGGATAATTACAAGCCTTGTTATGTCTTTTATTTTTTGTTAAAATAAAAAAAATAATACAAAAAATTTAAAAATGAAAAAGTTCAAAAAGATTTTGTGGCTTGAAATAATTTATAGAAGCTATTTGCATGTGATCCCGGTATGTAAGATATATGGTTATGCATGTGTAATATGCTATTATTTTTCTTAATGTTCTGTGTGCATAAGTATGTGTGATAAAAACTCTTGGTATATCTTGTGCTTGCATCTCACGTACACATTTTATTGATTTTAAGGCTTGGTTGCATGTCTGAGTTATTGGACTAACATTCTAATCTCTGTCATACTTAGATAACTAAATAGTGTGACATTTGACTAGATGACTGTATGCCATCCTCTTCGAATAAAAAGATATTATTTTAAGAATATCACGTACTTCAATTCAAAAAGTACTCAAAAGAGCCAATGAGCCAAATTAAAAAGATAAGGGCAAAAACCTTTCATTTTAAAGAGTCTTTATTTGTGAGCTCATGTTTAGGGGAAGTAAATAATAACATGCAACAAATATTACTTATTTTCATATTCTAGTGTCGTTGGGTTTGGACACCTATTTTGTGGCATTAGTATTGCATGAGGTATGATTTCTTTATCTTAGTCATGCTCATAAAATAAGATATTAAGTCTTGACTTGTTGTGCACTTATTTTTCACGCAAGTGCTTGCTATGCTTTGGTGTTTACGTCATATACATGCGTGTATTCTTGAGCATGAGCGAAATATTTCATATTATATCATGTCATAAACTACCGAGTACTGACTGAACATCTTTGTACTTACTTGTAATGCTGTTTTGAGTCATTTTTACATTGTTTTTATGTTTTTCTTTTAGCTCATTGTGTGTGCTTATGTGCGCTTCATATTATTGCACACTGTATTTTATTTAGCATTGTATAGTTATGATTTTATCTTTTATTCTTCATGTGTGTTCTTTTTACTAACTGGTGTTAGTGAGGGGGCATAAGTTTGTGTCTCGAGTAACAAGTATGTCTACTTTTGATTCTGTTGTATGGTTTTCTATGTGCAGTACCTTGATGCATGTTGATTGTCTCTACCCATTGTTATTTTGTGAAAAAAAAGGGGAGCGTTTTTATATTTTATAGTAAAGGGGAGCAAGTTTATATTTTTATTTGCTCTTTATATTATGTTTGCTTTTCACGAGTATTTTGTTGTTTGTGGTTGTTTCGGGTTAGGAATTTATTTACGATTGCATTGCATCTTCAACGACTTCAAGACTATTTACTGATTAGGTATTAGATCGAGTGTCATTGTAATAAGTCTCTGTCTTGATGATTGACAGTTGACTATTTTATTTTTGTATCTTTTACCAAAGTCTTTGTATTAGGTGGTTTTATCACGAAATATCAAATTGAGAGATTGTAGGGTCCAGTTTTGATTGGAAACTTCTGTAACAAAAATATTTCAATTAAGTTATAATGAGTCTTGAATATCTCAGAGTAATTGGGCAAGTATTTGGAAGATTTTGCATGAAGATATCAGAAGCTTGTCGTTAGTGTCACGTTCGTACTCACATTTGAATGAAATTAGGCAAAAGGTTCTTGTGCGTATTTCATTCTTCAGAACCTTCGAACGAAAACTTCCAGAGCTCGTGTTTGTTATGCGTTCGTCAAGATGTTTGAACGGATTTGCGGAACAGCTCGCGTGCGTCACGCATTTTTCAGGCGTTCAAAAACCTGTGCGCAACTGGGTTATTTTGGACGCATTTTTGAAGCCTATTTAATATAAGGAAAACCCTACTTATACCTCACATATTTAAACAAATCCTCAATCCTAAACACTTCTAATTTTCTCATATCATTTCAATACACCTTAAAACCAATTTTAACATCAAAACCAACCACAACACATGTTATACAACTAACATACATGTATTCTAAATACATATATGCATTTGTTTGATTCAAAACACAAACCAAATAGAATCCCATAATGAAATGACTTATGAACAATTCTAGGTCATTCAAATATGGTCAAGTGATTTTAGAATAGTAGCCATAACTCTAATCTTTAATCTAGAGTTCCAAACTCTTATTAATTATTTCATGTCTAATATGAACATCTTTGACCCAATTACAAGCATATTATGTGTTTATACTTCTAAATCATCTATACATAATTCATTAGCCTAATTTCAACTTTACGCTATGTTATTATGCATCAAATACATAATTCATTACTATATGTCTCATTAATGATAACTTGCTAATGAAAAATATAGTTTAGGAGAAGATCAAACTTACATAACAAGCTTGATACAAAGATCCAATCTCATTCTTAATGTTGAAATGGTTGGAGAACTTCCAAGGTTTAGCAAGCTTGACTCCAAGATCTAATCTTGATTCCAATGCTAGCAAGCTTCACTCCAAGATCCAATCTTGATTTCTCATTGTTAAAATGTTGTAGAAATCTTTCAAACCTTCTCTAAACACTTCTCTAACTTAGACTAATTTCTCTAACACTTACTTGTTTTAGCTTTCTTAAGCTTGATTAAAACCTTCGCTCAAGCTTGCTATTTATAGCAAAATTTAGATAATTTTTAATTAATAAAAGTTTTAATCAACTTTTACGTGGGCTTAATATAATTTGTCCAAATATGCATAATTAGGTTTGACTAATCACCTTTGTGTACCACTTTGATTAACTTCAATTAAATCAAGAGAAAGTTTAATTAATGGATTAGTTACATGTCTACCATTTTGATTTAATCCAATAAATTAAGCCAAATAGACCTATTATTACATATTTACAATTACCAAAATATCCTCAAACGGTAGAGATAATTATTAAATTACGACAAAGCCCTTGTGTAAATTTTGGATTAATCTAATAAGGTTAAAGTAAATAATCAATGTTATCCAATAACACTTAATTATCTTAGTTGATAATTATAGTATCAAATATTTTTTATTATCAAAATAATCGGCTACCCAAATGCTCAACGAGTACACTTCATATTGTGGGACTCTCTAAGTCCAGACACGTTCGTCATATAAGCTTAGCTAATATGTACGTAATTTAACATACGAATTCAATTACAATCATTCTAAAACTAGAACACAACAATGGAATCATGCCATATTGAACATATACCTTAAAACTTAGAAAAGTAAGAAAAACCTGGAAAAATATTGATGATGATTAAAAAACGAAATCCTAGTCGAGATGCCTCTGTCCTTAAGAACTTATTAGCCTCTGCCTCGGTGCTTTACGGATGTAATGTGGCTAACGTTCTCTCAGGATTCCTTGGATGCTTCTTATTGAAAGGACACTTCTTAACAAGATCCTAAACTATGACAATGGTGGAAACTCTCTTTTACTTAAAAATGACTCTCTTAGACAAATGTATGAGACTTCACTTCTGGATCCAATGAACTCAGTAGTCCCCTTAATTTATAGGCATGGAATGGTGCCTTTGAGGGCGACCTTTGGTGTGGGGTGTAACCCTCCCAAGGTTTATACCCCTCTCCTTATACCCTTTGAGGCCTAGAGTCTTATATTTCCAAAATAGAGGACATGTCCCTACATGTTTGTGTCTTTCCCATAAGGCACAACCCAAGAGACATGACCCTCCTACATACGTACTCTATATTTAGAGAATTTACAATAATCCCCCACATATGAAAATATTTATGTAGACATTTAAGAGAGTTTCCATGAAATAAAATTGCATCGAAATTGGTAGCTTTTGCCTTGAACCTTTCCTAGTGAATGACGTTCAGATTTACTAGGCAAACCAGTGACCCATAGTCTTGAACTGTTCTGTCGTTGGTGTAAACCAAGAAAATTGCCAACACACAGCTTTACTTCGACCATTTCTCGTTCTATGATTGTGTTCAATTCGGCCATGAACATTGGTCTTGGATTCATCAAGTCCTTTAGGGAATTCAGCCTGAAATATCCCATGGAAGTGGCCTCACTTCTTACTTGAAATAGGTGATCTATTATAAAGAGTTAATCTGCCTTTTCCCCCATTATGACTCTTCTCCTAATATAATGATCATTAAAAGCCTTGGCTTATCCTAGCCTTGACAGACAGCACTCTACGTCATTATCGGAATAAGAAAGAGTATAAAACTTTACAGTGCTTGTTTTGAATTGCACAAAGTTTCAGTTGTCCCTTTTGAACTTAGATCTTGGGATCTCCAATCAGTTAGGTTGGGTTTCCACAATGACAATTCTTAATTTATAGGCTTCAAGCCCATTCCCTTCAATGACTTCTCAACTTGCTCTCTAGATAAACCTTTAGTAAGTGGATCCACTAGGTTTTCCTTTGATTTCACATAATCGATCGATATTATGCCACTTAAGAGCAGTTGTCATATGGTATTATGTCTGCGACATATGTGTCGAGACTTACCATTATATATTGTATTTTGGGCTCTCCCAATAGCCAATTGACTATCACAATGTATACTTATCGCTGGTACTGGTTAGGGCCAATTCGAAATATCCTACAAGAAATTTCGAAGCCGTTCCGCTTCTTCCGTTGTTTTGTCTAATGCTATGAAATCTGATTCCATAGTAGACCAAGCAATACATGTTTGCCTCGAAGATTTTCATGATATGGCTGCACCACCAAGTATGAAAAAATTCACTTGTAGATTTGGAATCCACTGTATCAGATATCCAGATAGCATCAATGTATCCCTCTAGAACAATAGGATATCTCGTATAATGCAGACCATATTTTGAAGTTTCTCTCACCACAAAACTCTCACTATGGCTTTTCAGTGTTTATGTCCTGGATTGCTTGTATATCTGCTAAGTCTGTTTACAGCTTGAGCGATATCAGGTTGTGTGTAATTTGTGAGATACATCAGACTTCCTATTATTCTTGAATACTCTAATTGCGATACGCTTGAGCCAGTATTCTTTGATAAATGAAGAGTTAGGTCTACAAGAGTTCTAGCCACATTTAGATCTCCTTTATCATATTTCTCAAGTATCTTCTCAACATAGTGAGTCTGAGATAATATATACCCTTCTGATGTTCTGGAAATCTTAATTCCTAAGATTACATTAGCTACTCCTAAATCCTTCATATCAAATTTATTGGTCAACACTTTCTTGGTAGATTGAATCATCTCATGATTACTACTAATTATCAGCATATCGTCTACGTAGAGACACACAATGATATATCCTTTTTGAGTTGATTTGGTGTACACACACTTATCACACTCATTGATTTTGAATTCACTTGACAACATCTCTTTGTTAAATTTTTCATGCCATTGTTTAGGTTCTTGTTTAAATCCGTATAAGGATTTTACAAGTTTGTACACCTTCTGTTCTTGTCCAGGAACATTGAAACCTTATAGTTGTTCCATGTAAATCTCTTAATCCAATTCACCATTTAAGAATGTCGTATTTACATCCATTTGACGTATTTTAAGACCAAATATAGTTGCTATGGCTATGAGCATTCTTATTGACGTGATACGAGTCACTGGTGAATAAGTGTCAAAGTAATCAAGGCCTTCTTTTTGTTTATAACCTTTTATGACAAGTCTCACCTTGTACTTATCTATTGATCCATCTAGTTTCATCTTCCGTTTGAATATCCATTTGTAGCCCAGTGGCTTACAACATAGAGGAAGATCAACCAACTCCCAAGTATGGTTTTGTAGGATGAAATCAATCTCACTATTTATAGCCTCTTTCCACAAAGGTGCCTCCAACGAAGACATTGCTTCATTATAGCTTTGAGGCTCATTTTCTAACAAGTATGTCATAAAATCGAGACCAAATGACTTAGACGTTCTAGCTCTTTTGCTATGTCCCTCAACATTTTCATGTTGATCTAACCATTGGTCAGCCTGATCACTGTCTTTGACAGTATCATTGGTTCTTTTGAGAGAATTTGTTCTTTGTCTTTCCTTACAAGGAAATGTCTCTTAAAAAAATATCGCATTCCTTGACTCAATTATCATATTCGGATTGATGTCAGGAATCTCAGACTTATGTACCAAGAATCGATACGCACTACTGTTGTGAGCATATCCAATGAATATACAATGAATGGTTTTGGGTCCCATTCTAATCTTCTTAGGTTTATGAACCATTACTTTGGCAAGACACCCCCACACTTTCAGATATTTGTAAGAAGGTACGTGACATTTCCACAACTCATATGGTGTCTTGTCCAATCTTCTGTGAGGTAGCTTGTTCGGAACGTAGTTCACGGAAAGCAAGGCTGCCCCCCACAAGTTCTAGGGTAAACCAGAGCTTGTCAACATTGCGTTAATCATTTCCTTCAACGTTCAATTTTTACGCTCTACAATCTCGTTTTGTTAAGGCGAATAAAGAGCAGTAGTTTCGTGAATAATTCCATGATTGGAACAATATTCAACAAATGATGACATATATTCACCACCTCTATCACTCCTGATTCTTTTGATTTTCTTATCACGTTGATTTTCAACTTCGTTCTTATAGAGTATAAATCTCTCAATAGCTTCATATTTGCTCCTCAGTAAATACACATAATATAATTTTATGCTATCATCGATAAAAGTGACAAATTACTTTTTACTGCCTCTTGTTTGCACAATATTCATATTACACACATCAGAGTGTACAAGTTCCAAGGGTTCAGAACTTTGTTCTATGGAATGAAATGATGCTTTATGCATTTTTGCTTCAACACATGCCTCACATTTATGTTGGTTATCAATTTCAAATTTAGGTATAAGGTCCATATTAATTAATTTACACATTGTATCATAATTAACATGTCCTAACCTCCCATGCCATATATTTTGTAACTCAATAGTATAAGCGGAAGTTGTAGCTTTATTATTAGCATTTTAGACAGTACAAACTTGTCGGAAACAAATGCAAGCTTAAAGCCATTCTTACTAAGGAGTGAACCTGAAACCAAGTCGTTGTTATATTGGAAAGTAGTACCAAATAACACAAGTCTTTGATTTTATGACGAAAGTTTCTTATGATAAGTAAATAAAGAAATATTCTCAGAAGACGGGAGGGTCCGGAGTAACCACTTAAATCCCTGACCACTTAGGCTCTTATCGCCTTTTTGACAGAATATCCTTTAAACACTTTCTCAATAGAATATCTTAGACATTCAAACTTAGTATTACACTTCAATTCACAATACAATATGTGTAGAGTTATATGTGTATATGTGTATTAATCAATCAAGCTTGGATGGAATTACGTGCGTAAAATTACACTTTTAATTCTCAACCAAGTATGCAACACACAATTAAATTTCAACTTTATCACTATGTGTTTGCTTGTGATAATTGAACACCATAATATTTACTTAAATCTATACTACCATGTTTATTGTAATACAATATATGATTTTACTAAGTTAATATTATCAAAATAAAAATTAATTTAAGTCTATTTTAAACTAAAAGTAATTTCAGGATTAATTTCGTTGGCGTCACGTTCGTTTCTTCTTTCGAACAAACCTATCCAGTGTGGTCACGTTCGTGTAGCGTTTGTAAACACGTTCGAACGAAGTGTTCTAGAGAGTTCACGTTCGTGTAGTGTTCGAGAACATGTTTGAACGAAATATTTCAGAGAGTTTACGTTCATGTTGCGTTTGAGAACGCGTTCGAACGAAATATTCTAGAGGGTTTACGTTCGTGTTGCGTTTGAAGACGCGTTCGAACGTTCTTTGGCAGAAGACTTGCGTTCAAGTTGCGTTTGAATACGCATTTGAACACTCTTACGAAAAATCAAAATTTTACCTACACATTCGTCGGGCATTCGAACGCCCCCTTATTTTTCATGCACATAATATATTTTTACCAGAAAATTGGCTATAAACACATGCAAATTCTCATCTAACAACACTAAAAGTAATAAGTTCTTAAGATTATTGTAGAATTATGTGATATTAAATGAACTTTAACATGTGAATTCAATTACAATCATTCTAAAACTAGAACACAACAATGGAATCATGTCATATTGAACATATACCTTAACACTTAGAAAAGTAAGAAAAACCTGGAAAAATATTGATGATGATTAAAAAACGAAATCCTAGTCGAGATGCCTCTGTCCTTAAGAACTTATTAGCCTCTGCCTCGGTGCTTTACGGATGCAATGTGGCTAACGTTCTCTCAGGATTCATTGGATGCTTCTTGTTGAAGAGGCACTCCTTTAACAAGATCCTGAACTAGGACAATGGTGGAAACTCTTTTTTACTTAAAAGGACTCTCTTAGACAAATGTATGAGACTTCACTTATGGATCCAATGAACTCAATAGGCCCCTTAATTCATAGGCATGTAAGTGTGTCTTTGAGGGCACTCTTTGGTGTGGGGTGTAACCCTCCCAAGAGTTATACCCCTCTCCTTATACCCTTTGAGGCCTAGAGTCTCATCTTTCCAAAATAGAGGACATGTCCCTATATGTTTGTGTCTTTCCCATAAGGCACAACCCAAGGGACATGACCATTCTACACACGTACTCCATATTTAGAGAATTTACAACAAGCCACGCATAATCAATCTAAAAAATTGGATTTTATTTACAATAATGTGAGTTTAATGTATTTATAAAATTAATACAACAGTATTTACAAGTTTATTATTCTAGTATTTACAAGTTAAGTTTGCCACTCATATTGTTTTAGTGATTTATCAATTTTAGAGAGACGAATAGTGCAAACTTTCCTCAATTTTTTCTCTAAATATTTTTCATTTTAACTTTTAATTTCATAGGTTCATCATCCTTCTCGCTAAATGAGCTTATTTCACAATGCATTTCTCAAGCCCAAAAGTGTTATTCTAATGTTAGGATTTCATTTTGATTTAATGTCTTTACTATATATTGTAGCTGCATTTTTCATTAAAATGAACTTACTGTGGTTCAAGTCAATAATATATAGATAACAAATAAGTTGCTTCTTCATTAAATTAATTAATAAAGTCATCTGTCCCGCATCTGCCTAGAGTGGGCAAGCATTTTGGTGGATGTAATAATATATTTGTAGATGCATGGGTTTAGCCCTGCACTTTATCTCATGTGTCGTCATATGGTTTAATCTTCCTCAAACGCCTTCTCAATGGAACAGTTGCAAGCAGAAATAGATCTATTGGAAGGGTGACACCTATCATGGTACCATTAAATAATACCAATAGAGAGGAGAGGTCGGAACGATCTTTGAAGTCCGAACACTTCCGAAGAAACCATTTGAAGTCCGACCTTGATCTTGGAATGACGTCACTCCGAATCCACCCCAATCTGAAGAGGAGGAACTCCAAGATCAGTCCAATCTGATCTATACCTATTTCGGAGACGATTCATTCCAGAATCTACCACAACACATCGAAAGCATTTCAATCTCTACATCAATACTCCAAAGTACATGATGTCATATTGTCAATTATCATTATGCAAGATTAATGGACTTTAATGGCAATCCACTTATCTTGGCATGCAAGCATAGTTTAGCATGCATAATAACATGTGTAATCACACCTAAAACTGTATTTGAACATGTCTTATGCTAAATGTACTTCATGCAATCAGATAGCAATCCACCTATGGACACATGTCAACCGGAGATGTCAATCTTCGGAAATATGGGTTGATTGATTGATTCCATTTTAAGCATAAGAAAAATATACTTATTCTAAAAAAAATGCATTCGACAATTATTTTGTGACCAAAAAACATGAAGATTTTAACTCTAAAAACACACATGTGTAGGCCATATTACATTGGACTGCAAGACAAAAGCCCAAATTCAACCGCACTCTGGACTAACAGGTCCAACACTTTTAAGCTATGGATTCTCTCCCCCTTTTCTGCTATATATTAATTAATATTTAATTATACTCCATGAAAATGAAATTATAACATTTGATTGTTTAACTATTTTTGAATTGTTTCTTTAATTTGATGTATTGTTTTTATCTATCAATTGATTTTTCTTCAAGATTTATTTAAAAATAAATGTCATTGAAATAAATTTTGTATTTAAAAAAAATTGATTTAGCCCAACTTAGAAAAGATTTTTAACTTCACTCATGGACTCGTCCGTTCTGCCATAAGTATTTCTATATTTCGTTGAATAGTTAGAAAGGCTAGCAACGATGGTCATACTTAAACCGGAAATGCTAAGGTGACTTAGAATTAATTACTTAATTTAAAAAAACGAGTCACTCACTAATAAGATACTATTCTCTTTGGAAGCCGATCCTAAAATTTTATGAGACCTATGAGTTCGACTATACTACCTATCCCTTACGGCCCGGTCTTAAAAGGTTATTTTTCTTCATATTTGTTCTCTTCCTATGAGAATAAATGCGGCTATGATGTATATAAATGGCTCTAAACTAAAATTTGGAAGTTTAGCATAAACATGAACGATGTTTAATTATGTATTATTATTGTTTTACCCTTGTCAATTAAGATTCTCTCAGAATTTTTCCGAATTTTTACTAGCCAAAATTCTAACCTAGCAATGTAGCGAAACAAAATTATCAATTCGGAGTGTTTTGTTTTTGTTTAAAGTAGGAAGGTTATAGTAGTTATGATTCTCTTTGAAATTGGATTTCGTCTTGAGCTTTGTATTGATTTTTTTAACAAATTATAATTAATAGTTGTTAAATAATAATTTGATTGTAATTAAATTGTGTTATCATTGAAATACACGTGTTAAAAAATTATAGAAGTTTCAGATAATTTATTTGATAACTAGATTCAAATTCCTTTTCAACACGTGTGTTTCGAATATTTTTTTAAATAATGGTTAAAACTTAAGAATTTGGATTAAGTGTTGATCCTTTTTTTCCTCATTTTTTATAATTTTTGTCATGCATGTATATATAGTAATTCACAGTTAAAATGCAATTAATTATAAATTACCAGTAGGAAATTTTCAAAATAGATGGTGTATATTTATAGGGAATAAAAGAATGTGTTCCTTAATGAGAAATGACATGATTCTTTTGTTGGGGTTTTGGACAATATACCCGGATTACGCAGTGGAATGCCGGAAAATCAAATTTTCTCATTTCTTTAATTTTTCTTGGGTAATTAAAATAAACTTATTAGTTTTAACCACTCAATACTCAAAAACAGAAATTTTTAACCCATAAATCAGAATTTCAATAAATTACCATACAACCCAAAACTTTCCATTTTCATCATTTTAGTCCTAAGTTGTTCAAAACAAGCTTAAGTGATTTTCAATCACAACCAAAATAATTTGTACATCAAATATATATTTTGAAGCATAATGACAACAACATCATTTGTTGAAGGCTAAAGGCATAGAAACAATTTTCAAGAAAAGAAAACTATGAAATTACCTTAATTTTCAAAGTTTTCTTCACAAATCTCCATTAGTACTTTTCTTTCAACTCCTTTTTTTTTTTTTTGTAATCTATTTTGAAGCCAAAAAGTAAAGCAAAAATGAAAAAACTCAAAGCTTAAAGATAGGGCATAACCGACTTTACCAAGGGCAAAATGAGAATTTTGATTTTTACAAATTTAATCAATATTAAAAATGCCAAAAATCAAGTTGTCAACCATTTTAATTAATATATGCACAAATGTACCAATTACATTTTGCCATATTAAAGTTAAAAGATATTTATATTTAATTAATCTAATTATTTAACAATTAGATAATTACAAATATAAATATCCAAAAATATGTATAATATTTACATTAAATATTCCATAATACATATATTTGTGACAAATGTCAGATACTTTATTTGACAATTAATTAATGTAGATTTAATAAAATCAAGTATTTATATCAAATACACATTAATTAGGAAAAAAGTCGGAAAAACCCTTAAAGCGTGTATTTATCGTTTAACGGTTTAACGATCTATAAATAATCAATATTATTTATAAAAGTAGCCCTAGTGCTCTATGAGTATGTTTCATTAGTGAGACTCTCTAGATTCAGACATATCCGTCACGAAATTTAATTTCGTGTCCATAATCTATCCACCCGTAAATTATGACGACCCCAGTTAAACTCACTGAATCATACATGTTGAGGTCATCACATACGTATAATCCCTCCGTCACAGGTATTCGGATTATCCCAGAGATATAGATAAAAATGTCAAATCTCTATAAGTATAATCTCATCGACGATTCTATTAGCAATCTCTTAATAACACTTAGAACTTACTTCTACAGTGTACCGCGGGACCATAAATTTAACAGATTGGTAATTCCAAATTGAATACCTATGCTCTATACACAGAACTAACAGATCATATCTTGATACGCACAGGATATCCTGAGGATCAGTCCACACCCAACGGACAAGCGGAGGTCTGATCTAAATAGATCGGTGACGTGACTGCCATCAAAGTGTGGATGATACCTCATACATCCACAGTGGTATCTCAAGTCAAAGGATCACTATGCACACTTGACCCGAGAAGATTCCTATTGACGTTGGTGTACCATATATTAGGAAATCTTCGGTGAGTCGTTCAGTGTTTATCCAATATAAATGCCTACACATCTATACGAGTCTCCCTAGACTCATGGTTCATTGGGATAAACCATCAGACCAAGTCTTGATATACGACGTGTACTGGTCTCATCGGATTTTACTAACCGACCCGTGTTAACAAATCTTGACTATGAACTTTATTTGATAATATACTTCTAGTAATGACACTTTCCAATGTCAATTACAAACTACTTTCTAATTGCGCACTACATTATATATTATTAGGTCTTTGTCTAATATATACATATCACTAAATCCTATTCAGTTTCAATCTAATCGTAATTAGAT
This sequence comes from Zanthoxylum bungeanum, assembly GCA_019454045.1. Taxonomy (NCBI): domain Eukaryota; kingdom Viridiplantae; phylum Streptophyta; class Magnoliopsida; order Sapindales; family Rutaceae; genus Zanthoxylum; species Zanthoxylum bungeanum. The sequence continues at coordinate 28,969 of SKCR01023663.1, forward strand.
CGAATATGTATATAAAAGCAAGAAGTACTACCATAAATAAATAATATTATGGAAAAATGAATTGTTAGAATTCATGAATCGGACATAAATACGATCCAGATTGGCACTTTGAGCACAAACCCTAACAATTTCTCTAGTGCCAATCCACGATATCATATACACATTTAAATATGTATTACATATGCATGGTCCTCAATAGCAGACCTAGCACTCAAGAGATAGGCAACAACAAGTAAGCCCGCTATAACATATTGAGTTTGTCTAACAAACCCAAAACGTTTCCCTTAATCGACATGATTCATATTTTCATAACCTAAGTTATACATCAATATGACTCAAATGCAATATCAATATTGTACTATAGTTACTGAACTGTCCAAGTATTTAGGGATCAGGTCCAAAATATTATGAAGACAACCGCAAGCAAAACACCAATATCAAAAACTTTTAATCTATAAAGTTACTTTGTAACTTCATAAGTCAATACTTCATAAGTTACAATTAATTCCACTTATACAGTAGAATCATTCGTGACACTTCCACTACATCTTTTCTGACTATTTTATGATGTAGACTATCTAACATCATAATTAGACTCAAACTAATTAGATCATCGTGGTTGCAGACTATATTCTCTATGAATAAGAAACTCGTTCTTAATAACTCAAAGATAACAAAGAACATGTTTCAGACACATCCTATGGTCTATAGCGTATCGAAATAGTTAGTAACAATTACGATTAAATTGATGTCTTTTAGTCGTATATAATATAATATTCATTACGCGATCATCCTATGATACATAAGATTGACTAGAAGTTTTAATCAATTTCTCTTTCAACAAAGGAATCATCCTTCACGAAAGATGAATACTATATACAAGAGACACACTAACTGTCAAATAATTATACTAACTGTCACACAGATAGTCTTGTTATGTTCTTTATTTGATCATATATATCTAATGCACGACTAATGAGAGTATCTCACAAGTTTCTTGTTTTATATCATATATAAAACTTTATATCAAATATAACAAAGACTACTCCCACCGCTTTCACGGAGAAGAGAAGACTTAAGTAAACCTTTTACCTTATAAACATCTCATTGTTACATTAATAATGATAATGTTGTTAGGATATACAATACTAGAAAGAAGGTTGTACCCTCCCACTAACCCTAGTAACATATATGTATTTTCTATAGTTTGATAAAATCAGACACTCTCACTGTTATCTAAATTAGAAAACACATAAGCTAGTATATCAAACTGCGATCTTAGCAGAATACAAACTCCAGGGCCATTCTAGAATGAACTCTTCAAACAAAGAAATCACAATGGATCTCTTATTCGAAGAAACCATTCAGGAACGCCACTTTGCATTCTTTAGCCAAAATATATAGTTTAATATCAACATTAACCAACAGATATTTAATTGTTCAATTAGTGCGAATAGAGACAAGTTTTCTCAGAATCTACAATAGATTGCTGAGTATTATTTTTTTCTCTTTGTCATACTATAAAGGTCAAACCTTTAATAAGCGCACTGTGCTTTTGATGCGCAAACCATTTGCACATTTTATGAACGATTCATAAAAAAGCTTAATCAAGTTCAAAACTTGATCGCAGTAAGCTACGAACAAACTTAAATCTACGATTCAATGCTAACTTCCGAAATCGATATTAAATATCGCTTCCACTACAAGTTATAGGATAATTTTCTTTGATAAGAAAGCAACAGAACCATTAAGTATTAAATACTTTGCAAATGATTCTGACATCCTATTGGACTTATATGGAAGCTGTCTAAGGTCTATTCATCTATTAATTATGTAGTTCCATTTATAGTTTATCACTCTCACATTTGATTTCAATAAGTCAAGTATTTTCTACAATGGTCAACATCCGATGTTACACACCAAGTAATAAAACAGTTTTATTACTCGAGATCGTAGAAAAGATATTCCATCAAATAAAATATAATATTCTATTAAATAGAATAAATGATAAACTTTTGCTTGTACCACCGAGGCGCAAGTACTTTCAATTATATAACTATTATACAAAATAAAGATTCAAATCTCAAACTTTTCAAGATTCAAATTTTCTATCTATACATATCATATACGTAATTGTAGAAACTAATAGAACCTTAATTAAAAGGACGAATTAGAGTTACTAGAGTATATCCCCAAGAGTATTGAAACTAATTCGGTAACACTCAATATCAAACGAATCAAATCATATAAGATTCGATTTCTCCCACTGACCAATTCCATCACGATGGAATCATAGAAGAATAATATTGAGTAATAATCATATTCATTGAATAAATTTAGAACTAATTGCCATAAATTAAGATGTTTGATTATATCAAACATCTTTGAACAATTCAAAAACTCATGATGAATTTTATTGATATAGTTTTCAAAACTTGAAATCGAATATCTTTGAACCAGTCAAAATATTCTATTCGCGTTTCATCAGAAACATATTAAAAGTTCTCGAACCATTTAAGACATTCAATATGTGTTCTTTTAGAAACATGTAACTAAGTCATGACAACTAAGTTATGAAGTAAAGAAAACTATCCAAGGCAATTTCTAATTCATGAAACTACATACATCTAATGTATTAGTTTAATAAATCTGTGGTCCAAGGACAATCATTGGTTAAATGAGATTTAATCACTTCTTGAATACAATATTCATTAAATGGATAAGGATATGTGGTGTGATCTCGTATCAGACCATCATTTACCATACATAATAAGAATCTAATGCTTATGTAATGTAGCCTATAGTTAAGGAAAGCCGTCAGGGATAAAATCTCATAAAGTATTGTTCTAAGTTATTTAGTTAACCAGATATTTTTCTTAATGTTTATCTCTACATCAATGACACTACTAGTCATTTTAAAATTTGTAATAACTGTTTATAAAGAATAGGTAACTATCCAATAATCACAAGTCCTGATATCAAATATTAAAACAATCATTAAATAATATTTTAAATAACTAGACGGGAGATCCGATATCCAATACCTATAGTTGTCGTATTGTGAAAATCGATATTTTCTATACACAACTATACACATCTCATTTCTCTAGCTTTATGATTTGCCTTCAACTATTCACAACAATTTCAAATAATTGATTAGCAAACTCTGTCAGACACATTGCCTCTAAAGGTTACTAAAGCCAAGAAACGTCATTATCAGATAAACAAATAACTAATGAGGTTTTCTTAATGTCAATCAAGAATCTCAAGACATGAACTAATTCACGTCAATTCTTACTGTAAAAGAAACTATTCTCTCTAGACTATTATATCCTAAAATGAATATCTATTTAGATTATCTATCGTGACTTAGAAACTAAGTCACTAACCATCTTGATTTTTCAAGAAAATCGAAACAACAGTTCCCGATGATTTTGACTAATCTAACAATATCCAAGCTTATTCAAAATCTAGAACTTATTCTAGAAAACTGCAACCATAAGGAAAGTCAGAAAACATATATAAATAATATGCATGCAGTGGATTAGAAGTTTTAATTCTATCAACAATATAGAATAAGGAAAACATACGCGGAAATTTTCATAATATTACACACTGATTTAGTTATGGATTTTTAACCCAGCAGTGCCTCCCACTACTTTACATAATACCGTAATCCCCAACGTAAAATGAGAATCCAATAATTAAATTGAATTCCATAATGAGAGGTGGACCCCATGAATATATTTCGACTCACAGCTTTGGCACATTCTCGACTACGTATATTCATTAGGTAGACAACTCATTGTCAATCACTCACTAGTGACTCCTAGGTTCCGGTCCTGGTCGTTTATCGTTGTGACAACTTTGGCACGTTCACAAGGAGGCGTACCAAGGTTAAAATTGTCAATTATAAATTCAAGATACTTGCGTAGTCCTGGCAGCTTTAGCTAGTTCAGGATTTCCGCTTTCACTTGAATTTATCTAGTATCACATATACATCTGATATGGATAAATTTCTATCAATTACACCCTCACTGCTTTGGCACTTTCTCGGATGCAGCCATAGAACAGATATCCAAAAACCATATTGACAAGACGGACTAAGAAATATGCATCCAATGCATATTAATTTAAAACCTTATTAATTAGGGATTTTCCACAAAGATGTTACGTATTTAATTTAATCAAATTAAATAAATACAAGCATGCATAAAGTAAAGACAAAATTAAACATTGGATTTAAATGTATATTCACATCATGTGTTTAGGTTCAGACCTGCTCTGATACCATTTTTGTTGGGATTTTGGGCAAAATATCCGGGTTACGCAGCGGAATGCGGGAAAATCAAATTTTCCCATTTCTTTAATTTTTCTTGGGTAATTAAAATAAACTTATTTATTTTAATCACTGAATACACAAAAACAGAAATTTTTAACCTAGAAATTAGAATTTCAATAAATTACCATACAACCCAAAACTTTCCATTTTCATCATTTTAGTCCTAAGTTGTTCAAAACAAGCTTAGGTGATTTCCAATCACAAACAAAATGATTTGTACATCAAATGTACATTAAAATAGAAATCTGAAAAATTTTCCAGATTTTTTAGTAATTACAGAAATGCCCCTAAACTTTACATTTAGATCATTTTAGTCCTAATTTGTCAAAGACATAATTAGGTGATTCCAAATCACTACCAAAATGATTTATACATGTCTTATACATGAAAATACAAATTTCAAGTCAAGAAAACAATTTTCCCTAAATTATCGAGAGGTCCCTCAAGTTTCCAAGAATTGCATTTTAGTCCAAATTGGTTCAAAACCATTCAAGATCAAGTCCAATCAACACCAAAATTAATATGCATCATATATACATCATTAATTAAAACATATATGAAAAGCTCCAAATATGGAGAGGGTAATGAACCCTAATTTCTCAAAATTATCCAATTGACCAATTAACACCAAATTAATAAAATTCAACACTTTAATTAAACCCTTACTATACCAAACAAGTCTTACCACCATGAAACAACTCAAGAATAATTCTAGGTTATTTATAAGTGGCTAAGCAACTCTAGAATGACTACCAAGTTATCAAATAACCAAAAGTAAACTTAATAACACTTAATAAGTTTTCTTTACTAAATACACATGCTAACACTTTTCATTCATTCTTCAAACAAACTTATTACAAACCCAAGAGAATAGAGAAAACATGACAACATCATATGTTGAAGTCTAAAGGCATAGAAATAATTTTCAAGTAAAGAAAAGTATGAAATTACCTTAATTTTCAAAGTTTTCTTCACAAATCTCCATTAGCACTTTGTTTTTCTCTCAACTCCTTTTTTTTTTTGTAATCTATTTTGAAACCAAAAAGTAAAGCAAAAATGAAAAAACTCAAAGCTTAAAGATAGGGCATGACCGACTTTACCAAGGGTAAAATGGGAATTTTGATTTTTACAAATTTAATCAATATTAAAAATGCCAAAAATCAAGTTGTCAACCATTTTAATTAATATATGCACAAATGTACCAATTACATTTTGCCATATTAAAGTTAAAAGATATTTATATTTAATTAATCTAATTATTTAACAATTAAATTAATAGATAATTACAAATATAAATATCCAAAAATATATATAATATTTACATTAAATATTCCATAATACATATATTTATGACAAGTGTCAGATACTTTATTTGACAATTAATTAATGTAGATTTAATAAAATCAAGTATTTATATCAAATACACATTAATTAGGAAAAAACCGAAAAAACCCTTAAAGCGTGTATTTATCGTTTAACGGTTAAACGATCTATAAATAATCAATATTATTTATAAAAATAGATCTAGTGCTCTACGAATATGTTTCATTAGATAGACTCTCTAGATTCAAGCATATTTGTCACGAAATCCAATTTCGTGCCCATAATCTACCCACCCGTAAATTATGACAACCACAGATAAACTCGCTGAATCATACAAGTTGAGGTCATTGCATATGTATAATCCCTCTGTCACAAGCATTCAGATTATCCCAAAGATATAGATAAAAATGTCAAATCTCTATAGGTATAATCCCGTTGACGATTCTATTAGCAATCTCTTAATAATACTTAGAACTTACTTCTATAGTGTACCATAGGACCATGGATTTAACAGATTGCTAATTCTATATTAAATACTTATGCTCTGTACACAGAACTAACATATCTTATCTTGATACGCACATGATATCCTGAGGATCAGTCCACACCCAACGAATAGGCGGAGTCCTGATCTAAATAGATCGGTGAAGTGACTGCCATCAAAGTATAGAGGATACCTCATACATCCACAGTTGTATCTGAAGTCAAAGGACCACTATGCTCACTTGACCCGAGAAGATTCCTATTGATGTTGGTGTACCATCTATTAGGAAATCTTCGGTGAGTCGTTAAGTGTTTATCCAATATAAACACCTACACGTCTATACGAGTCTCCCCAGACTCATGGTTCATTGAGATAAACCATCAAACCAAGTCTCGATATACGACATGTACTAGTCTTATCGAATTTTACTAACCGACCCGTGTTAGTAAATCTTGACCAGGAACTTTATTTGATAATATATTTCTAATAGTGACATTTCCCAATGTCAATTACAAACTACTTTGTAACTGCGCACTACATTATATATTATCAGGTCTTTGTCTAATATATACATATCATTAAATCCTATTTAGTTTCAATCTAATCGTAATTAGATTGAATATGTATATAAAAGCAAGAAGTACTACCATAAATAAGTAATATTATGGAAAAAAAAGAATTGCTCGTATTCTTGAATCGGACATCAATACGATCCAGATTTACACTCTGAGCACCAACCCTAACATATTTTACCTTGGAGGGCTATGACCTTGAAGAAATGTGTATTTTGACATATGTGTATCTTTATAAAGACTGCCCTCAATGTCTATAAAAAGGGTTATTGAATTATCAATTTTCAAGATTCACATTCATATTCTTCTTTATATTCTTTACTTTTCCTTAGACATATTAGAGAGTCTATAGTCTTCATATAAAAAAGAAAGTTTCCACTATTTGTTCCTAATTCACGTTCTTGTAGAAATGAGTGCCAATTTTATAAGAAGCAATCAGGTATCCCGAGAGAACGTTAGCCACAAGAGATCCGTAGTGCACAAAGGCAAGGCTAATAAGTTCTTAAGGACAGTGGTTTTCTCGACTTGTTTTAGGGCTATCATCTCTTATAATACTTTTTCAGGTTTTTCAACCCTTTGTGTTTGTGTTCAATTCATGATTTACATAGTTTCTATTTAATGATTTTGATTGAATAATGCATGTAAAAAGTGGTGTGGCTCACAGAAACTGGACGACGCATGCTGTCCATAGGCTCGCGGCCTAGTTGGGAGTACGGAGTAGCCACGGGGGACTAAACCGGAGAGTAATGGAGTCGCCACCCGGTGTGAACCGGGAAAATGAGATTTAAGGCCGCACTCACCCCTCGCAAGGGAAGACCTCAAACCGTTGGGTTCGGAATGGTCCCTTACTTATGCCATTTGTAATGAAAGGATTTACATAATAATTTAATCAGGCTTAAGTAACACTTATTCCTAAGAATATCATGCTTCTATATTCATGGGTACAAAATAACACTAATACATACATTTCGCATATATCTCATATCTAATAACACATGTCTAACAAAATACCTCAAAGTAACAATGAACATACAACTTCATTCAGCATATCATATTCATGAAAACACAAGCATACATAATATCCGCACAAGCATACATGTGAGCACTCTTCCAAGTGATACGTGGAGTTGTATCCCAAGTACAGACCGCATTACCGTCCATTCGGAATCGGCTACGGAATTTATGTCTGGGTTTCCATCCGATATATCACAAGAAATAATACTCCAAAGTCATCATGGCATAGGCATATGAATCGTAATGCGTTAAATCAAGACCAAGGCAAACGACGCAACCAATGGAATAAATATGCTTGAGTACTATCTCATGAACCTATTAACCAAATAACATGCTAACAGCCTAATCATGCTTGAATACAATCCCAAGAACACATAGAATGGATAAATGCAGGAATACAAACAATACGGTTGGCTATATAACACAAGAAAGATCAACCAAGAGGAAATTATGCATGAATATGATGAGACAGACTCAGTTCAGTGTGTTCGCGTTCGAGTAGCGTTCGTAAACGCGTTCGAACGGAAATGGGACAGAATGCTCACGTTCGAGTAGCGTTCGTAAATGCGTTCGAACGGAAATGAAACAGAATGCTCGCGTTCGTATGGCGTTTGTTAACGCGTTCGAACGGAAATGAGACAGAATGCTCGCGTTCGTATGGCGTTCGTGAACGCATTCGAACGGAAGTGAGACCTGATGCATGATAAGGCAAAAATGCATGCGCGTTCGAGTTACGTTCGTAAACGCGTTCGAACGGGAACAGACCTGATGCATGAAATGGGACGCAATACATAAATAGCAAGATAAAGGGGGGCGACGAAGTACTTCCGTAAAGGTGGCCTTTTGAGGCTCTTGATCTCTCAAAGAGAGGACCTTTAGACCAACATACTAAGCCCATGCGCGTCACATCACATCATGCATACAAACATAAAGACAATCATACTATTCTAAGTATGTCCGATTGAACGTGTCTTGCATCCAACCGAACACACATCAACCGGCGCGGCAAAGCATCGTGGTAAAGGGCTTTAGCCCCTCCCCATAGGGGATCTCACATCACACTTACTAAACCCATGCGCTCGGTTGAATCATGCATACGAAAATAAAGACAATCATATCAAACTAGGTATGCTCGATTGAACGTATCTCGCATTCAACCGAACACACATCGATCGGTGCGGCAAAGCGTCGTGGTGAAGGATTTTAACCCCTCCAATTAGGAACCTTTCATCGCACTTGCTAAGCCCATGCACTCGATCATATCATACGGGAATAAGCAACATACATGATTTAAATGACAAGAAATAAATAAACCAAAGCAACTCCACACAAGAGAAGGTGCCGTTTACTCAGGTGGTACGTGGAGTTGTGTCCCATGTACAGACCGCACTACCGTCCATTCGGATTCGGCTACGGAATTTACGTCTGGGTTTCCATCCTATATACCACAAGAGACGACACTCTTCCATTTCATTCAAGCCACAACATGCATCCATAACGACTCTCATGCGAATAGAATTCAATAATAATAATAAAAAAAACGAATATAAGCTAATGAAAATGTACCCTCAGGTCTAACCTTTTAAATCACCTCTCGGATGTACGGTACACGATCGTCGGAAGGGTGTATGCTCCGCAACTCTCCCGGTTCACTGGTTCACTGTTCTCATTCGTTGTCTTTACTGTTTTGAGTCCGTTTTGCTACTGTTTCCTTGTGGTTTCGCTGCTGTCTCATCTTTATCTTTTGCTTCCTTTTTTTCTTGGGTGTGTTCTTCCTGTAATTTTTATGTGTGTTGTGTATGAGCTAGGGACTAGGGACTAGGGACCAGAGACTAGGGTTGAGAAGGTTGGTGAATGGTTCTTTTTATAGGCAAAGGGTTGGGCTTGACAAGGAAAGGGATTTGGCTAATTGAAGAGGGATTTGATTTGGTTTGGTTAAGGGAAGTCAAAGATTGAGGGGGGACAAATCTTGGCTAGATAGGGAAGGTTGAATATTTGATTGGCTTGGATTAGGAATACAATATTTTAAGTTTGGGAATAATCTTATTAGATTGGGAATATAATTGGTTGATTGATTTTAATTAGGCATGATTATATTTTGATTTAGTATGTGATTGATTTTAATTTAGGCATGATTTTAGTTTAAGTTGGTAATTGTTTATTTTATGTTTGGTATATGTTTCATTTAATTATTTAATTAATTTAATTATTATCTTATTTAGTTAATGTTTTAATTAATATTTATTTATTTAAATTGGGATGTGTTTTATGGGCTTTGGGGGGCTAAATGGGCTGGATGTGAGGCTAGCAGCAAAACCAGAATTACCGACACCGTTCGAACGCTTCCTCGAACACGGCACGAACGCCTGTAATCCGTTTGACGTTCGAACGTAAACACGAACGCAGCACTAACGAAAACAGTGAACCTTGTTTATTCTGAATTTCCCCTTCCGACGTCCGTTTCCCGTGACCTCCGTGACTTAAAAGGTAGTGTCTCCAAAATGAGACTCATCATAGGGACTTATGTGTAAAAATGCAGTGCCTACAGTCGCCCCCACTTTGATGGGACTTGTGTAATGTGCAACAGTGACAATCCTATCAAAGTTATGCAATGCATTTCTACTTACCTGGCTCGCCAGCTGCCACTTGACTTACCATGTGTCGAGTTGAGTTGATTTGGTGGTGAGGTGCTGCGACCCCTGGTTCATTTCCGAACCGTGCTCTATTTTTAGAGCGCCATTTTCGGCATCTTTCGTGTATGTGCTCCATTTTGGAGCGCCATTTCCGGCATTTGTTGTGTGTGTTCCATTTTGGAACGCCATTTTCGGCATCTGCTGTGTGTGTGTTTCATTTTGGAACGCCATTTTCGGCCTCTGTTGTGAGTGCTCCATTTTGGAGTGCCATTTCCGGCGTCTGTTGTGAGTGCTCCATTTTGGAGTGCCATTTCCGGCGTCTGTTGTGAGTGCTCCATTTTGGAGTGCCATTTCCGGCGTCTGTGTGGTAGCGGTCCATTTCCTGAACTGTGCTGTGTGAGATTGTGGCTCATTTTTGAACCGTTACTTGATGAGATGGTCTTTGCTGCTATAAACCTGCGAACACGAAACAAACATTGCATGTATGTGATATATATGCATGTATGCATGTATATGTATTATATTACGATGGGTTAGGCCTTCCTTGGTCCATTTCCGAACTGTGCTCCATTTTCGGAGTGCCGCTTCGGCGAGATGTGAAAGTAGTCCATTTTCGAACCATGCTCCATTTTCGGAGTGCCCTTTTCGGCAAGTTATGAGATGATGGTCCATTTCGAACCATGCTCCATTTTCGGAGTGCCATTTTCGGCGAGTGATGAGATGATGGTCCATTTCGAACCATGCTCCATTTTCGGAGTGCCATTTTCGGCGAGATGTGATAATGGTCCATTTCCGAACCGTGTTGATGAGAGATAGTCCATTTCCGAACCATGCCTGATATGAGAGTGGTCCATTTCTGAACCATTGCTGAGGAGAGATAGTCCATTTCCGAACCAATACTGATATGAGAGTGGTCTATTTCCGAACCGTTACTGATATGAGAGTGGTCCATTTTCGGACCGTTGCTGATGAGAGATGGTCCATTTCTGAGCCGTTGTTGATGAGAGATAGTCCATTTCCGAACCGTTACTGATATGAGAGTGGTCCATTTTCGAACCGTTGCTGATGAGAGATGGTCCATTTCCGAACCGTTGTTGATGAGAGATAGTCCATTTCCGAACCGTTACTGATGAGAGATAGTCCATTTCCGAACCATTACTGATATGAGAGTGGGCCCCGCCCCCAGAGTACTATACCCGGTAGAACTAATACTGAACCAATGTGGGTCTCGCCCCCAGAATGCCATACCCGGCAGAACTGATGCTGATATGGGCCTCGCCCCAAGACTGATGCTGATATGGGCCTCGCCCCAAGACTGCTGCTGATATGGTCTCGCCCTAAACTGATGCTGATGTGGGCCTCGGCCCTGGGACTCATCCCCAAATGATACTGATTCATTTCTGAAACTGACTGTACTGTTGTTGTTCCTGAAGATTCCCCGTGTTCTAAACATCACTGAATTTCATAGTGCCAAGTTGAATGTTTTTCTCAAATATACTCATATTGTATGAGAGATTCAGCGAAATAATGCCTTTATTATCATTTAAAGAAAAATGATTCGAACATGTAGACCAAGTCAATGTCTATATTAAAAATGCATGATCAAATAACTAGGAGGGATGATTTCATCATTCGCAACATTGCTTTCTTTCTTGGCCTATGGTTCTCCACCGTTGTCATCCCTTATTCCTATGAATGAAGCTGAGTGGTTGAGAGTTTGGAGCCAGAGTTGATCATGTAGTTGGGTAGGGGATTTCTGTATGCGTTGGGTTGTTCTCTTTCTGGGTCAGGTATTTTGTGAGCATCAATGAGGTTTGGGATTTCATGCCTAAGGCGGGTGCAGCTGTCAGTTTCGTGGCCTCTCCTCTGATGGAAGTGACAATACAAGCTTAGGTTAAGGTTGGGTGGTATAGGATCTGGAAGTGGTTTAGGCTCTAAGGGTTTTAGGAGTCCTTGTCCCTTCAACTTCTCAAGTACCTTAGATAACGGCCTCCCCAGGTTAGAGAAATGCCGGTTCTTGACGGTAGCGACCTCGGCAGTAGCGGGCTTGTCTCAGCAGGCCCCCAAAAGTCTTCTATTCTGGCCATAAAACTTTCTGTTTTCAGCCTCTTCTTCCTCAATATCCATGACAGTTTCCCTCAACTGTCGGAAATCCGCAATCATTGAAGTCATCCTCCTCAACTTGCCATAGATCGAGGGATTAGTGCCCTTGATGATCATTTTAATCTGGTCCTTCTCAGAGGGCCAAGTCTGCATTTTCAGAAGCTGGCTTCTCCAGCGGTCTACATACTCCTTGAAGCTTTCTTCCAGCTTTTGCTTAGTGTTCTCCAAATCACGGAGTGACAAGTCAATCTCTAAGTCTGTAACATACTGCTTCAGAAAGGCATCAGCTATTCCTTCCAATCTTCCTTAACCTTCTTCTCTCAAGGCTATGATACCAAACCACAGGTGCCCCATCGAGTGACATCCCAAACATCTTTTGGACTTGGCGCTGTGATAGGCCCATTGAACTCATGACCGAGACATATTGCTGCAGATGGACCCTCGGGTCTCCGTTCCCATTAAACTTAGGCCATGTCGGGCATTTTAAAAACTGAGTTGGCAGCTGTTCTCCGAAGGTCATTGCCTCATAATCTAGCAAATCCTCGTTCTTACCCCTCATTTTGCGGGTAACTGTTTCAACCTGATTCCGAAGCTTCTAAATTCTGCCTGAGACCCAATCACTTTGCCTGTTGCATATTCTGCCATGTCATCATCAAAAGTGGGGACATCATCCCCTAACCCATTCGGAGGCTCCTCACGCCTTACGTTCTCAGAATCTCCCCCGGCACGGGGTACAGCCATATTTGTCATGGCAGTAGTCAAGGCTTGCAATTGTTCAGTAATCTTGGCGAAACCATTTTCCAACTGATCTATCCGGATGCCTCAGTATCTGATTCACTCATGTCTGTTCTCGGTATTTTGGTGAGTCTTCCATTTTCCCTAACCCAACGGGAGTCTATATGGCTTTTAGAACACAAGGGTTAGCATGATGTATGTATGCATGGGGTGCATGAGATGCATGTAACATATATATATACTAAATCAATTAAAATTTTCACACAAATCGGCCCGTTACCATTTTAGAATTTTTCGGGCTAATTGTCACAGGAGTGAACCCATCCCAGTTTAAATGGCCCAACGAGTTCACATCTTATGAAAAGGAGCCCAACTAAAGCCAAATGGTAATGTTCCGAACACAAGTACAAAGTGGCCCATCAACACTTAGACGCCTTTGGCCCAATAGTCATGAGATACGTTCTTGTCCCAGTTTAAATGGCCCAACAAGCCCATATCCCATGGCAAATGGTCCAAATGGATCCAAACGATGATGTTCCCAAACATAAGCATAGAAGGGAGATAATGCAAACATGACATAATAATTTTTACAAAGTGGCCCATCAACATTTCAGAAGCTTTGGGCCTAATAGTCATTAGGTACGAACTTGCCCCAGTTTAAATGGCCCAGCAAGCCCGCATTTCTGACAATAGTCCAACTGCATCCAAATGAGGATGGTCCACAAGCACATACTCAAGGAAATAATTGCTACTTTAGCCAACCCGGTCTATGGGTGGTGGGTAGTAAGAGTATAGACAAAGGCTCTCACCGGCGAATGATGGCCCACAACTAGGTCTCCCCACTCAAGGGTTCGAGCAACCAAGTGAGCGCACCCCTTTTTATACACTAAGGTACGTGCCAATGAGCTATGGTGTGTGACGGACTGTCAAATGAATTTCCCGTTGTAGATCCCCAGAGAGGGGAAGGTGGAGCGAGGCTCACTTAAATACCCAAGCCTCTTAGGCTCTTATCGCTTGTTGTCAGGAATAAACAACGAGTCCTCCAAATTAGTCCATCACAATAGGCTACAAGTAGATGGCTATCTAGGTGCCTTCACAGCTTTTCCTTCTAGAAAGGTAGTGAATGAAGAAAGACACCAAACCATTACCTAGCCTTAAAATGCCTTTGATTAAACCCTCACTTTATCCACTATAGACACGGTCAATTAAAACATAAATCCAAACATTACAAGACAATATTCGGGGCCGATTCTCTATCCCCAGTGGAGTCGCCAGACTGTGGCTCACAGAAACTGGAAGACGCATGATGTCCCTAGGCTCGCGGCCTAGTTGGGAGTACGGAGTAGCCACGGGGGACTAAATCGGAGAGTAATGGAGTCGCCACCCGGTGTGAACCGGGAAAAGAGATTTAGGCCGCACTCACCCCTCGCAAGGGAAGACCTCAAACCGTTGGGTTCGGAATGGTCCCTTACTTATGCCATTTGTAATGAAAGGATTTACATAATAATTTAATCAGGCTTAAGTAACACTTATTCCTAAGAATATCATGCTTCTATATTCATGGGTACAAAATAACACTAATACATACATTTCGCATATATCTCATATCTAATAACACATGTCTAACAAAATACCTCAAAGTAACAATGAACATACAACTTCATTCAGCATATCATATTCATGAAAACACAAGCATACATTATCCGCACAAGCATACATGTGAGCACTCTTCCAAGTGATACGTGGAGTTGTATCCCAAGTACAACCGCATTACCGTCCATTCGGAATCGGCTACGGAATTTATGTCTGGGTTTCCATCCGATATATCACAAGAAATAATACTCCAAAGTCATCATGGCATAGGCATATGAATCGTAATGCGTTAAATCAAGACCAAGGCAAACGACGCAACCAATGGAATAAACATGCTTGAGTACTATCTCATGAACCTATTAACCAAATAACATGCTAACACCTAATCATGCTTGAATACAATCCCAAGAACACATAGAATGGATAAATGCAGGAATACAAACAATACGGTTGGCTATATAACACAAGAAAGATCAACCAAGAGGCAATTATGCATGAATATGATGAGACAGACTCAGTTTAGTGTGTTCGCGTTCGTGTAGCGTTCGTAAACGCGTTCGAACGGAAATGGGACAGAATGCTCACTTTCGAGTAGCGTTCGTAAACGCGTTCGAACGGAAATGAAACAGAATGCTCGCGTTCGTATGGCGTTTGTTAACGCGTTCGAACGGAAATGAGACAGAATGCTCGCGTTCGTATGGCGTTCGTGAACGTGTTCGAACGGAAGTGAGCCTGATGCATGATAAGGAAAAAATGCATGCGCGTTCGAGTTGCGTTCGTAAACGCGTTCGAACGGGAACAGACCCGATGCATGAAATGAGACGCAATACATAAACAG
This sequence comes from Zanthoxylum bungeanum, assembly GCA_019454045.1. Lineage (NCBI taxonomy): Eukaryota > Viridiplantae > Streptophyta > Magnoliopsida > Sapindales > Rutaceae > Zanthoxylum > Zanthoxylum bungeanum. The sequence goes on from SKCR01023663.1 coordinate 44,606, forward strand.
CAAGATAAAGGGGCGCGGCGAAGTACTGCCGTAAATGTGGCCTTTTGAGGGCTCTTGATCTCTCAAAGAGAGGACCTTTAGACCAACATACTAAGCCCATGCGCGTCACATCACATCATGCATACAAACATAAAGACAATCATACTATTCTAAGTATGTCCGATTGAACGTGTCTTGCATCCAACCGAACACACATCAACCGGCGCGGCAAAGCATCGTGGTAAAGGGCTTTAGCCCCTCCCCATAGGGGATCTCACATCACACTTACTAAACCCATGCGCTCGGTTGAATCATGCATACGAAAATAAAGACAATCATATCAAACTAGGTATGCTCGATTGAACGTATCTCGCATTCAACCGAACACACATCGATCGGTGCGGCAAAGCATCGTGGTGAAGGATTTTAACCCCTCCAATTAGGAAACCTTTCATCGCACTTCCTAAGCCCATGCACTCGATCATATCATACGGGAATAAGCAACATACATGATTTAAATGACAAGAAATAAATAAACCAAAGCAACTCCACACAAGAGAAGGTGCCGTTTACTCAGGTGGTACGTGGAGTTGTGTCCCATGTACAGACCGCACTACCGTCCATTCGGATTCGGCTACGGAATTTACGTCTGGGTTTCCATCCTATATACCACAAGAGACGACACTCTTCCATTTCATTCAAGCCACAACATGCATCCATAAACGACTCTCATGCGAATAGAATTCAATAATAATAATAAAAAAAACGAATATAAGCTAATGAAAATGTACCCTCAGGTCTAACCTTTTAAATCACCTCTCGGATGTACGGTACACGATCGTCGGAAGGGTGGATGATCCGCAATTCTCCCGGTTCACTGGTTCACTGTTCTCGTTCGTTGTCTTTACTGTTTTGAGTCCGTTTTGCTACTGTTTCCTTGTGGTTTCGCTGCCGTCTCCTCTTTATCTTTTGCTTCCTTTTTTTCTTGGGTGTGTTCTTCCTGTAATTTTTATGTGTGTTGTGTATGAGCTAGGGACTAGGGACTAGGGACCAGAGACTAGGGTTGAGAAGGTTGGTGAAGGGTTCTTTTTATAGGCAAAGGGTTGGGCTTGACAAGGAAAGGGATTTGGCTAATTGAAGAGGGATTTGATTTGGTTTGGTTAAGGGAAGTCAAAGATTGAGGGGGGACAAATCTTGGCTAGATAGGGAAGGTTGAATATTTGATTGGCTTGGATTAGGAATACAATATTTTAAGTTTGGGAATAATCTTATTAGATTGGGAATATAATTGGTTGATTGATTTTAATTAGGCATGATTATATTTTGATTTAGTATGTGATTGATTTTAATTAGGCATGATTTTAGTTTAAGTTGGTAATTGTTTATTTTATGTTTGGTATATGTTTCATTTAATTATTTAATTAATTTAATTATTATCTTATTTAGTTAATGTTTTAATTAATATTTATTTATTTAAATTGGCATGTGTTTTATGGGCTTTGGGGGGCTAAATGGGCTGGATGTGAGGCTAGCAGCAAAACCAGAATTACCGACACCGTTCGAACGCTTCCTCGAACGCGGCACGAACGCCCGCAATCCGTTTGACCTTCGAACGTAAACACGAACGCAGCACTAACGAAAACAGTGAACCTTGTTTATTCTGAATTTCCCCTTCCGACGTCCGTTTCCCGTGACCTCCGTGACTTAAAAGGTAGTGTCTCCAAAATGAGACTCATCATAGGGACTTATGTGTAAAAATGCAGTGCCTACAAGTGGTAAATATCACATCATGTCCAACAATATTAAGAATTTATTAATTTTATGTGTTGTTAACTCTGATTTATGCATGTGTTATTCTTATTTTCTCTGAAAAATGTATCTTGCGCATGAAAAATACGTAAGGGCGTTCGAACGCCCGAAAAATTCATAAGAAACACTCAGTGTTCTGTATTTTCATTCGAACGCAGTGAAAAACGTCACTCGAACTCAAGCTTTTTGGAAAGGTTCATTCGAACGCGTTATCAAATGATACACGAACATAAACTCTCTGGAAAGATTCGTTCGAGGGACTGAACAAACATGACACTAACCCAAGTCATACTGAAACTTTTCATATTTGAATTAATTTTAGAATAGTAACATACATTAACTCACAGACTTAAATTAATCAATTAATTCACAAATTTTGATAAATCATATATTAACTTGTTAATTGTCACATGATAGACACATGCTTTAGTTATGCAATTTGGTAAGATAGACATAAGTTAAATATATGCATAGTGTAATATTAACATAGTAAAAATCTTATACAAATTGTTTTTGAAAACTTGGTAGTATATAGTTGGGTTAATATTAGGGTGTTCAATTATCACATGCATACATCTAGTTTATTATGTGATAAAGTTGATAAATCTTATTTATTGATTGTTTGGTGCATGCTTGGTTGATATAACAAAGACTTGATCCAAGTTATACACAAATAATTCGTTCCAAACTTGACTGAATTTTATTTATTTAAATAATTATTGGATTACTTATTAAGAATTAAAGTGTAATAATAAAGATTGAACGCCTAAGATTTTCTATTGAGAAAGTGATTACATAAATTATATCACCAAGGCGATAAGAGCCTAAGAGGGTATGGATTTAAGTGGTTACACCAGACCCCCTTGTCCTATGAGAATTTTCGTTTATTCACCTATCATAAGAAGTTTTAGTCATGAATTCAAGAACTTGTGTTATTTGGTATTACTATCCAAAATAATAACAAGTGGATTATTAGTGTAACACATATATAGGATCATACTTTGTGTGATTTGTCTTGTTTAGACCTATTGGTAATTGTTTTATTTTCAGTTACACATGACTAGTGGAAATATCACAGTGTCGGTCACTGATGAAGATAAACTAAATAAGTTTATAGCAAACTTCAAATAGTGGGAAAGTAAAATGTTGTTATTCTGACCACACTATAGTTGGCTAAGTATCTCAAATAAACTTCTCCGGGTCATGTGGAGGGAGAGACTGGATCAACTTGGCAACTATGAGTTAAGACATAATCGTAAGATGACTTCTTATGCAAGATTTATCTCTTCGGTGGTCTTGAAAATACTCTGTATAATATGTACCAATTCATAACTTTTGTAAAGAAATTATGGGATTCTCTTCAGAAGAAGTATAAAACAGAAGATGCCAGATAAAAAAAGTTTATCGTATGTAGGTTCATAGAGTACAAAATAGTAGATTCAATGATGATAATGTCTCAGTTGGGTTAACTGCAGTTGATCATTCATGAAATACTGGATGAATGAGTGAAACTCTATGAGATGTTTCAAGTTGCCACAATCATTGAGAAGTTGCCTCTATCTTGGAAGAACTTAATGAGTTATCTGAACACAAGAAGAAACATATGCATCTTGAAGATTTAAGAGTTCTATGTAGAATCGAAGAGGATAACATGAAGTCCGAGAAGGCTAGCTACACGACCATGGAATCTAAGGCCAACATCTTTAAGGGTGGAAAAGGTAGCAAAAAGATAAAGAACGGTGAAGCTTATTCTTCCCATGGAAATAAGAAGTTCAAGGGAAAGTGCTACGTTAGTGGGAAAATTGGTCACATGGCAAAGGACTGTAGGAACAAAAAGTCTCAGGACAAGAACAAGAAAAACAAAATGAGGCTCATATCGTGAAAATGAGATGATGACTGATGAGATCTCAGATTTGAACCTATCAATAGTTGTAATTGAAGCCAACTTGGTTGGAAACCTGAGAGAATGATGGATAGACACTTGAGTTATTGTACTGATAGTATGATATTTTCTACATATCAAAAGGTTGATAATAGAGACCAATTGACCATGGAAAATTCCTCTACCTCTAAAATGGTAGGTTAAGGCACAATAATTCTGAAGATGACTTTCAAAAAAGATCTAACATTGAGAAATGCGCTGCATGTTTCAGATATAAAAAAAATCTAGTTTCAAGATCCTTTCTGAGCAAGAATGGCTTTAAGTTATTTTTTTATTTCTAATAAATTTGTACTAACAAAAAATGATGTCTATGTGAGAAAATGATATCTCACTAAGGGCATTTTCGAATTTAATATAATGATTGTCAACCGACACAGTGCTAGTAGTAATAATAAAGTGACATCTTCTACATATATTATTGAGTCACAAAATATATGACATGGTAGGTTGATACATGTTAATTATTATAAAATACATAAATTTATTTACTTGGACCTTGTAACTAGATTTACAATTGATAACCAACATAAATGTGAATCATGTGTTGAACCAAAAATTAATAAAACATTATTTCATTCCCTAGAACGGAGCTCTGAACCGGTGGAACTCATTCATGCTGATGTGTGTGATATGAATATTGTGCAAACATGAGGCGGTAAAAAAATACTTTGTCACTTTTATCGATGATAGCACAAGATTATGTTATGTGTGTTTACTGAGGAGTAAAGATGAAGCTATTGAACTACTACAAACATCGATCAAATTAATCAAGAATCGGATGAACCTGAAAAGGTAGAGGAAAATGAACCTAGACAAAGAAAAGAGAGCAAGAACGTTTAAATCATTTATACATGATTTTCTAACATACCTGTTAGAAAATGCGCCTCAAAGTTATAAAGAAGTGATGTCTTCTTCGGTGGCTTATTTGTGATTTATTCTATCTAACAAAACCATACTTGAGAGTTGGTTGATCTTCTACCGGGTTATAAGCCGTTGGGCTGCAAATGGATTTTAAAAAAAGAAGATGAAGTCAGATGGATCCATAGATAAGTACAAGGAAAGACTTGTCATAAAAGGTTATAAACAAAAAGAAGGTTTTGATTACTTTGATACATATTCACCAGTGATTTGTATCACTTCAATAAGAATGTTTATTGATAAGTGTGGTTTATACCCACTGATTTCTGCATTCTTAGCTTTCTATTTTGTTAGTTTCCATATCATTTAATGTATTTTGTAGTTCTTTTATGTTTTCTTTGTATGAAGCATTAATACATGGATTTTGGGGCATTTGTACGTGTTTTAGGACCATTCGGATGCATCGGAAGCACACAGGAAGAACGGAGACGCAAGATACGCAAAAGTGAAGAGAAACACTAGCGTCGCAGCGCCTAACTTCTTGGTGCTATAGCGTCTCCAGCGTACCATACAGAAAACAAGAGGTTTTGGCGCTGCGGTGCCAATTTGATAGCGTCACGGCGCCCCGCAGCGACCTAGAACACTAATTTTAGGGTATTTTTGATGCACAAGGACCCAATGTTATATTATAAATACATTAGTTTGTCCAAAACTCAAAATGAGAGGCTAATACACAATACAAAATACAAAAACACATAATTTTAGAGAGATCCAATGAAGAGGATTGAAGAGCAACAAGATGAGACGAATGTGGTGACGTCCGAAGAGGAATGGATTCAATCGGGTTAAATCTTCTAGTTTCTTCTTAGAACTCTAATGATTTCCATTAGATTCATGAAGTGTTTTATTGTTTTATCTTTAGTCATGAACTAACTCCTTAATTCTGGAGAATGATGTAACTGATGTTTGAACCTTGTATTGTTTACAAATATTATTATGAAGTTATATTTCAATTATTTATATTCTTTTCAGTTTAATGCTTCTTGTTTGCTGGCCACAAATTAAGATGATGAATGTTTAGAATCTATTGTAAGGAACTCCTTCCCTCGCGTAGCGGAAGCGGTAAGGCTCACGGACCGAACCTGAAAATTTTTTCTGCTCTCTCCTTTGCTTGGCCGAAAGTCACCAGTGGGTTCACTGATGTTTTGCTTCTGTTTTGGACAATATTTCAGTCTCGGAATGCCCCATAAACAGTCACCGAACAGCCCCTTGAACTGCAGTGAATTAGTGGACTGTTTTGGACCCGTTACACGCGCGAACTGCACTTATTTTTCAGGTCTGTTTGCGTGAACTGCACAATGATTTCATGTCTGATTTTTCACCAAAAATCAATCCTAACACAGCCCTAAAATCCTAAAAGTGTTTCCAAAAAAAAAAAACCCGAATGAAAACCAAACAAAACCGAGGTCTCGGGGTGGCTAATGGGTGCGGCAGTGGGCTAGAAAATTGTACACTGCCGTGAGGTATATGAGGGGTTTAGGGATTCTTTTCAACGTCACGAGGTCTTCTGAACTATGTCTCGAAACCAATGGAGGGTAGTGTGGGCTACACTCACAAATTAATCTCTAAACGGTTTAGAGAATAATATCACACATCAAATAATTTTCAGGTTCTTCAAAGAAAATTCTCAACTATTGAGAGCTTGAAGAAGAGATGGAGGTTAGGGTTTCTAAAGACTTAGATCTGAAAAATTAAATCATAATTTTTCTTTTATATTTGTGGATAATTTTTTTCATCAAACAAATCAACCACTAGTCTCTTATCTCTATTAAATTCGGCCAAGGGTAGGATTTCTCGTTTGATTTTGCTTCCAAAATAAAAAAATCCTACTCATTTTAGAAACAGTAAATTTTCGGCCAAAGGGGGGGGGGGGGGGAATTTGGATTCGATTTTGTTTCTTAAACAAACCAAATCATATTCCTACCCATGTAGGAATTTCGGCCAAGGGGTAATTGGGATTTGATTTTGTTTCTCAAACAAATAAATCCTATTCCTTATCCAATAAGGAATCCTACCTTGGTAATAATTCTTAGCCTTATTAAATTATATCATATATAATTAATGTTCTAATTTAATAATTATCATATATAATTATTAATACTTTATATTAACTTTTAATATAAAGTCCAAGTGTGATGTAATTAATATTATTAATCATATTAATAATATTTATTCTTTGTGAGTATATAATTGGACCATCCAATTATATTAGCTCTCCTAAAGTATATCGAGCTAGCACGGGGACCAGTTGACCTACGGTTCGAGCTCCAATAATCTCGAAATATTAATTAAGCTCTTAATTAAATATTCCGAATTATTAACTTCAAATTATTCCACTAAAAATCCAAAGTTGCACTCTCATTGCCGTAGGGAAATATTAGGCCGATCCAAGTCGGTGTCCACCGATATAGTCATTGCATACAAATTGATCCTTCACGAATATCTCGTAATTGGAGCCAGGTCATAATGTCCGTTATACCCCTCTAATTATTTTTACATTAAGTACCATTGATTCTCTAATGAACGATTCATTCATAACTGCTATGAATATTATTCTTTCTATTCGTAATAGAAAGACTTGAGCGCTCTAATCGTTCAAGTACCGAATCAACCCTTAAGAGAGATACTCATCTACTTCTCGTAAGAAGGGAGTGAATTCCATGTCTATGTAAAACGTTCTCAGCTACATAACAGACAATGCCCCCAAAGTACGTAATTATTGGTTGGGATTGCTATACCAACCTCACCTTTGTAAATCAAAGGACACATCCCGCCATGCAGGAGTTCGTAGTACACTCAGGATTAAGATCAATCCATATATGACCATCAAGTAGATCGAAATGACTTTCTTTGTTTAACAGTATTAAGAATGTCATTTCTATCTGGGTCCAGTCCTATATGATCACATCATATAAGGTGCCTCCATTCTCATGTCTCTACATGGACGATCCGGATTAAGATCGCCATCCAAATATAGAATGTACCACAGCTATAGATAAACCACAAACAAAGTACCCGATTTGTTTGCTCTCTATGGACTATTTAAGATTACTAACTTCAGACTTAAATCCTCTGGTACATGACACTCATACACCAAGTCTGAAGGTACATAAGTAATCTATGGTATTTATGAGATATATAATATGCGAAAATTCAAACAAATAATTTGATAAATGAATAATGCATCATTTTATTTCTAAACACATGAAACCGTTTACATCACATGTAGCTCTATGGCATACATCCCAACAATCTCCCACTTGCACTAGAGCAAATGGGACATGTCACGTAAACATAGACCATCTAGGTGACCATCAAACACTTTAGCCGGCAAGGTCTTTGTAAACGGATCAGCAAGGTTCTCTGCGGATGCAATCTTTGTGACGCTAACGTCCCCTCTCTGCACTATGTCAATGATGAGATGATATTTCCTCTCTATATGCTTTCCCCTCTTATGGCTTCTTGGTTCTTTGGATTTGCCACCGCTCCACTATTATCACAATAGAGGGTGAATGGTTTATCCATATCTGGAACAACTTCCAGATCTCCCAAGAATTTATGGAGCCAGACTGCTTCTTTAGCTGCTTTACAAGCCGCTACATATTCAGCCTCTATGGTGGAGTCGGCAATGCAAGATTACTTTATGCTCCGCCAAACAATAGCCCCACCACCTAGGGTGAACACTGATCCAGATGTTGATTTCCTGGAATCGACATCTGTCTGAAAATCAGAGTCTGTATATCCTCTTAGGATCATATCCTCACCAGAATATACTAGCATATAATCTCTCGTTCTCTTAAGATATTTGAGAATGTGTTTCACAGCCACCCAGTGATCCAATCCCGGGTTTGACTGAAACCTACTGACTACTCCCACTGCAAAATAGATGTCTGGTCTCATGCATAACATAGCATACATGAGACTACCAACTGTGAGGCATATGGGATATGTCTCATTTCCTCAATGCCATGAGGTGTCTTAGGGGACTGTTTCTTTGACAAATGAATTCCATGCCGATAAGGCAGATTGCCTTTCTTGGAATTCTGCATCCCGAATCGCACAAGTATCTTGTCGATGTAGGATGACTAAGACATAGCTAACAGTTGTTTCTTGCGATCTCGAAGTATCTGGATCCCAAGAACATAACTCGCCTCTCCCAAATCTTTCATTTGGAATTGCTCAGCTGGCCAGGTTTTTACGTATGATAATATTCTTACATCATTTCCAATAAGTAAGATGTCATCAATGTATAAGACAAGAAAAACCACATTCCCATCAATGACGCGCTTGTATACACAAGGCTCATCAACATTCTGCTCAAAATTATAGGACTTGATCGTTGTATCAAATCTTATATTCCAAGATCGAGATGCCTGCTTGAGTCATAAATGGACCTTTGTAGTTTGCAAACTTTTTACTCTTGACCTTGGGCAATGAACTCTTCGGTTGTATCTATATATCGATACTTTCATCAAGATTGCCATTCAAGAATGCAGTCTTGACGTCCATTTGCCAAATTTCATAGTCATAATATGCGGCTATGGATAGAAGAGTGCGGATGGATTTTAGCATAGCTACTGGCGAGAAAGTTTCTCATAGTCAACTCCCTCTTTCTAGGTATAACCCTTGGCCACTAGTCTAGCTTTGAAGGTCTGTACCTTCCCATCTGATCCCCTCTTCCTCTTGTAGATCCACTTGCAACCTATGGGTTTCACCCTATCAGGTGGTCTACAAGTTCCCAGACCGAGTTGGAGTACATGGACTCCATCTCTAGGTTCATGGCTTTGAGCCATTCTTCTTTGTCAGAATTATCCATTGCACTACTGTAGGTCAATGGATCATCTATGCCATCGCTGGAGGCGACAACTTGTGCCTCTCCAACCCCTAGGTAGCGATCAGGTTGTCGTACAACCCTCCCACTGCGTCTAGGTGGTAGATCATTCTGACTGGGAAGTATCTGACTATCAGATGTCGAAGGTGCTATGTATTTGTCAACTTTTTTTGACGACGGCGCGCTGGTCGAACCAGTAAGTAACTCATTGAGTAACATTTTACTACGAGGTTTGAACTCCCTCATATAGTCTTCCTCTAGAAACGTAGCATTTTTCGATACAAATACTTTGTTATCATTAGGACTATAGAAGAATCCACCCCTAGTCTCCTTCGGGTAGCCTATAAATAGGCACACCTGAGAATGCGGTTCCAGTTTGTAGTCTTATTCTTCAGCACATGTGCTGGACACCCCCATATACGGAAATGTCGTAAACTAGCTTTACGACCATCCCACAACTCTAAGGGAGTCTTAGGAACAAACTTAGATGGAACTACATTAAGGATATACATTGCGGGTTGCAGTGCATATCCCCAGAATGAACTAGGTAGTGAGCTATAACTAAACATTGATCTGATCATGTCTAGTAGGGTTCGATTTCTCCTTTCTGCAACACCATTTTGTTGTGGTGTTTCAGGTGCTGTGAGCTGGGATATTATCTCATGCTCAACTAAGAATTCCTCGAAGTCTCTGTCGAGGTATTCCCCTCCACGATCTGATCGTAGAGTTTTGATTGTCTTACCTAATTGGTTCTCAACCTCAGCACGATACTCTTTGAACTTTTCAAAGGTATCTGATTTGTGATGCATTAGGTAGACATACCCATATCTTGAATAATCGTCAATGAATGTGACAAAGTATTCATAACCACCTCGAGCTTTTACAATCATGGTCCGCAGACGTCCGAGTGTATTAGCTCTAGTGGTTGACTGGCTCTTATACCTTTTCCAGTAAAAAAGGTCTCTTGGTCATTTTTCCTTCTAAACGATTCACAAACTGGTAAAGTCCCGAGCTTTAACTGGTTTAAGGCTCCGTCCTTTATCAATCTATTTATCCGGTCAAGGTTGATGTGACCAAGTCTAAGATGCCATAGATATGTGTCATCGTGAGAAATCTTTTGCCGTTTCGTTTTTGTTTTTCAACCTTAAACATTTCAGTGTTGAGCAGTGACTTATGCGTTAACGGTCTTAACACATACAAGTTATTTTCTGAGTTTCCTGTGCATATAGTCAATCCATTTCTACCAATGATAACCGAATTCCTATTAAAAGAAATAGAATAACCATCATCCATAAGTCTAGAAACAAAAATCAGATTCATGCGGAAGCCAGGAATGAATAAACATTGTTCAAACTTAAATAACTATTATTAATAAAATTTAAACTGGAAACTCCCACGGCTCTTGCTGAAACGGCATTACCTGTCCCGACTCTCATGGCGTAATCACCTTCAGCAAGGTCCCTCCATGAATCAAGTAGCTGTAAAGAAGAACAAACATGGTTAGTGCCCCGGAATCAATAATCCAAGCGGATTTATCATCCTCCACTAATAGAGATTCAATAACGAGTAAATCATATTTACCTGTTTCCTTTTTCTCCTTTAGCTCAGCAAGGTATTTAGGACAGTTCTTTTTCCAATGCCCATTCTTGTCGCAATGGAAACATTTTCCTTTGGGCTTGGTATCCTTGGAGCCTTTCTTGTTCTTCATTTTCATGGGCTTACCCTTAGCCTTTCCTGTGCCTTTCTTCTTCTTCTTTGCAGATTTGGAAGATTCGGCAACATTTGCCTCTGCACTAGACTTACGAGGATCCACGAACATGGATTCATAATGGGTGAGCTCATTAAGCAGTTGGGTCAAAGTAAAAGACAACTTGTTCATAACATAGTTGTTTTTAAACTACAGGAAACTCTTCGGAAGATTTTCCATAATCATGGTCACCTGGCTACGCTCGTCAATACGAGCTCAATGGGTTTCAGCAGTATTGAGATAAGTCATCATCCTTAAGACATGCTCTCGGACTGATGTCCCATCCTTCATCCTAGCAGTCATTGCTGAGACCATTGTCCATGGCGTTGACGCTCTGAAGGCTGCCCAAACATGCCCTACAATGACTCCATCATCTGAGATGCTAGAGCCATAGGTTCATGCTTTGCAGCAAGAACCTCAGACATCCCTGCTAGCAAGTAGCAGCATGCTTTCTCATTTGCTGCGACCCATTTCTGATAGGTATCGCGCACAGCTTGGCCAGCATTTCTGGCCGGCTCGGGAGGACGTTCCTCCGTCAGGACAAACTTTAGGTCTTCACAGACCAGGATAGCGTTTATGTTACTTTTCCACTTAACATAGTTTTCTCCGGTCAATTTATCATTTGAGAGTATGGAAATAATTAGAGAAGAAACCATGGCTGAAAATAAAATAAACATGCATTTAACATTCATTCATCGCATATTAAAATCATCAAAGAATTTTGGCATAAAATTAAACATGATGCATGAACCATGAATAATGAATAAGAAACCTAAGAGAATTACTATGCCACGAAGATCTATCATCCCACAAGTAAGTGCCGCCGTAGGGTAGGTCAAGTACTCGCATGATAGATTGAGACAGTCTCAGTGTTTTAATATATGCGGGAATAACTCTTATTCCTATATTAAACAACTACCGTTTAATTTGATCAAGGAATTTCATTAACAGTTAATTATTCCTTTGTGAGTGTAACCCGCCGTTTCGGGATTCTTTGACTTAACAAGTGAAGTGCCGCCGTAGGGTAGGTCAGTTCACAAGATACATCTAGAATTCCTATCCTTTCGGAACCCAAACTTGATATTGACCCAAAATGGACACCATCCGTAGGGGGACGAAAACAAAGCCGTCTCGAGGCGCCTTTTGAATCTCACGTTTTTGGACTAACAACGGAGATCGTGGGATGTACTGTCGTATATCCCTCTCCCACTCACTATTTTAAACTTAAGGTTTCTATCTAAAATATCTAATATTTTATCCTAACTAGTGTGGATAAACTTATGGCGGCTAAAGCATAATTTATTTACACTAGTTGGTCATAAGTGAGCTAATCAATTTTAACTATTAAAATCGTGTCACTAATATCTCATTAGTCTCTACTAATAGTTTTACTCTATTAAACTAATTTAATTAGAGTGGTATAAGTGAGCTACAATATTTTAACTCTTAAAATACTAGGCACTTAAAGGTCTAAAATCATGGAATTCTAAAAGGTCAAAATTTTAATTAAACATTTTAATAAATCTTAGTGCGTCATAAAATCCAATGGTACGTGGAATTGTATCCCGAGTGCAGACCATATTTCCGTCCATACGGAATCGCTATGGAATTTATATCCGGGTTTCCATCCTATATACCAATGAATTTATTATGCACCAATTAAGTCCAATATATTAGAATTCAAGTTTTAGACATTAAATCCCATTAATCTAATTAATGATTTTAATGCATATCATTTTCTAACTTAAACATTTTAAATTACATAAAATCATAATTTTATGTCTATAATGATAATGCATCTATGACATGTTATGGCAAGTAAAATGCACGAGTGGGCACCCTAGGCTATATGACATGTTATTCAAACAATTCGAAATAAACATACATATAACATAAATTTTATTTTGCATTGACCGGGCTCTTTTTTTCCTATACTAATCTAATTAGTACAAAAGATATACCAAGGCATTCCTTGGCCTTCAAATCCCGCTCCAAAGTGGTATTGGCTCCTTAAGCGACTTCGGTGCTCCATATTACAAAGAATTGAAATTTTACATTGAAATTAAAATTACAATGAATATAAACAATGGCCTAATGGCCTTACAACCAAAAATCAAAACCAACTATAAAAATAAGAGCCATAAAAATTTACGACCAATGCAAAATCCATTTCATCAACATTGAACATTCTTAATAATGTGCCCACTCATCTAAAATGCATATCATATTTATAACTCATATAAACATATTAAAACAGAAACTTTAAATGAAAAAGTGAAGGGTTAAGAGCACTTTTCAACCTCGCTCTTGATGCCAATTGTAGGGAACGTCTTCCCTCGCGCAGCGGAAGCGGTAAGGCTCACGGACCGAACTTGAAAAATTTTTCTGCTCTACCCTTTGCTTGGCCGAAAGTCACCAGTGGGTTCACTGATGTTTTGCTTCTGTTTTGGACAATATTTCAGTCCCGGAATGCCCCCAAAACAGTCCCTGAACAGCCCCTTGAACTGCAGTGAATTAGTGGACTGTTTTGGACCCGTTACACGCACGAATTGCACTTATTTTTCAGGTCTGTTTGCGTGAACTGTACAATGATTTCAGGTCTGATTTTTCACCAAAAATCAATCCTAACACAGCCCTAAAAATCCTAAAAGTTTTCCCAAAAAAAAACCCGAATGAAAACCAAACAAAAACGAGGTCCCGGGGTGGCTAATGGCGTGCGGCAGTGGGCTAGAAAATTGTCCACTGTCGTGAGGTATATGAGGGGTTTAGGGATTCTTTTCAACGTCACGAGGTCTTCCGAACTATGTCTCGAAACCAACGGAGGGTAGTGTGGACTACACTCACAAATTAATCTCTAAACGGTTTAGAGAATAAAATCACACACCGAATAATTTTCAGGTTCTTCAAAGAAAATTCTCAACTCTTGAGAGCTTGAAGAAGAGATGGAGGCTAGGTTTCTAAAGACTTAGATCTGAAAAATTAAATCATAATTTTTCTTTTATATTTGTGGATAATTTTTTTCATCAAACAAATCAACCACTAGTCTCCTATCTCTATTAAATTCGGCCAAGGGTAGGATTTCTCGTTTGATTTTGCTTCCAAAATAAACAAATCCTACTCATTTTAGAACATTAAATTTCGGCCAAGGGGGGGGGGGGGAATTTGGATTCGATTTTGTTTCTTAAACAAACAAATCATATTCCTTACCCATTTAGGAATTTCGGCCAAGGGGTAATTGGGATTTGATTTTGTTTCTCAAACAAATAAATCCTATTCCTTATCCAATAAGGAATCCTACCTTGGTAATAATTCTTCGCCTTATTAAATTATATCATATATAATTTAATGTTCTAATTTAATAATTATCATATATAATTATTAATACTTTATATTAACTTTTAATATAAAGTCTCAAGTGTGATGTAATTAATATTATTAATCATTAATAATATTTATTCTTTGTGAGTATATAATTGGACCATCCAATTATATTAGCTCTGCTAAAGTATATCGAGCTAGCACGGGGACCAAGTGGACCTACGGTTCCGAGCTCCAATAATCTCGAAATATTAATTAAGCTCTTAATTAAATATTCTGAATTATTAACGTCGAATTATTCCACTAAAAATCCAAAGTTGCACTCTCATTGCCGTATAGGGAAATATTAGGCCGAACCAAGTCAGTGTCCACCGATATAGTCATTGCATACAAATTGATCCTTCACAAATATCTCGTAATTGAGCGGGTCATAATGTCTGTTTATACCCCTCTAATTATTTTTACCTTAAGTACCATTGATTCTCTAATGAACGATTCATTAATAACTGTTATGAATATTAATCTTTCTATTCGTAATAGAAAGACTTGAGCTCTCTAATCGTTCAAGTACCGAATCAACCCTTAAGAGAGATACTCATCTACTTCTCGTAAGAAGGAGTGAATTTCATGTCTATGTAAAACGTTCCCAGCTACATAACAGACTATGCCCCCAAAGTACGTAGTTATTGGTTGGGATTGCTACACCAACCTCACCTTTGTAAATCAAAGGACATATCCCGTCATGCAGGAGTTCGTAGTACACTCATGATTAAGATCAATCCATATATGACCATCAAGTAGATCGAAATGACTTTCTTTGTTTAAAGAATATTATAAGAATGTCATTTCTATCTGGGTCCAGTCCTATATGATCACATCATATAAGGTGCCTCCATTCTCATGTCTCTACATGGACGATCCGGATTAAGATCGCCATCCAAATATAGAATGAACCGCTGCTATAGATAAACCACAAACAAAGTACCCGGTTTGTTTGCTCTTTATGGACTATTTAAGATTACTAACTTCAGACTTAAATCCTCTGGTGCATGACACCCATATACCAAGTCTGAAGGTACATAAGTAATCTATGGTATTTATGAAGATATATAATATGCGAAAATTCAAACAAACAATTTGATAAATGAATAATGCATCTTTTATTTCTAAAACGTGAAACCATTTACATCACATGTAGCTCTAGGGCATACATCCCAACATCTATCACTCGAGAGAGGGGATTTTGAATAAGATCTAGAGAATATGACCTAGGATTTTATAGAATTCGAGAGAATCTATAGTGCCTTTGACATCATTAACATAGAGTCACAAGACGTAATGATTGTTAATTACTAGTTTTTTATAGGGATATCGAAATCTGTAGTTGATAATATTTTCACTGTTACTCGAAAGAGAGAGTGAATACTTTAGGATTCTTGATTTATAAACAATATACTTGAACAAGGATTAATTGGCAGGACAAATACATATGAGATAGTTAGGTGAAATCAGACTTTAGAATCTCTATCGTGTTAGTTCCTCCTATATAGTTATTTTATATTTTATTTATTTAATTAAATATTTATTATTTATCTTCTAAATAAAGTTAGGATTATCAATTATGGTACTTAGTGCGAGTGAACACAATCTCTGTGGGTTCGACACTATAAACTCATTTATACTAAAACTTGACACCGTTCACTTGCGGTACGATATAAAATATCGCAACACTTATAGCTATAATAATTATATTTAGTATTGAAATATATCAAATAGATGTAAAGATGATATTTTTAAATAGTAAATTAGATTAAGGGATTTAAATGGAACAACCAAAAAGTTTCAATATTCTTGGATAAAAAATAAAGTGTGCAAACTTGTAAAACCCTTATACGGATTAAAACAAGCACCTAAAAAATGACGTGAGAAATTTGACAAAGAAATATTATCAAGTGGATTCAAAATCAATGAGTGTGATAAATGTATGTACACTAAATCAACTCAAAAATGATATGTCATTGTGTCTCTATGTAGATGATATGCTGATAATTGGTAGTAATAATGAGATGATTCAGTCTCAAGAAAACTTTGATTAATAAATTTGATATGGAAGATTTAGGAGTTGCTGATGTGATTATATGAATTAACATTTCTAGAACATCAGAGGGATACATATTATCTCAAGCTCATTATGTTGAGAAAATACTTGAGAATTATAGTAAATGAGATCTAAATGTAGTTAGAAAACTTTCCATCTGTCAAAGAATACTGGTTCGAGCATATCGCAATTACAGTATTTGATAATCATCGAAAGTCCGATGTATCTAAGAAATTGCACATGACCAGATATCGCTCAAGTCGTAAACAAGCTTAGAAGATATACAAGTAATTCATGACATAACCGCTGAAACCCATTTTAAGAGTTTTGAGGTATCTACTAGATACTTCAAAATATGGTCTGCATTATACGAGATATCATATTATTCTAGAGGGATACAACAATGCTAACTGTAGATTTGGTACAGTGGATTCTAAATCCATGAGTGGATTTCTTTCCACACTTAGTGGTGCAGCCTTGTCATAGAAATCCTTGAGACAAATATGTATTGTCCGGTCTACTATGGAGTCTGAGTTCATATCATTAGACAAAGCAGTAGAAGAAGCGGAGCGACTTCGAAATTTCTTAGAGGATATTCCAAACTGGCCTAAATTGGTGTTAGTTATAAGCATATATTGTGATAGTCAATCGACTATAAGGAGAGCCCAAAATACAATGTATAATGATAAGTCTCGATATATACGTCGAAGACACAATACCATATGACAACTACTCTCAAGTGGCATAATTTCAATAGATTATGTCAAGTTGAAGGAAAACCTAACGGATCCACTTACTAAATATTTACATAGAGAGCAAGTTAAGAAGTCATCGAGGGGAATGAGCTTGAAGCCTATAAATTAAGAATTGTCACTGTTGAAACCCAACCTAGCTGACAGGAGATCCTAAGATCTAGGTTCAAAATGGACAACTAAACTTTATGCAATTCAAACCAAACACTGTAGAGTTTTATTCTTTTTCCCATTCATGTGTTGACGCATAGTGCTGTGTATCATGGTTATGTTAAGTTAAGGCATTTAATGATCACTTTATTTAGATAAGAGTCCTAATAGAGGTAAATATATATTACATTTTATAGTAGATCACATTTTTGAAATAATAAGTGAGGTCGCTTCCATTATAAATTTAAAGGTTGGATTCCCTAAAGTACTTGATGTATATATGACAAATGTTCATGGTCGAATTGAACAAAATCGTAAAGCGGGAAATGGTCGAAGTGAAGCTTATGATGACTATTGTCTTGGTTTACACCAATGGCGGGATAGTTCAAGATTATGGGTCACAGGTAGACCCAGTCACGGTTCCGGTTCGAAACCGATACTGAACCAGAACTGAATTGGAATTGAAGAAACCAGACGGTTCCAAGATTCCAACTAGAGCCGTTACAATTCGGTTGGAATCGTTTCTGGGCTCTCTATTTGTTACAGAGAGCAACGACTCCCTGCAACAAATTTATATTTGTATTTTTTTAATTTTTTATATTAAATATAAAATACTCATTTATATTTTTTATATTAAACATCTAAAATACCCTCACTAACAATGATAAAACGATTAGTTTTAGGGATAATTTAGGTATCATAAAATTTACTAAAAAATCTATAGATATGACCTATATTTCATTTTTTCTATACACCAATAATTCTCTCCTTCTCAATTCTCTCAAGTCTCAAACTCTTTATAATTTTATTCTCTCAATTGTTCTTTCTCTTTTGCAGTTCTCTTAATTTTACAATTCTCCATTATTTAAAAAAAATGGCAAGCTCATTTGAGAACACCATGTCTATTGTCCCAACCCAAGAGAGCAACCAAAGTATCAGTACACAAAGAAGAGAAGTTAAATCTCGATCTTCTGATATTTTCAAAATTTTTTTTCATTTAGTCGAAACTAAAAATGAAGGTTCAAGAGCAATATGTAACTACTGTGGTATATCTTACAAATTTACTAGCGGTTATGGCAATATGAACAAACACTTGGATAGCCATGACACTGAAATCGAACTTGATACAATACAAACTCAAAATGTACATGTACGCTCCATTTATTAGAGATACAAGTTCTTTAAATTTATTTAAATATTCAGATGCTAAAAAAAAGAAGAATTTGCTAAATTTAGTTTCATGACACATCTTTCTTTAAGTTTTGGTGAAGAAATTATTTTTACTAATTACTATCGAAATGCTTTAAATCTTGCTGC
This sequence comes from Zanthoxylum bungeanum, assembly GCA_019454045.1. Lineage (NCBI taxonomy): Eukaryota > Viridiplantae > Streptophyta > Magnoliopsida > Sapindales > Rutaceae > Zanthoxylum > Zanthoxylum bungeanum. Next base: position 63,467 of record SKCR01023663.1, read on the forward strand.
ATGTAAAATGCCTATAAATACTACAAACGATAAATTTTTAAATTATATAAAGATGATAAAATTATTTTAAATGAATTATTTAAAGATATAAAATGTCGTATTTCTATTTGTTCTTATATCTGGAGTGACCATTGACAAACACCCTCATACATAAGTGTGACTTATCATTGGATTGATACATCATAGAACATGTAAAAACTACTAATTGTATTTATAGTTTTTGATGAGTAACATACTGCACATAATATTTAATGAATGATTAAAGTAATTTTTGGAGAATATGGTTATTAGGTAAAATTTTAACAATTGATTTTGACAATGCATCTGCAAATATTGCATCAATTAGAAAATTAAAAGAAATATGCCAACCAAATTTGGGGGACTGATTTTTTTCATATTCTTACACATGCCATGCCCTTAATTTATGTATTCAAAATGGTTTTCCTGAATTAGAACATCACATTAATCCTATTAAAATTGCATTTAATTATATTTGGTCGTATTCTAATGTTAGGAGAGAATGTTCAAAGTTTGTAAATTAAATAGTGTTTAACCAATAAAATTTTCATGAAATGTTCAAACTCGTTGAAATTCAACTTATTTTCTTTTAACTCAAGTTTTTCAATACAAAGATGTATTATGTAGTTTTTTTCCTAATATGTTCAACATATAACACTTTTTCCTAGTTAATGAGATGTTTGTAAAAGAATTTTAGAAATTTTAAAAGTTTTTAATGATGCAACAAATATTTTTAGTAGTGTTTATCATCCAACAATAAATTTATTTCTTGTTAATTTTTTGAATAATGTTGGTACTCTACATGAACATACTGAAAGTTCAAATGTTAATGATCTTATTTTATTTGAATTTATTATTGTAATGAAGAGAAAATAGTTGACTTATTTTAAAGATGTTTCATTACTTTATCTTATTACTATATTTTTTGATCCTAAATTTAAATTAGAAGGTTTGAATGGTTTCCTACAAACTTACTAGGAATAGATGATGAAATTAATGTTAGAAAAATAATAGATGGAGTAAGAAATGATTTAATAGATTTATTTAATGATTATATCAGTAGATATAATTTACAATCAGTATGACAATCTAGTAGTGAACCCGTACAACATTCAAGACTCATCATAGGTGATCGTTGGTTACTACAATGAGATAGAAAACAGAAGGAAACCATGACTAACAATCCGAAATTAGATAATAATTTGATCAATAAATTTCGAGTTTCCTATTGAAATGCTGTAGGTAGAAATTTTCAAGTACTTGACTGGTAGAACTGATATTAAAAAGTCTAGCTTGTTTTATTGATTATTGTTAAAGAGGTGTTGTCAGCATCTATTTCCACTTTTTTTGTTGAACAAGCCAGCTTATGATGCAATATTTTGGGAGCAAAACGATCTTCATTACATCCAAACACTTTAGAAACAACAACTTGTGTTGATGATTGGACCCGAGCTGATCTAAGGCAACAAGAATATACTCCCGATGATTTTGAAGACTTGTTCGATAATGCATCTACAAGCGGAACGAGAGTTGAAAGATCAACGACATTAACATATAATGATGATGGGTAAATAATTGTAATGAGGTTAATTATCTAAAAATGTAATGGAATTACGTGAGCTTTAGTTTCTCTCACCCCAAAAGGGTAAGTATGCAGCTTAAGTTTTTATAAATCTAAGTCAAGCTTTTTAATTTTTTCATTATTTGTATTTGGTAATATTAATAATATTATTTATTTTTTTTTTTTTAAAAAAAAAAAACCGGAACTGTCCTGTCCGGTTCCACAAGATTACGGGACATGTAATCGTTCAGTTCGGTTCCGGTTCGGAACTAAACCGAACCGAATTGATGGCCGGGTCTAGCAAAGATTTGCCAAGTAAATCCTATAGTCATTCACTAGGAAAGGTTCAAGACGAAAGCTGCCTATTCCGATATAGTTTTATTTCAAGGAAACTCTCTTAAGTATCTGCATTGATATTCAAAAAATTATGGGGGATTGTAGGAAATTTTCTAAATAAATGGTGTATATTTAATGTGTTCTTTAATGAGAAAGTACATGACCCTTGGGCTTGAAAGAGTTCCTTGGATGATTATGACCCTTAAAAGAATGCATATTTTGACATAAGAGTACATTTATTTACAAAGGCAGCCATTCATGTCTATAAAAAAGGTCAATTTTCAAGATTCACATTCATCATTTCATCTTTACTTATTCTTAGACATAATTTAAGCATGGCAATAGGCGGGGCTCGGGACGGGTTTTGATAAGCCCGGCTTGAGCCCGACAAGTAGAATTTAGGCCCGGCCTGACTCAGGCTCGGGCTCGAGCCAGGCTTTACCCGGACCCAATCTTTTAATATAAAAAATTATATATAAAAAATTTTATTATATATATATATATATTATATATATATTTTATTTATTTATTTTTAGCCTAGGCCTGGGCCCGGGCCCGTGCCGGGCCTAGGTTTGGGCTTTTTTGCTACACTTAGATTTATTAAAGAGTCTAAGGTCTTCATATAGAAAAGATAGTTTCCACCATTTATTCATAATTCAAGTTCTTGAAGAAAAGAGTGACCATTTTACAAGAAACAACCAAGTATCGTGAAAGAACATTAGCCACAGAGATCCGTAGTGCATCGAGGCAAAGCTAATAAATTCTTAAGGGCATAGATTTTCTTTAATTAATTTAAGGTAGTCATCTCCTACAATACTTTTTCAAGTTTTTCTAACCTTTTATCTTTGTGTTCAATTCATAATTTACATGGTTTTATTTAATGATTTTGATTGAATAATGCATGTTTAAAATTTCGCAAAATTAGAAAATAAAAACAAATAAATTGACCAGAATTATATTCGAGCATATTTTAAATTTCTAAATAGAAAATAAAAAAACAAACAAACACCCACCTACGTAATCTTATTTAATTACAAAAGAACATGAACGATAGAAAAATAAAGGAAAATGCTTACCAGTGTTCTAAGGGCACTCATTAAGGATCCATTTAAGGAAAATTTTCATGAGAAAAAAGAAAAAATAATTAATATTTTGACAATTTTTTTACATTTTCCATAAAAATGATATTAAAACTTTCCTAAAATATATCCTTAATGAGTGCCCTTAGAACACTCGTTAACATGACCCGAAAATAAAAACAACCTTCGTTTTATAAATATAATTATGAACTTTAGAGTTTTGGAACTCCAATGCAACATGTTTTTTTTTTTAAAACTTTAATTACGATTAGTAATTACTTAGACCCGGCCAAGGTTCTGGATCGGAACCGGAACCGAACCAGTTGGAATCGGACGGTTCCGGAACCGAACCGGAACCTGACCGGTTCGGTTAGGGTTCTTACCATGACAAACTGGTTGGAATCGCTGGAACCGAACGGTTCCAACGATTCTAACACAAATCCTAATCCCCAATTAATGTTTAAATCTCGATTTTTTTTTTTATTTTAAAAAAGTAAAAAAAAAAAACAAACCGAAGGAAACCATAACCGAAACCGAAACCGTAACCGAACCGTGGCCACCTCTAAATTACTCTTAATTTTAAATTTTAAAAAATCCCATCAATTTTTTTTTGAAAATTACCGATATTGATATTGTATCCATCTTGTTAGTCTTTAGTCACGGTTTGTAATTACTCTTAATTTGAAATTTTAAACATATCAAAATATTAATCCCATCAATTTTTTTATTTTATTTTTTTTTTGAAATGACCTATATCTATATTATTTATATCTTTGTAATTAGACAAAATAATCTAATGGGCTTAACTCTTACCGTTACCTGGAAGTAATATGTCACAGGTTCAAGTATAAATTATAAGAAATACATTTAATTTAATATTTGGATAAGATGTGATACATATATATGGGAAGACTTGGTCTTTCAATTGAAAAAAAACATATAAAGAAAAGGCTTATACCTTCATTTAACAAAAAAAATTAATTAGTTTTCAGATTTTTTAATCTGGTGTTAAGATCAATAATTATGGAATAATAATTTAAATATATAACTGAATATTAATTAGGTATTACTCACGTATGACAAAGATGATGAAAACTTTAGCCCAGTTCAACCTAGCACTGGGTTGAAATTCCATAACACCACCACGCCCCCAAAACTCCAATAAAATAAAGTTTTTGAATAACACTAACACCAAGTAACTAACCCTAAGTACACTCTTTATTTTAATCTAAAATTCTGATACTTCCACTCAGCAACACGGCACAAAGATACCCGACTTACCAGGTCTCCGGCTTAACTCTCACTTTCTTGTTCTCCATTGACATGAATTTTGTTAGTTTACTTTCTTTTGACTCAAAAAAGTTTTTGACTAATTAAAACGGTTGTTGTGTTCTTCTATTAAGGATGTTTCCTGGCAAAGTTTACCAGCCGAGAGCTAAAGAGGGATTGCAGCAAAACAATTATAATAATCAATGTTGTTGGATTCCAGGGACGCCTGTAAAGAAGCATCAAGTTTTGATTGATTTAAACAAAACCATTGATGAGTGGCAACATGTTGTTGAGGCTGAGGCCACTCCAGCTTCTCAGGAATCTGGTAAGTCATCTCTAGTATCGGTTTCTGGAAAAGAGCCTGAGCCTGAGAGAAAAAACTTTTTGTTTGCCAGTTCCCTGGAATCCTGTGTTTCTCAGAGTAAGTAATGTTGAATGCTAATTCTTCTAAGTTTTTTCTATCCTGTGTTTCAGAATAGTAAGCTTTATGGATTTAATTTCAGGAATTTTGTGTCCGGATCCCAAAATTGATGGAAACACAGAAGAGCCTGACACCAGAAACTTTTTCCTTGCAAATTCTGATCTTTTGCCCAATTGGGATGATGCCAATAATGTAAAAAACCTTCAGAATGGTAAAAACTCCCCGGAATCCTGTGTATTGCAAAGTAAGTGAATTTCATTCTTCCAAAATCAATAATCTGTTTTGGGGGGCGAAAGCTGAAAAGTTTTGGTTGCTAAATGTAACATATAAACATGTCTTGGTTGCAGAAAATTTGAAGGCAGGCTTGAAAAGAGGGCCAAAACGGAGACCCAAGAGGAAGAAAATTAGGCCGAGAGTAATTGTTGATGGAAAACCAAAGAGGACTCCACAACCCAAGACACCGAAGCCAAAGAAGACTCTGCAGCCTAAGACGCCGAAGCCTGCCAATGAAGCAACCAGGAAAAGGAAGTATGTGAGGAAAAATGTGAAAGAAAGCTTTGTTTCTGAGGATGTAGTGGATGAAATTGTGTCCAAGAAAAGGAAGTGTGCGAGGGGAAATAGCAAAAATAACTCGGATGCTATCATTGAACTTCCTCCTCTTCCTGCTAAGTCTTGTCGGCGAGCTTTGAACTTCAGTTTAGAGTCAAGAGATGACAAAGACATAATAGCCATTACTGAATTATGTGGTGTCCGAGTAGATGAATGTGCCATTCCTGAATGTAGAGTCCAAGTAGATGAATGTGCCATTCCTGAATGTGAAGTACGAGTAGATGAGTATGGAGATACTTGGAAGCAATGGGGAAAAAACAAAACAAGCACTAGAAGCAGGAGGAGACGGAGATTGAATATATTATTCATGCGTAATCTACCTGTACTGCAAGTACAATATCCAAGAGGAAGGAGGAGATCGAGGAGAGTGACAAGGAGATGCAGCATAGCTTTAATAACTGCAATTCCAGTATGCAGCCAGCTGCCCAAGCTTCCATCCAAACAAGAAGCTCCTAGTGAAAAGGAAGACGCTGAGATTATGTATGAACCAGAAGCCAGCAAAGGTATGGTGTTGTTGACTAATAACATTGAAATTAATGTTTCTGGGAGAACTGAGATAGAAACCTGTGTTCTTTACGACAAGAAAAATGGAGGGAGTCCATTGAAATATGAATATTTTCCACTCACTGGCTACTTAGCAGGTCTCTCTCATTGTAAACTTCTTCAAGAAGTAGTTGCTTAAAATTGTTTCTTATTATAGGAACTGAAATGGCAACTTCCTTGTATCTAGGTATTGATTCACAGGATTCTATTACTAGGAAACACCCTCTGGAACTTGAGAATTTTGGGCTTGTGGACCAAACAATCGGTATGTCTTATGCAAATGTTTTAATCATGATTCTCTATCTTGAATGGGGAGCTCTAATACCCACTGCTATGTCGATGTAGGTTCACAGAACGTTATTCAGGAACCTGGTATGAGTTTCCTGTTTTCACAGGAATTCAGCCAGGCAGAAAGAATGGATGCGCTGCTACTCTTTCTAAAACAAATAATTGATTCACCAGAACCCTTTCTGGGACAGAGTTCTGTACCGGCACCTTTTCCAGGACAGAGTATCGGTGTCCTTGAACCATTCCCAGAACGAAGTATTGGTGTCCTTGAACCGTTTCCAGAACGAAATGCAGTGGAACCTGACCAGAGTTACGGTGCACTGGAACTCTTTCCGAGACAGGCAATCAACTCACAGGAAATGCATTCACCAGAATCCTTAAGAGAACAGATAATGTATCGTCTGGAATGCTTGCAGGAACAGATAATTGGTCCCAGTTCACAGCAAGTCTTACAAGACAAGAATCCAGCTATCCAGAGGAAATCATTGAATCCTGAGGATTCGTTGCTCAATGCCAAATCAAGAGGTAATTTTATACTCCATTTTCACTTGCAACACAGTGCATCAAATTATGGGAACTCTCTAATAGTAACTTCAATCTTGATGTAGGTTCAGAGGGGATCAAACAGAAAAGGTCACCTCACCATTCAAGTGGTAATTCTCTTTGGCATCAAAGAACATGGAACTAAGTAACTTGAATCATTCAAAATTATGAAACACTTAACTGCAACTTACAATCTTCATATAGGTTTACAAGAGGGCATGGATCAGCAACTAACTCAGCCAACTACTGCAGACATCACTAGGAAATCCGAGGCTTTAACTACTGGAGATAATAAAGCATATGGCCCGAGCAGTGGCCCTGGTGCAGTGGTTCCCTATCAAGTTGGCCCGAGTGGTGTTCATGGCGCATTGGTTCCCTATCAACTGAAAGAAAAGCGTAAGAAACTGAGACCAGAAGTTGCTCTGGATCCAGGGACGTTGCGGATGTGGAATCTGATAATGAAAATAGATGATGGCACCTCTAAAGACCAAAAGACAAGAGATGAAAAATGGTGGGAACAAGAAAGAGAAGTTTTTGGAGGAAGGATCCAGTCATTTACCGCTCGAATGCATCTAATTCTAGGTACATGATCACTAACTATTTTCTACTAGTTAGAGAATTTATAATTCTAATCTTTCTGTTTCTACTATCTATTTAATGTTAAAGTATTGGATATTATGTGATAGGTGATAGACGGTTCAAGCCATGGAAAGGATCAGTTGTGGATTCGGTGGTTGGAGTTTATCTAACTCAAAATGTATCAGATAATCTTTCAAGGTAATTTTATCTTTTAGGCTGGTTGGTGCGTAATTATACTAAAGACTTTTAGACTGAAACTTGTACTCCTTCAGCTCTGCATACATGTCACTTGCCGCAAGGTTTCCCTTGAAATCAACAAGTAACCACACAGAAAGTGATAAAAACCTCGCGATCACAGATAGTCAACAATCAATAGGAAGAGAGAACATGTATTTTGTGACTGAGCCTGAACCAGATACGTGTTGTGAATTGAAGGATAGAGTTGATCCTTTTGATTTCATGAAAGATGCAGTTACATCTCAGACATTTGACACTTCTTCAGTCAAATCCCTTGGCAGAATTCAGTTGTCCCCATCTCCAAGTAAAACTTATAGCATGGAAAGTTATATTACTGCTTCCACAGAGATTCTGTCGCCAGGAAACACTACCTCGCTGCAGGTTTTACATGATAAAGTAGATGATATATTATTCTGTGATGAATGCCTGGACGGATATATAACACCAACAAGGGTGGATAATGGAAGTCAAGCATCAACCTCTAGAATAAATGACTTGAAAAGTGATTGTGGATCCATATCTTTTAATGATCCCCTTGAAATCTCGGTTTCCCCTTTACATCAAGAGAGCTCTAGAACTGATATGCCGCAAGCTCATGATAACACCACCATGAGCAAGAAAAGTCCTAGCGGGAAAGGGCCAAGGTTATTGGAATCCAACTGTGACATAAAAAATGATGGGACTAAAATGACTACTCCAAAAAAGAAGGATGGTAATCAAGAACAACAAGACTGGGATCTTTTGAGGAGAATTTATTCAAATGGAGTGGAAAGAAGTTGTGACCAAATGGATTCTGTGGATTGGGAGGCAGTTAGGTGTGCTGATGTTAGTGAGATTGCTGATGCCATCAAAGAACGCGGCCAACAGAACAGAATTGCAGGACGAATCAAGGTACAAAACTATGCATTATGCCAAAAAATAAGAGGTTTTAATTAAAGATTTTCTTTTCCTTTTGTAATGTTCACACTAGTTACTCACTTTTGCAGGACTTCCTTAACAGATTGGTGGATCTACATAGTTGGATTGACCTTGAATGGTTGCGAAATGTTCCACCTGATAAAGTGAAGTAAGCTAACATATCAGTTCAATGCATATGTAGATATCTGGAAACAAATTTTCAGAAGAAAACTCATATTTCATACATTTCTGTTGAAACTATAAACAATCCCAGGGATTACCTACTGGACATACAAGGATTGGGGCTAAAGAGCGTGGAGTGTGTACGGCTTTTGTCTCTTCAACACATCGCCTTCCCTGTAAGATTTAGTAGAATATCCTGACTACTGTATCTACTAATGAAGTTTTGTGTCTCTACTAACAAAGTTTTGTCTATACATTAGTATTTAAGCTGTGCTTTATTTTTCTGACCAGGTTGATGTGAATGTTGGACGAATAGCTGTGCGTCTAGGCTGGGTTCCCCTCCAACCCCTACCTGGTGGTCTTCATATACATCTTTTAGAAGAGTAAGCATATATACTGACAATCACAACCTCGTTCATGAATAGAAATGAGAATCTCTAATCACATTCTGTAGGTACCCGGTGATGGATACCATTCAAAAGTATCTTTGGCCAAGATTATGCTGCCTTGACCAAAAAACATTGTAACTACAAAATTCCTCTTGATTCAATATGTATTTGTTTCTTTCTCAAATTTGAAATTCAATAACTAGGTTTTGTAACTTATTACTTAATGCAGATATGAACTACATTACCAAATGATCACCTTCGGAAAGGTATCCTATCAGTCTTCTTAAAACACATTGAGAGCAGCATTACTGAATAATTCATAGACAGTGACATGCTGAATAATTCATACAGGTCTTTTGCAAGAAGAGGAATCCGAATTGTGGTGCCTGTCCATTGAAGGGGGAGTGCAAACACTTTGCCAGTGCATTTGCGAGGTTTTGCATCATAATTTAAAGACCAATTTTCTTACTAATGCAAGGAAACATATAGCCAAGAAATTTATAATACGAATTCTGATGTTAAAATATCGGATGCAGTGCAAGGCTTGCCTTACCAGGGCCACCAGAAAAAGGGATAGTGAAGTCAGATTTCAGCAAAGGAGTGGTAGGAAACCCTCCTTTCATTGTCAATCCAATACCGGTGGTTCCTATTGAGGCTGAATGGAATTCAGAAGTTGGATGTCAAATCAATAACTGTGAACCTATCATTGAGGAGCCACAGTCACCAGGGCCTGATCAATGTTCAGAATCTCCGGAATCTGACATTGATGATGACTTCAACATTGGTGATATTGAAGACATTCCTATTATCAGACTTCAAGAAAGGGAGTTCCAACAAAATGTCCAAAATTTCATGGAGATGAACAACACCATGCTTCCAGACTCCAGAGCTTTAGTTCTTTTGACAGCAGAAGCTTCATCCATGCCTGCAAGGAAACTGAAGGAATATGCTCATTTGCGGACAAAGCATATGGTGTAAGTAGCCATATACCTTTATTTTTATATGATCATCAAATAAAATTTTGTTAATTGTAAGGTGTTTACTTGCTGGCAAATCCTATTCCCCTGCAGCTATGTACTTCCAGATAATCATGAACTACTTCAAGGGGTAAGCTAACAGAACATTTTAAAATTCAAGGAACTTGTATTATTAATCATATACTTTAATTCTGATTATGATCTATGAACTTAATTACAGTTTGAAAGACGGGATCCTGATGATCCATCTCCCTACCTTCTTGCTATTTGGTATCCGGGTACGAGTTATTTATATTTTACTACTAAATTTACGATTGAATTATAATTGGGTACCGGAAATTTTGAAATTTTACATTTTGCTACTAATGTCTCTTTACACTTGCTAAATTCTTATCAGGTGAAACTCCAAATTCAGTTGTACCCCTGCAGTATAAATGTAATTCCAAAGAATCCGAACTTTGTAATTCGCAGATATGCTATTCTTGCAATTGTACTCGCGAAAAGAATGCTGGTATTGTTCGAGGAACGATTTTGGTGAGTGAAAACTGTTAAAATCCATCATTACATTCTAGTTTATAAAAAAAATTAATCGGAGAAATGACATCAAGAACATTGAAATGCAATGGACAGATACCTTGTCGCACAGCAAATAGAGGCAGATTCCCATTGAATGGAACATACTTTCAAGTTAATGAGGTGAGTTTATTATTACTTATTCAACATTTCTCCAATATTATCGCGTTGCCTGTCATTACTGTTGAAATCTATGGCCTGGCTAAATTCAAAAGACAGATTGAGAGTTGAGAGTTATTTTATACTTATATTTATAGATCGAGATCTCTTCTCAACTAATATGGGATATTTTTCTCAGTACTTCCCATCACGTGCATGCCGGTCTTCTGTCTAGTCTGTGTCATGTGAGTAGCTAGTGTGACCCAACATGTATGAGATTGACATATGATATCATGTTGAAATCTATGAGCCTAACTTAACCTAAAATCCAGCTTAAGAGTTGAGGGTTGTCTTATTTTTATTTTCGTAGAACAAGATCACTTCTCAACTGATGTGAGATATTTTTCTCAACACTCTCCCCCACTTATATGCCCGTCTTTTTGTATGTGTCACGTGGGTAGATAGTGTGGCCCACTTGTGTATGTGATTGACTTTAATACTATATTGAAATCCATAAATCTAACTCAAATCAAAAGCTAACTTGAAAGTTGAAGATTGTTTTATTTTTATATTCATAAATCAAGATAACATCTTGACCGATTTAAAATATTTCCCTACGGAAACTAAAGATTAAAGTTTTACATACTGTCAATGTTATGCAGGTATTTGCAGACCATGAAACAAGTCATCGCCCCATTAACGTTCCTACGCATATGATTGCTGATCTTCCTACACAAACAGCTTGCTTTGGAACTTCAGCAACCTCAATTTTTAACGGTAAATAAATCACTACATATATAGAATGAGTTAGTTATACACAAATTAAAATTATATAAGTTTTGGCTCACGAAATGCTTTTGTTTGGTAACAGCTTTACCATTGCGGGGGATTCAGGACTGCTTTTGGAGAGGTATGTATGAGGCAACAAGTTCATAAATCCTTTATCAAAAACGAAAAATGATGAATCAATGCACTTAATATGACAAGCTCATTCAGTATCAATCATATTATAATGAGAGAGCATATTAGAGCTTAATATTAATTACTCAATGTGACAAGCTCATTCAGTATCGATCAAATGATAGAGAGAGCATATTAGTAGTTGGTATTAATTACGCGCTTAATGTGACAAGCTCATTCAGTATCGATGATCATATGATAATGAGAGAGAGTATTAGAGCTTAGTTCTAATTAAGGGGCATAATTTTTGCAGGGTTTGTTTGTGTGAGAGGATTTGACAGGAGATACAGGTGTCCAAGGGCTCTTACAAAGAGATTTCACTGCCCATCAAGTAAGAAGGAAGCTCGAATCAAAAGATCAAGAGATGAAACATGATCAGTAAGGGACATAAATGCTGATCTTTATACGTATAATATATAAAATAAATATTGTTTAAAGATTTTGTAAATTTATAGGCATCTCTTCTGAATCTTGTGGCATGATAAGAAGAGGGAGGACTCAGTTTTGAGCTAACTTTATGTTGAGATTTAAAAAAAAAAAAAATTATTATTGATAGTTATTAAATAAAAATTTACAAGTAATTGAATCTTAGTCATTCATTAATATACATGCACGCAAGATAAAAGATTATAAAAACTAGATCTAAATTCGGGGAAAAAACTTGATGAATTTCGACTCACTCAAGACCAAGAGCAGCTGCCACTGGGCTCTTGGCCCAGTGGTGGACTTGTGCTCTCCCATTCGACTCCCTACAGTGGCAGGGAGTCAAAATAATTTCTCTCAATTTGAGAGTGGTAGAATTCTCCCCATATTTGAGTGGGAGTTGATATTTCGTCTCTAGTAGACGTAGAATTCTGGATGTATTCAATATTCCAGTAGATTTCAGATTATATATCTGTAGATTTGTATTGTAATAAAAAAAAAAGACCAAGAGCAGCTTACCAACCAACATCATACAGTCCCCGGCCGTTCAGGTGTGAAAATTAATTGCAACAATAATCAATCAACTGAAATTGTTCTTATTGTTGATATACATTCAATATAATTGGTTGTTACTGTAAATTATTTGATCTTTAAAAATATATATTATATATTATAAATATATATGTTGACGGTTGTTTTTTATTCCAAAGATAATATGATAAATTAACCTCTCGAACAAAACCTTCATCAGCAGTGAATTAGTTTGGTTAGTAGGTGTAGGAGCGAAGCAGGATTTCCTGTTATGTCTATGACGTTGACAACCACGACTTTGTTGATTTCGCAGCTCGTAGAGAGTACGAATAGTCCCATGAGGGAACTAACCAGAGAATAATGGAGTCGTCACCCAGTATGAGACACTGAGAATGATTTAAGACCGCACTACACCTCTCACAAGGTCCGACTTTAAACACGTTTGGGTTCAAAATGGTCCCTTACTGATACCGGTATAATACTAAGGTTCAAAAGAGGATCCCCATGTCTTATAAGGCATGAATCACACATAACAGTTCATATTGAATACAACAAACATCATACATTCATTAAATATAGTGAGTAAAGATAAATTAAATTCAACCAGAGAGAGAGCAAAATTCGGCCTGATGTAAGTCTTCATGTCCGACCGGATGTACATGATGACTGGCCGGACTTGCTGCGTAATCCAGAAAGCATAGGGACGCAAGGTCGTATCCTTACACATCAATCACCATGTCACCAAAGAAAACGATTAGCATGATAATGACAGATAATGATAAAAAATAGATGTTTAAGCCTAAAAGAAATAAAACATAACTTGAAGTCATGCACATCTATTTCCATGTGGTATGTGGAATTATATCCTGAGAAAATAGACTGCTTGGTGTAGCCAGTTAAACCACTAGACTTACTGTGCGACAAATACATGTTTGGCCTGATATACGGTGTCACTCAAAACAGTGACTGAAGATGCGAAACTTAAATATTAAGTGCTCTTAGGCTATACCTCAAATGGTACCTGGCTCTTAGAATACTTCTACAAGTCCAATGAGTAGTTTAGTCTTGTGCTGGAGTACTGTGTTTGTGGCCACGGTTGAAGATCTAGAAGAGAGCAATGATGAAGGTTTTTTTGGGGTTGTTTTGTTTCTATGAAGACAACGGTCTAAGGTGCCTCAGTCTCTAGATTTTGATGTCAAAAATCTCCAAGCTCTCCCTCTTCTTTTGAATGTGAACCTCCATTTTTAAAGAGGAAACTGATATTTTACAGGATTTTGGCTTAAAAGAGGAAAAAAGTGTAACCTTATGTAAAACTGGAAATCGAGGCATATCCGGCCAGACATTGAGTCATGTCCGGCCGTACATGATTAACATATATTTGGCCATACATAAACGACATATGGACAGTGGTATTTTTGGGGTTTCCCAACATTAAACCTTGCAACTCCTCAAACTTTTAGATGCATCGCTACAAGAGACTCATCATCGGAATAGATGTAAAAATACAGTATCTACAGTCGCTACATAAATGACATCTGGCCAGTGGTATTTTGGGGTTTCCCAACATTAAACCTTGCAACTCCTCAAACTTTTAGATGCATCGCTACAAGAGACTCATCATTGGAATAGATGTAAAAATACAGTGTCTATAGTCTCCCCCACTTTGGTAGGCTTGTGTAGTGTGTGACAATGACAAGTCTATTAAAGTCATGTATGTATTTTTACTTACTTGGTGTAGGACATAAAATCGGCGACGCTGTTCCAGGCTCGCGGCCTGGTTGGGAGTTGATGAGTGGTAATTATATCACTATTTCCCACTCATTTGACATAATATTTTGTATAGTTTCTTGAGTTTTGCGAATATTTTGATGTGTTTTGTGTTATTTTGTAGATAAATAAAGTATCAGGACTCTCTGGAGGTGATTTGGGCCAAAACAGTGAAAATTGGACAAAAGGGCATTTTGGTAATTGCCGCGTCGCGACGCGCAAGCCTATGGCGTCGCGACGCCTAACGTGCGCCGAATAGTGCTAACGTGCGTCGGTTCCACAAGTCAGAATCTGAGGAAATTTGACTTTGCTAACGTGCGCTATGCCACGTGTCACCATCACAACCGATCTGCTAACGTGCGCCGTGCCATGTGTCATCATCCTACGGTGCCGACAGTCGCCATCGCCACGTGTCACTCCACGTGTCTGTCACGTCATCATCCACATCACCAGTTGAGCGAGTCAACATGCCACATCATCGCCACATCATCATCAGCCAACCACAGCGTGCCACGTGTCACAATTCTATGGTGCCGATAGTCACTTTGCCATGTGTCGCCATGTCAGCGCACGTCAGCACCAATTATTGACTCACTTATCCAAAATCGACAAGTGGCGGATAAGAATCTGAGCCGACCAATCAGAAGCCGCCACGTGTCACAATAATGGAGCTCCAACCATCTTGCCACGTGTCGCCTTACCTCATTATCCAGAATCGCTACGTGTCAAGCCCTCAGCATGCCACGCCAAAAAGCACTGGCGCGCGACGCCAAAGGCTTTAGCGTCGCGACGCTGGAGGCCTATCCGCCCCTATAAATTCAGCTAGATTTCAGTATTCAAATCATGCATTCCTTGAGTTTTGTAAGGACTCTAAGGATTGCATCTTGTGTGTTTAAGTTTTTGTAATTTTAATTTAGCATTTTTACTTTTAGTATTTTTAATTATGCACTTTTACTTTTTGTAATAAAATTTTATTTTATTTTTCTTTTTTTATGTTCAATAGTTAATTTATCGCTGGGGTAAAAGGTGAAACATTTAATATAATTATTTAGGTAAATCTCACTTAATTATAATTTATAAATTATAATTTAACCGGATTAATTAATGTCAGACTTTTTTACCGCCTATAAGGTCGGTTTAAATATAAATTACTTTACCGCCTATATGGCTGGTCTTTATGTGACAGTAATTACCGCCTATATGGCTGGTGTAATTACACTAAATGGATTACCGCCTATATGGCTGGTTTTAAATGTTTAACATTATTAATTCCTGAGAAAGTAGAACATAAAATAATTTATATTTTATAATAAGTGAGATTCCTAGATAAGAAATAATAAATGTGGATCCTCTAAGCCCATCATTTTATTTGATTATAGGGAAGTGATGAAACACAATATTACTAGGCTTAATAATTGATTTAATTATTTATTGGGTAATTCTTTAGTTTGTTTATTGAGTCTTAAGCTTAATGTTTCTTGTTGTCTGATCACCAATAAGATTGATGTGGTAAACTTAAAATGAACTAGACATAGGGATTTTAGGTTTCGGCCTTAGATTCAATAGCCCACGATCTTCCTTGAGGATAGATAACCCTTTAATAGATTTCCTTACAGGATAGACATATACCTGTCGGGCGGGGTAGCCATAATTGGAACTTGATCTTAATGAATCCAGGTAATTTGGTTGACATAGACATATGGTTCAATTGGGTTATACTGGGTATTTGCGTCTGACCATCGACATAGGCTTTTGCATAATTTCATGTTCCAGGTTAGCAAACTGATTTATTACACATAGATAAGAGAATCAATTCATCTTTATATAATATTGTGTGGAGTCACGACCCTAGATCTTTGAGTCTTTTCTTTTATTTTCCTTAATATTTTCTTTTGAGTCTGTTTTTATTTTAATTAGCAAATCCACATTCAACCAACCAAAAGCAACAATTCCATTCTCCATATAATTAGATACTTGTAAATAAATAGTATCAATAATTAATAACAACAGTAGGAATTAAGTCCTCATGGGATCGATATTTTTATACTACTTGAACGATACGTGCACTTGCGTTATACGTGTGTGTTTACGCCGGTCAAATTTTTGGCGCCTTTGTCGGGGACTTATTTTTCTTGAGTTATCAATTTTGAAGCTATCTAATTTACTTGTATCTAATTTTCTTTAGTTTTATCTGTAATTTTTATTTCTTTCATTTGTTTTCAGGTGATTGAAAAATGGAACATTATTGAGAGATTGAGAGATTACGAGCTTTATTAGAAGATACACCCCAAATCTGGGAGCAACAGTCCGGTTTTCTGAGGCCTATTGTTCAGCCCAACAATTATCACTGGATGTCAGAATCAAGCAATACTACATTTGCTCATCAGAACGAAATGGGGAGATGTGTATTATGTGATGGTAACCACCCGAGCGATCAATGTATATACCTTTCAAAGTGGCAAAATTATTGGAATCATTCAAGGTACGAA
The DNA here is from genome assembly GCA_019454045.1 of Zanthoxylum bungeanum. Taxonomy (NCBI): domain Eukaryota; kingdom Viridiplantae; phylum Streptophyta; class Magnoliopsida; order Sapindales; family Rutaceae; genus Zanthoxylum; species Zanthoxylum bungeanum. The sequence goes on from SKCR01023663.1 coordinate 80,238, forward strand.
GAACCATCATATTTTCCATCTTATCCACCATCCATCTACGATCTTCATCAAGAACCAGAACCATCAGAAGAAGATCAGTTGATTGACATACTCAAAGATTGGTTCGAGGAACAGGAAGCTCAATTTGATGCACAAATTCAGAGTCAAGCGGCGTCTATACAAATGATGACAGATCAAGTTAGAAAATTAACAGATAACCTGAATCACATATCTCACAGAGAAAATTCAAATAATACTGAAGAAGCCTTTGAATATCCTGAGATTCATCATGACATCATAACAGAGGACGAGGCTGAGCAGTATCAAGAATCTGAGGTATCAGTTCATGAGCCCAAACCAACAAAGTCTCTGTTTAATTTCTATTATTCGGACTCTGACGAGGATGAAGAAGCTGAGCTATTTGTACCAACTGCACCAACAAAGGAGGATGCAACTTTCTATCCTCCAAATGAAGACCTTGGAGCTTCCATTGCACAAATGTTTGAAGAAGATTTACTTGAGCCAATCATTTCACTCAGATAAGAGGATGAAGACCTAAAAACAGACATAATTTTACATCCTCAGATTGACACTTATGGAGCATGCATTTTACAGATGACGGATGAAGAATTGAATACGGAAATTTTAAAATTCATATGTGAAGAAAAGATGAAGCAAGAAGCAGAGCAAATTGAGGAGCAAATGTCTGAACTTATTAAAGATCCAGAGCATTCAGAAGAAACATCACTGTTTTGGGAGTACAATTTAAAGATATAACCCAGAAGCTTGACAGAATGGAACTCTCATTCCAAGTTAAGCACCATACGAGACCTCCTGATTTTATTTCTTTCTTTTCAGGAACCACTGGAACAACAAGATTAAAAAGGTGGCACGAGCACTGAATGAGACAAAACTCTTTTTACCACCTTACCATTGGAAGAGACCCTTCAAAAGCAACGCTCACAGGACTGTCTTTAATAGGACATCCAAAACGACGCTGAAACCTCATTAACAGATGGATTTCAGTCACGTCTGGCCGAAGACGAAAAATTTAGCGCTAGCAGGGAGACAACCCATGCACTTTGTTGTAATTTCTATTTTTATATATTTATGTATACATGTTGTAGAGTTTTTAATTTTTTGTGTGTTATTTTTGTAGGGAAAAGCTCAACAAAAGCATAAGACAGAAGGAATGTTGTTTGGTAAAAATAAGAGATAATTCATTAGTGATGGCAGAGTAAGGAATGGATTCTTAAGACGCATCCTAATGAATTTATACTAAGCGAATGGCGTATTGCATACACAATTCCGTTGCCTTAATTATTGCTTTGATTTGCTTTTCTGTTGTAATTATCTTTATTTTCATAGACATGATCCAGACTTTTTGACCTTTCACAATTTCTTTTGTTGTTTAGCTAACAAACGTCCTATGGAAGATACTAGTGCTATTATTACTCACCCTTTTTCAGGTACTATAAATTCAGCCCGTTAATGGACTTTTGAAGGCATCCAGATTTGAGAAAGAAATATATAAAAATGGAAGCCACTTCAAGAATACGAGTTGAAAATATATGTGTGTTTTGCGGTACTAGTGTTGGTACTAAGCCACAATACGTAGAAGCAGCACATGAATTGGGTCGAGTCTTAGCTACAAGAAATATGCACTTAGTATATGGCGGAGGCAATCTTGGACTAATGAGGATCGTTTCAAAGGCCGTACAGGAAGGAGGCAGTCACGTTTTGGGAATCATCCCAAAACCCTTGGCGGAGGCAAATCTTATTGGACCATCAAAGGGAGAGGAACTGATCGTGCCAGGTATGTCTGAACGATTGGTAGAAATGATTAACCGTGCTGATGCATTTATTGCTTTGCCAGATGGCTTGGGCACATTGGAGGAAATTTTTATAGTGCTATCTTGGGCAAACTTGAATATACACCAGAAACCAATTGGGCTATTTAACGTTGAAGGATTTTATGATTTTCTTTGTGTGTTTCTTGATGATGCTCGGAGAAATGGGTTCGTGTCAAAACCTATGAAAGAACTCCCATTTACTGCAAGAACTGCTCCGGATCTAATAGACCAACTCTTAGCCTATGAGCCACAAGTTGACCCTATCCTTTCAAAGATAAATTGGTCTGAGAACGATCGTGGTAAGAGGCGTCAGATTAATCTGGATCTTAACCTTTAAATTTTCGTAGAATTTCAGCTAACCATGTACTATCTTCTAAACTCTTCTTCTACTGTTTAAGACATTAGAGACAAAGTCTCATTTAGGTTTGGGGGAGGGAATTAGTTGATCAATACCTTGTTTTTAGTTTGTGTGTTGTTTTTATTTTTAGTCCAAAATTTTTCGAAAAATACAAAAAATTGAAAACTTTTCAAAAATTACAAAAATATTTTGTGTTTTTTTTTGTTTTGACTAAAAAGGTGAAATTGGTAAGAGATAGCTGAGTAATGAGTTTTCACTCCTGAGACGTATCTCAAACCTATTTCAGAACAAGTTAATTTTTATTTATTTCATTTTAAATTATTTAATTTGTAAATTCTCCATAAATCTGACTAAAATGGATCTTCATATGCTAAGTTGGCAGATATTATCAACATGCATTGTAACATACGGACATGAGATAAAATTGAAAAGGTTTGTAATATTCAGTGCTCTAGTTTAATTGGAGGAAGCATCTCAAAAAGTGATGGAGTAAAAAAAAAACATCTGAGATCCGAGTTATTAAGTCTGTAATGGTGTTTTAACACGTAGTGCCCTAAAACAAACTGGTTTGGGAGTCACTGGCCCAAAGCTCGCTACATGGATCAAAGATGCTGTTAAAATATATATATCTGAAGTCTGAGTAATTAAGTCTGTAGGGGTGTCTTAACACTTGGTGCCCTAAAGCCAACTGGTTTGGGAGCCACCGACCCCAACACTCGCTACATAGATGGAAGATATTGTATATAAATAAAAAAAAAAAAATCAAAAATCAAAGAAAAAATCAGAAAAATCAGAAAAATTATTCCATTGCTACAAAAGGTGTAAATTCTAATAAAACTTTAGGACAAAAATATTACTCTCTTCTCAACTGCACTTGTGACTGTTGTGGGCAAAAATGAGTTGATTAATATTTTGTTGGATGTGTATATGAAGAATGGTAAATATAATCGGAGAATTTACTTATTCAGTAATTTAGAAAGAAAGAAAACAACTAGTAACTTGGGGTAGAAATTTCACCTGATTAGTTACTAACTTCTTTATTCTCTTTAGCTTGTCTTTTTGCTTTTGTGTGCATTAGTTTCACTACCTTTTTACTTTTATAAAATGTTTGTGGGTATCATTGCTGTAAACCCTCACGAGACTACAACTCGTCACTAGGGACACCTAGAGTTTTAAAGGCTTGTTGCATACGCTAAATGCAACCGTGATCCCTACGAAAGTGGCATAGTTAAAGTTTATTTTAAAAATGTTTATGTTATTTTATTCTATGTTTTGCTCGAGGACTAGCAAAATGTTAGGTTTGGGGGTGTGATGAGTGGTAATTATATCACTGTTTCCCACTCATTTGACCTAATATTTTGTATAGTTTCTTGAGTTTTGTGAATATTTTGATGTATTTTGTGTTATTTTGTAGATAAATAAAGTTTCAGGACTCTCTGGAGGTGATTTGGGCCAAAACAGTGAAAATTGGACAAAAATGGCATTTTGGTAATTTGCCGCGTCGTGACGCGCAAGCCTATGGCGTCGCGACGATTAACGTGCGCCAAACAGTGCTAACGTGCGCCGGGTCCACAAGTCAGAATCTGAGGAAATTTGACTTTGCTAACGTGCGCCGTGCCACGTGTCACCATCACAGCCGATCTGCTAACGTGCGCCATGCCATATGTCATCATCCTATGGTGCCGACAGTCGCCATCGCCACGTGTCGCCACATGTCACTCCACGTGTCTGCCATGTCATTATCCACATCACCAGTTGACCGAGTCAACATGCCACATCATCGCCACGTCATCATCAGCCAATCACAGCGTGCCACGTGTCGCAATTCTATGGTGCCGACAGTCACTTTACCACGTGTCGCCACGTCAACGCCATGTCAGCACCAATTATTGACTCACTTATCCGAAATCGACACGTGGTGGATAAGAATCTGAGCCGACCAATCAGAAGCCGCCACGTGTCACAATAATTGAGCTCCAACCACCTTGCCACGTGTCAAACCCCAGCATGCCACGCCAAAAAGCACTGGCGTCGCAACTCCAAAGGCTTTGGCGTTGCGACGCGGAGGCCTATCCGCGCCTATAAATTCAGCTCGATTTCAGTATTCAAATCATGCATTCCTTGAGTTTTGTAAGGACTCTAAGGATTGCATCTTATGTGTTTAAGTTTTTGTAATTTTAATTTAGCATTTGTACTTTTAGTATTTTTAATTATGCACTTTTACTTTTTGTAATAAAATTTTATTTTATTTTATTTTTCTTTTTTTTTTGTTCAGTAGTTAATTTATCGTTGGGGTAAAAGGTGAAACATTTAATATAATTATTTAGGTAAATCTCACTTAATTATAATTTAACCGGATTAATTAATGTCAGACTTTTTTACCGCCTATATGGTCGGTTTAAATATAAATTACTTTACCGCATATATGGCTGGTCTTTATGTGAAAGATAATTACCGCCTATATGGCTGGTGTAATTGGACTAAATGGATTACCGCCTATATGGCTGGTTTTAAATGTTTAACATTATTAATTCCTGAGAAAGCAGAACATAAAATAATTTATATTTTATAATAAGTGAGATTCCTAGATAAGAAATAATAAATGTGGATCCTCTAACCCCAGCATTTTATTTTATTCTAGGGAAGTGATGAAACACAATATTACTAGGCTTAATAATTGATTTAATTATTTATTGGGTAATGTTTTAGTTTGTTTATTGAGTCTTAAGCTTAATGCTTCTTGTTGTCTGATCACCAATAAGATTGATGTGGTAAACTTAAAATGAACTAGACATATGGATTTTAGGTTTAAGCTTTAGATTCAATAGCCCACGATCTTCCTTGAGGATAGATAACCCTTTAATAGATTTCCTTATAGGATAGACATATACCTGTCGGGCGGGGGTAGCCATAATTGGAACTTGATCTTAATGAATCCAGGTAATTTGGTTGACATAGACATATGGTTCAATTGGGTTATACTGGGTATCTGCGTCTGACCATCGACAGAGGCTTTTGCATATTTTCGTGTTCCAAGTTAGCAAACTGATTTATTACACATAGATAAGAGAATCAATTCATCTTTATATAATATTGTGTGGAGTCACGACCCTAGATCTTTGAGTCTTTTATTTTATTTTCCTTAGTATTTTGTTTTGAGTCTGTTTTTTTTTAATTAGCAAATCCACATTCAACCAACCAAAATCAATCAATTCCATTATGCCTATAATTAGATACTTGTAAATAAATAGTATCAATAATTAATAACAACAGTAGGAATTAAGTTCTCGTGGGATCGATATTTTATACTATTTGAACGATACGTGCGCTTGCGTTATACGTGTGTGTTTACGCCGGTCAGGAGTACGGAGTAGCCCATGGGGGAACTAAACCGGAGAAATAAAATGGAGTCCCCACCCAGTGTGAACTGGGAAAATGATTTAAGGCCGCACTCACCCCTCGCAAGGGAAGACCTCAAACCATTGGGTTCGGAATGGTCCCTTACTTATGCCACTTGTAATGAATGGATTTGTGCAATAATCTAACCAAGTCTACGCAACAATAACCTACATCTAAGTTCGCATACAATCTATATCTCAGTTTGCATGCATAAAAGTAAGTCGGAATAACGACAAGCACACAATCTCATGCATACATTAAATCGCTAAACATGGCATTGTAAACAAATAATAACCTAAACATAAACGAAGAAGAGACATAATCAAATTCCTAATGGCGAAAGAAATAACTAAATCATGCTTGGAAATAATCAACTAATCATGCATAAAAAATAACATACTAAACAACCTAATCATGCATAAAAGTAACATACTATTTCTAATAAACAACAAATAAACATAAGATCGGATGACATGAAATATGTGCGTCTCTCAAGCGGTATGTGGCATTGTATCCCGAGTGCAGACCGCACCACCGTCCATTCAGATTTGGCTACGAAATTTACGTCCGGGTTTCCATCCAATATACCGCAAGAGATAACACATATTTCATTCATCCCCTGGCCACAACATACATGAATCTATAATACGCATGCGAAGCAATAAAAATAAATAACAGAAAGAAAGTGCGGGAATAAATAGAAAGGGTGCCCCCATGTCTAACCTCTTAATTCGTCTTTTGGAAGTGCGTTACACGGCCGTCGGAAGGGTTGGTGCTCCACAACTTTTCCGATTTACTAGTTCGTCATTTTCCTTCGTTGCCTCGCTGTTTTGGGCTGCTGTTTTACTCACTGTTTCTGCGGTATTTACTGCTGTTTTTGGGTCTCTTTAAGATGTGTTTAGGGACTGTATTTTTAGTAATTAGGGGAGTGATTTGAGGGTTGTTTGTGCAGTAATGGAGCTACAGTTGGGATTGTGTTTTGCGGTAATGGGGGCTGCGGTTTTCAAAACAGTTTTGCGGTGATTTGGAGTGCAGTTTACTGGACTATTTTTTGGTAATGAAATGGAAATTTCTGAGGCTGTTTGGTGCGTGTTAAAGAGGGTGTTGTGATGTAATGAAGGAGCTGTTGTGGCATGATGAAGGGGGTGTTGTAAGGGATGTTTGGTGCGTGATGAAGGGCTTTATTGCGTGACTGGAGGGCTACTGAAAGAAGGGCAGTGGCGTGAATGGATGGATTTTTTGTGTGAAGGGTTTGTGAGGTTTGCTGTGTGGTCGTGAAGAATGTGAGGGCTATCTGCTTTGTGGGACGTGAGGGGGGCTTTAAGAGTGAATGTGGAAGAGAGGAGAAGGGTTCTTGGTGCCGTATGGGAGTTAAAGGTTATTTTCTTTGTGTTTTCGTGAGAATGAGCCAGGGCCTCCAAGGTTTGGTTTAGGCTTCTTTTTATAGGCAAGGGTTATGGTTTACCTTATGTGAATAGGGAAAGAATATTGTGTAATTATGGGGGGATATTTTAATTAGTGTGCTATAAGGAAAAATCTATTTAATTAGGGATGTGATTTGGGTTGATTTGATTTGATCTCTTTTAATTAGGAATATGATTTAATTTGATTTGATTTGATTTCTTTAATTTGGGAACGTGATTTGTCTTGATTTTAACATGTGTTTAATGTGTGATTTTTGTTTTATTTTGGAAGGAGGTGGGCGTGGGATTAGAGACTTTGGGCGTGTATTTGGTTTGCTTTGGTGGGCTTGGTGTGTGGTTTGGTGATGTATGGGCTTGGTGTGTGACTTGCGGGGGTTTTGGGCTAAGGATAAGTTTAAAATATAGGCTTAACGAGTAAACCCGAAGCTAAGCTAACGAATCAAATCCAACAAGGTGTCAATTTCTGACTCTTCCCTTCCGACGTCCGTTTCCCGCGACTTCCACAAATTAAAAAGGTAGTGTCTCCATATGAGACTCATCATCAGGACTTATATGCAAAAATACAGTACCTACAGTCGCCCCTACTGCTAAGATCCCATAATCAAGTGCTCGCGAGTCTAGCCGAGATCAACTACTCAGAATACCGAATGAGAGCACATCTCGCACTTATCGTTTCTAAGGTTTCACCCTACAACAAATAATTTCATCACCGGACATATGCTTAGCCATCAAGGACTTCTCTTTCTCTTTTTTTTTTTTTTCACTCAACTGCAATTATTCTTTTCAACCGTTGATAATGTGGGCTTCGCCCCCTGGGATTCCTTCCCGAAACTGATACCGGTATGGGCTTCAACCCTGAGACTCATCCCCGAAACTGATACCGATGTGGGCCTCAACCCTGAGACTCATCCCTGAGACTAATACTGATGAGGGCCTCAACCCTGTCATTTATTCCTGAAACTAACATTGATTCATTCCTGAAACTGATGTACTATAATGTTGCTACTTCTGATTGGCTTGCATTTGCCGCTTTCTCCTTTTTTCCTCTTTGAAACCTGTGAAAAAAAATGAAACAAAACACAAAAAAGAATGCAAGTACGTTACGTGTATGCATGCATGCATGGATGAATTTTCTATTCCGTTAGGTTAGGTCTTCTACCGGTCCTCTTGATGATCGCTCGGTCTTCTATTTCTTAGGCAAAATATTGCTTCAATCTATCCACGTTGATCGGCTCGGTGAACTCGTTCCCTTCCAAATCTGACAGTCTCACTGCCCCGTTTCCCATTACTTTCTAGACTATGTAGGGTCCTTCCCAATTGGGTCTGAACTTTCCTCCCGGGTCTGTCGTCGACGGCTTCGACTGCTTAAGCACCAGATCACCCTTTCTGATCTTAATAGGACACACCTTTTTATTGAATGCTCGAGCCAACCTCTTCTGGTATATCTGCATGTGATGCAAAGACTTCATTCTCTTCTCATCGAGCAATGCCAACTGTTCAAACCTCTGCGAGGCCCATTCACGTTCAGGTAATTCTAATTCTACTAATACCCACATAGACTGTATCTCGACTTCCACTGGCAGTATCACTTCCATTTCGTAGACCAAAGAATAAGGCATGACTCCTGTTGCTGTTCTCACCGAAGTTCTGTACCCCCACAGGGCATACGGTAGCTTGTCGGCCCAATCTTTGTAGTTTTTCGTCATCTTGGCTAACATCTTCTTTATCGTCTTATTGGCTGCCTCGACAGCCCCATTTGCCCGTGGTCTGTAAGGTGACGACTTGTGATGTCCTATCCCATACCTCTGTAGCATTGCCTTTATTTCTCCTTGAAACTGGACTCCGTTATCTATTACTACATGATGCGGCATTCCATATCGGCAAATGATGTTCCGGGCTATGAACTTTGCCATCGTCTTTGCTGTGACATTGCGAAATGACTCGGCTTCCACCCTTTTCGAGAAGTAGTCTACTTCCACTACTATGAAGCGATGTCCGTTTGACGCGTGCGGTCGAATCTCTCCGATCATATCAATTCCCATGCTGAGAAAGGCCACGGCTCTGACAGCCCATGTAACTCTGTGTGCGGCAAATGGTTTAAGTTACAATGTGCTTGACAATTGTGACAATGCTTTACCATCTTTGTGCAGTCAGCTTCCATGGTCGACCAGTAGAAACCTTGTCTGACTATCTTGCGGGACAAGTTCAATCCATTCATGTGCGGTCCACATACTCCGGCGTGTACTTCTTCCATTGCCTTCTGAGACTCTTCTTTTCTTAAGCACTTCAACTGAATGCCATTCGCTTGCCTCTTGTACAGTTCTCCCTTCAAACTCACATACTGAGCATCTAACTTCTGAATGGCTATCCTGTCTTTCTTACTTATTTCTTCTGGGAATTCCCCGTGTTCCAAGTATCTCTGAATGTCATAGTACCAAGGTTTCCCATCATCGACTTCTACTTCCAAGATTATTTCTATCTCATAAACTGGTTTGCTTGCCGTTGTCAATACTAGAGGCCTCATCACCAACTTCTTTGCCAATGCGTCTGCCATTTGGTTCTCTTCTAGCAGCAAGTGCTGGAATTTACAATCGGGGAGGGCCTGTGCTAGACTCCTAAGGTGGAACAAGTAGGGTTTCAACCGTTCTTCCTTCAATTCAGATTCTCATTGCACTTGTCGGACTACTAACATCGAGTCTCCATAGACTTCCACGCTCTTAGCTTTCAAGGCTATCAATGCCGCCAATTCGAAGGCGCATGCTTCATACTCGGCCATGTTGTTGGTTACTCCGAAATTCAACCTCTTGGCCATAGACAGGGTTTCTCCTTCAGGGGTCGCTATCATAATTCTGATTCCAGCTCCTTTGTAGTTCACTGCTCTGTCGAAGTACATGTTCCATCCTTGGACTGTTATAGCTTGGATTTCCTCGTCTGGGAACTCAAACTTGTATTGATCTCCTTCTATCGATTGTAATGCCAGGAACTCTTCTACAGCTCGCCCTTTGATTACTTTGGAAGTGAGGTACTCAATATCGAACTCTGTCAGCAACACCAACCATCTGCCTAACTTCCCAACTAGCGAAGGCACTGAATGCAGATACTTGAAAGGATTGTCCTTTGCTACCACTTGGATCTGGTAAGATTGGAAGTAATGACGTAACTTTCTGGATGCCCATACTAATGCCAAATAAATCTTCTCAACTTCTTGATAGCGAGCTTCGTACGAAAGCATCTTCTTACTGAGGTAGTAGACTTCATGCTCTGCCCCTGTCTCATCTACTTGTACCATCATTGCCCCCAGCGCTTCGGGTTCAATGGCCAAATAGAATACCAAAGGTTTGCCCAGTCTTGGAGGTTTCAAAACAAGAGGTTTCACCAAATATTCTCTGATCTTGTCGAAGGCTTCTTGGCATTGCTCATTCCATTTCACTGGCTGGTCCTTTCTTAGCAATTTGAAGATAGGCTCACATTCCGACGTCAACTTGGCGATGAACCGACTAATGTACTAAATCTTCCCGAGGAATGCTCTAAATTCTTTCTTTATCTTCGGTGCATGCATTTCTGTAATCGCCTTGATCTTCTCAGGGTCTACTTCTATTCCTCCCATTCCAACTGTGTGTCCCAACAGCTTGCCTGACGTTACCCCGAACACACACTTCTTGGGATTTAGCCGTAAGTTGTATTTGTCGACTCGTTCAATGAACTTCTCCAGTGCTTCTATATGTCCGCTTCTTGTCTTTGATTTCACCATCATGCCGTCCACATATACTTTAATTTCATTATGCATCAAATCATGGAATAACGTAGTTGCCATCCGGTGGTAAGTGGCTTCTGCATTCTTAAGCCCAAACGACATCACCTTGTAGCAACACGTACCCCATTTAGTAACAAAGGCAGTCTTATGCTTGTCTTCTTCAGCCATAAGAACCTGATTATATCCTGAGAACCCATCCGCGAATGAGTACATGGCAGATAAAGCCACAGTATCAACCAATACGTCTATATGGGGTAGAGGAAAATCATCCTTCGGGCAAGCTTTGTTGAGGTCTCTGTAATCTACGTACATTCTGACCTTTCCATCATTCTTCGGCACTGGCACAATATTTGCCAACCACTCAGGGTATTTCACCACTTCTAGAAATCCCACATCTATCTGTTTCTTGACTTCTTCTCTGACCTTCTCGACCCACTCAGGTCTCATCCTTCAAAGCTTCTGCTTTATCGGCCTCATGTTCGGATATATCAGCATCGCAATTTTGTCTACTTCAGGTATGTCCTCGTAGGACCAAGCGAATACTTTGACATATTTGACTAACATCTCTTCTGATTTCTTCTGCTTTTCAGAGGTAACGTCACTCACAATTAAGACTTCCTTGGGGCTTTCAAGCGTACCAAGGTTGAATGCATTTGTTTTGGTTGAGTTAATGTCAAATATACTTAAGTCATGCAAATTGAAAGGGAGAGACTCATAAAATTAAGCGAAATGAATGTCTTTATTGCTAGCAGATGCATGAATACATTCGAATAAATCAGAGAGATAAGCATCTTCATCCTCCATAGATGCTTCATTCCCCACAGCCGGGTCTTCCTCGGTTTCCTTATTCTCCTCGAGGATCATACTCTCCAGCTTCATTAGTTCTTATTCCCATTATCTTCTTCCTCTTTTGCCACTTCTACTGTCAGCAGTTTCTTACCAAACACATCTTGGAAGCTCTCAGACCCCGGTACCATGACCCCATTAACTTCCACTGGTTCGGGCTCTCTTGATACCCTGTAGCCTTCACAAAGCATTCCATCAGCTTCAACCCTTTCTTCTTATACCATGCGCGTTTGATACCATGCGCGTCATTCCTTTCACCTCATCTTCATCATTGCTTGAGAAGTCCTCCAAGAAATTCTTCACCTGCTATGTTTCATCATCACTACTAATATCCCATATCCCCAGGCAAAAGGCTTGGTGGTCAAAGGCTTGAAGGACAAAGCTTTCTGGTAGGCCGAAGCCAATCATGTAGGTATATGGTGGGACAAAGTGATAGTTAGGTAGGGGGTTCCGGTGTGTGTTGGGTTGCTCCTTTCCGGGGTCAGGTATTTTGTGAGAGTCTATGAGGTCTTGGATTTTATGTCGGAGGCGAGTACAGATGTCGGTGTCATGGTATTTTTGCTGGTGGTAGTGGCAGTAAAGGTTTGGGTTGAGATTTGGTGGTAGAGGGTGTGGAAGTGGTCTAGTCTCCAAGGGTTTTAGGAATCCTTGCCTTATCAACTTCTCCAGTACTTTAGCCAAAGGCCTACCCAGGTTAGGAAAACGCCGATTTCTGATAGCGGCGACCTCGACAGAAATGGGCTTGGCTCCCGATGGTCCTCCAACAGTCCTCATGTTCAGGCCATAAAACTTCATATTCTTCGGTTCTTCTTCCTCGATATCCATAACAGTCTCCCTCAACTGTCAAAAATCAGTAATCATGGAGGTCATCCTCCTCAGCTTGCCATAGATAGAGGCTTGGTGCCTTTGATGATCATTTTAATCTGGTCCTTCTCCGAGGGCCGAGTCTGCATTTTCAGAAGCTGACTTCTCCAGCGGTCCACATAATCCTTGAAACTCTCATCCGGATTCTTCTTGGTATTCTCCAAGTCGCGAAACGACAAGTCGATCTCCAAATCCGTGACATATTGGTTCAGAAAGGCTTATGCCAGCGCTCTCCAATCTTCCTTAACCTTCCTTTCAAGGCCATTGTACCACACTACGGGTGCCCCCTCAAGCGACATCCCAAACATCTTCTGAACCTGACGCTGCGACAGGCCCACTGAACTCATTACAAAAATATATTGTCGGAGATGGACCCTCAGATCCCCGTTCCCATTGAACTTGGCTATGTCAGGCATTTTGAACAGAGCCGGCAACTGCTCCTCAAAAGTCATTGCCTCATAGTCTAACAAATCCTCATGCTTACCCTTCAGTTTACGGGTAACTGATTCCACCTGATCACGAAGTTTTTATAATTCGGCCTGAGACCCGGCTATCCTTCCTGTGGCATACTCAGCATGTCATGTTCAAAGACAGGGATATCATCATTCAAACCCGCTCGGAGGGCCCTCACGCCTCTCATTCTCAGAGCCTCCCGCAGCGCGGGGCACAACTATATTAGTCATAACAGTGGTCAAAGCTTGTAGTTGCTTGGTAACCTTAGTGAGATTAGCTTCCAGCTAATCTATACGAGATCCTTCAGTAACTGATCACTCATGTTGGCTAATAGTCTTTTGACGAGTCTTCCCTCTTCCCTAACACAACAGATATCTATGATGTCTTTTAAAACTGCGAGTCAGCCTGTATGTGTGCGATGCATGGAATGTATAAGTCGGCCTATTATCATTTTAAAGCGTTCAATAATACTATTGCATGGTGTAAACTTGTCCCAGTTGAAAAGGCCCAACATGTTTACCCTTTTGCGATAACATGGCTAAACAACTTCAAATAATAAGGGGCCTAAACATAAAGTGGCCCATTGGCATTTTAGAAGCTTTTGGCCCAATCGCCACAAAGCACAGACTCGTCCCAGTTTAAATGGCCCAACAAGCACATACCTCATGACAAAAATTCCAACCGAACCCAAATGACGATGGTACTAAACGCAAGCATAAATGAATAATTTCTATTGGTCTTACAACTACGGTTCACATGTGGGTTTACGGGAGTGTAGAAAAAGGCTTTCATCGATAAAGGATTGCCCATGACTAGGTCTCCCTACTCAAGGGTCTAAACGACCAAATGAACACACCATTTTTTTATACGCTAAGGTACGTGCCAATGAGTTATGATGCGTGACTGACTGTCAAATGTATTTCCTATTATAGATTCCCCAGAGGGAGGGTGGGGCGAACTCTCTTAAATACCCAAGCCTCTTAGGCTCTTATCGCCTTGGTGATAGGAATAAACAACAAGTCCTCCAAATTAGTTTGTCACAGTAAGCTACGAGTAATGATTATCTAGGTGTCTTCATAGCTTTTCCTTATAGAAAGGTAGTGAATGAAGGAAGACACCAAACCATTACCTAGTTTTAATAATGCCTTTGATTAAACCCCTTCAACCCACTGTAGACACGGTTAACTAAAACAAAAATCACAAACATTACAAGATATTATTTCGGGGCCGATTCTCTATCCCAGTGGAGTAGTCAGACTGTAGGACACAGAAATCAGCGACGCTGTTCCAGGCTCGCGGCCTGGTTGGGAGTACGGAGTATCCCGTGGGGGAACTAAACCTGAGATATAAAATGGAGTCGCCACCCAGTGTGAACTGGGAAAATGATTTAAGGCCGCACTCACAGCTCGCAAGGGAAGACCTCAAACCGTTGGGTTCGGAATGGTCCCTTACTTATGCCACTTGTAATGAATGGATTTGTTCAATAATCTAACAAAGTCTACGCAACAATAACCTACATTTAAGTTCGCATACAATCTATATCTAAGTTTGCATGCATAAAAGTAAGTCGGAATAACAGCAAGCACACAATCTCATGCATACATTAAATCGCTAAACATGGCATTGTAAACAAATAATAACCTAAATATAAACGTAGAAGAGACATAATCAAGTTCTTAATGCGAAAGAAATAACTAAATCATGCTTGGAAATAATCAACTAATCATGCATAAAAATAACATACTAAACAACCTAATCATGCATAAAAGTAACATACTATTTCTAATAAACAACAAATAAAAATAAGATCGGATGACATGAAATATGTGTGTCTCTCAAGCGGTACGTGGCATTGTATCCCGAGTGCAGACTGCACTACCTTCCATTCGGATTCGACTACGGAATTTACGTTTGGGTTTTCGTCCGATATACCGCAAGAGATAACACATATTTCATTCATCCCATGGCCACAACATACATGAATCTATAATACGCATGCGAAGCAATAAAAATAAATAACAGAAAGAAAGTGCGGGAATAAATAGAAAGGGTGCCCTCATGTCTAACCTCTTAAGTCGTCTTTTGGAAGTGCGTTACACGGCCGTCGGAAGGGTTAATGCTCCGCAACTTTTTCGATTTACTGGTTCGTCGTTTTCCTTCGTTGCCTCACTGTTTTGGGCTGCTGTTTTACTCACTTTTTCTGTGATATTTGCTGCTGTTTTCGGGTATCTTTAAGATGTGTTCAGGGACTGTATTTTCGGTAATTAGGGGAGTGATTTGAGGGTTGCTTATGCGGTAATGGGGCTGCAGTTTGGGACTGTGTTTTGCAGTAATGGGGGCTGCGGTTTTCTGGACAGTTTTCGGTAATGGGGGCTATGGTTTTCTGGATAGTTTTGCGATGATTTGGAATGCAGTTTACTGGTCTATTTTTCGGTAATGAGACGACAGTTTCTGAGGTTGTTTAGTGCGTGTTAAAGTGGGTACTGTGATGTGATGAAGGGCTGCTGTGGCGTGATGAAGAGGGTGCTGTGAGGGTTGTTTGGTGCGTGATGAAAGGCTTTATTACGTGACTGGAGGGCTGTTGAATGAAGGGCAGTGGCATCAATGGAGGGCTTTTTTACGTGAAGGGTTTGTGAGAGTTTTCTGTGTGGCCGTGAAGAATGTGAGGGCTATCTGCTTTGTGGGACGTGATGGGGGCTTTAAGCGTGAATGTGGAAGAGATGTGAGGGGTTCTTGGTGCCGTATGGGTGTTAAAGGTTATTTTCTTTGTGTTTTCATGAGAATGAGCCAGGGCCTCCAAGGTTTGGTTTAGGCTTCTTTTTATAGGCAAGGGTTGGGGTTTACCTTATGTGAATAGGGAAAGAATATTGTGTAATTATGGGGGGATATTTTAATTAGTGTGCTATAAGGAAAAATCTATTTAATTAGGGATGTGATTTGGGTTGATTTGATTTGATCTTTTTAATTAAGAATATGATTTGATTTGATTTGATTTGATTTGATTTGATTTCTTTAATTTGGGAAGATGATTTGTCTTGATTTTAACATGTGTTTAATGTGTGATTTTTTTTTTATTTGGGAAGGAGGTGGGCGTGGGGTTAGAGGATTTGAGCGTGTATTTGGTTTGTTTTGGTGGGCTTGGTGTATGGTTTGGTGATGTATGGGCTTGGTGTGTGACTTGCGGGGGTTTTGGGCTAAGGATAAGTTTAAAACAGAGGCTTAACGAGCAAACCCGAAGCTAAGCAAACGAATCAAATCCAACAAGTTGTCAATTTCTGACTCTTCCCTTCCGACGTCCGTTTCCCGTGACTTCCACAACTTAAAGAGGTAGTGTCTCCATGTGAGACTCATCATCGGGACTTATATGCAAAAATGCAGTGCCTACACTTGGTCTGTCGGGTATCGCCGGACTTACCTTGATCTACTACCAGTATATATTGTTTTGATTTCCTTTACTTTGATTTATTGTTTTGATTTACTTGATTTACTGTTTTGATTTCCTTTACTTTAATTTTACTGACAGTATCTAAACTTTTTGACTTTCACGATCTATTTTACTGTTCATCTGACAATTGTCATTTTGTAGGTATTGGTGCTTTTATTACTCACCCTTTTTCAAGATCCATAAATACAACTCATCATTTCTCTCTTCGACACATCCAGATAGGAGAGAGAATAAATTATGGAGAAAATTTCAAGATGAAGAGTCATTAATATTTGTGTATTTTATGGAACTAGCTCTGTAACTAAACTAGAATTTGTTGAGGCTACAAAAGAATTGGGTATAGTTATGGCGGAAAGAAACATGCACTTAGTATATGGCGGTAGCAATCTTGGATTGATGGGATGTGTTTCAAAGGTCGTGCAAGAAGGTGGCAGTCGAGTTTTGGGGATCATTCCAAAAACTTTGGCAGATGAAAACCTCATCAGAAAATCAAATGGAGAAGAATACATTGTCTCAAGTATGTGTTAAAGACTTACTGAAATGATTAATCATGCTGACGCCTTTATTGCTTTACCAGGTGGGCTAGGCACGTTGGAAGAAATATTCATTGTTGCATCATGGGCGAACTTGAACATTCATCGAAAACCCATTGAACTACTTAATGTTGATCAATTTTTCGATTTACTTTTAGTATTTCTTGAGGATGCCAAAAGTCTCGAGTTCATTTCGAAACTTGTAAAAGATATCGTTCTAACTGTAAGAAAAAATAATGAATTAATTGACCAACTCTTAGCTTATGAACCAAAAATCGACCCCATTCTTTCCAAGTTGAACTGGTCTGATAACAATCGTGGCAAGAAGCGTAGAGTGGACTTGAATCTTAATCTGTATTTTTTTCTTTTAAATAGTCGTAAATTCAATTGTCAATTCCACACTAACCATGTGATGTCTTCTAAATTCTACTTCTTATTTAGATATTGGCGACAATGTCTCAATTTGGTTGGATGAGGGAATAGTTGACTAGATAGTTTTCATTTTTATGTTTCATTGTTGTGTTTTTCTTTCAAAAAAAGAAACTACACACAAACCAAAAATAAATTTTTGACTAACCAAGTGGAATTATTGTTCAGAGATGGCAGTGTAAGGAGTTTTCGCTCTTGAGACGCATCTCAATGTTTCATAACAAGTTATTTTTATTCATTTATTTTTGAATCATTTAAATTTGTGAATTCTTTATAATATTGATTAAATTTGATATTCATATGCTCATTTGACAGATATTATCAATATACACGGTAACATATGATCATGGGTTGTAAGTAAAAAGTTTTGTAATATTCAGTTCTCTAGTTTGTTGGATGTAACACCAAAAGGTACTGGAATTTATGTTTTTATTCAAAAAAACTAACAATGCTTTTACTTAGTAACCGGATATTTTGCCTCTGCAAGCAGTGATTGTTCGCGAGTTTGAGTTGTTTTATTTTAAAAAAAAGTGTATGTGAATAAGTTCGATTTCGTAACCTCTCTAACTCGAACAATTAAGTCCGTATGGGTGTTTTAATATTTAGTGCCCTAAGGCCAACTGTTCTGGGAGTCACTGACTCAAAGCTCGTTACAAGGGTTAAAGAGAAAGCTTAAGGAAATCATACATTTCTTCTTTTTAACATATGGTATCCGAGCAATTAAGTTTGTAGGGGTGTCTTAACATCTAGTGTCCTGAATCCAACTGGTTTGGGAATCACTGGCTCAAAACTCGTTACAAGGATTAAAAATATATTACTAAAAAAAAAAAATACTATTTTTGTATATAAATAAATTGCCATTGCCAAAATGTGTGAATTCTAATGTAACATTAGGCAAAAATAATACTCTATTTTCAACAAGACCTGTGAATATTGTGGGCACATTGAATTGATTAATACTTTATTTTATGTGTGTTGGAAGAATGGTAAAAAGTACAAGAGAATTTACTTATTTGATAATTTAGAAAGAAATAAAACAATTACTCACTTGGATAAGGTTTTTTTTTTTTTTTTTTTTTTTTTTTTTTTTTTAAGTTTTCGCTTAAATTACTAGGGACTAGTAATAAGCTAATTGGGGGTGTGATGAACATTAAAAAAGTGTACATTTAATAAAAGAGAAAATAATCATTTTACACTTATAATTTCATTAATCCCATTAATTTAGCACATCTGTGAAGTAATAATTAAATTTATGTTTTATATATTTTTATTGTGATTTTTATTTCTTATATAGTTGAAATAATACTTTGGATGTATAATTAGAAAAATGGACGTGACATTTGGATTTTAGAGGCCAGAAACTTAAAAGGGCGTTCTAATAGTGTACAATTTCAGAAATTCCAACTTTGCGGAATTTTCATATTTTGATCATAACTGTTTACTCCGATATCGGATTGAAGCGATTCCAGTTCCATATGAAATAAGATTGAAATATCTACAACTTTGATGTTTAAAAGAGTTTCTAATTTTGAAGATTCCAAGACAAAAATTGATGAAAATTCCAAAGTGTGTTATATGTAATTATTAAAGCAAAAAAAAAAAAGAAAAAGAAAAAAACATATATATATATATATATATATATATATATATATATATACACATATTTTTCAAAGATGGACGGTGTCGAGCCCTCTATAATTGAGATGCTCAGCACCTCAGTTAAGTATCCTGGGAGTCAATAGTTTTCTCTGAAAATTTGTGGAATTCCGGCTTTTGTGTGTTTTAAATTTTTAAAGTTTTCTTATAATTTCATTTTCTCTCAGTAATAAAATTATGTTTGTTTTTATTCAAATTATGAGTAACTAATTTCATCATGCTGGGGTAAAATGTGAAGCTCTTAATATGAGATTATATATTAATCTTATTTATATTATAATATATGAATTGTAATCTAAAGATTAATATTTAATTTAAATCTGGATTAATTATTGACAAACTTTGTTATCACCTATTTGACTGGTTTTATTTATTTGATATAATTGAGTATCTAACTAGAATTGTTATAGACAAATGTTATCAGTGCCTTTATGGCTGGTTTTATATGTTTTGACATAATTAATTCCTGAAATAAGTTAACTGTGTAATAATGATAATTTATCTATTATAAAAAATAAGATTTCTAAATTTGAAATATTTAAAGTGGATTCCCTAGCCCCAATATTTTATTTTATTATTGCAGTCAAATTTAAAATTATCAATCACTTCAAATAATTCAATCTTTTTATTTTCACTCGGATTATTATTTTATTTTACTAAATTTATTCCCTGTGGATCGACCCCTGGACTTACCGTGGTATTTTATTACTTCAACACTCTTATACTTTGGAGTAAAAAACCACTTTGTGAGTGTGTCAAGGATCTTTCGATGGCTCTGCATGATCTTCCAGCCATCGAATTTCTTGTTGAGTGTGCCTATTGGCGATGGGCCCGCACAGCTCTCCTGGGCTCCATACATCTTTCCAAGCCTCGACGAGCTACTCAGGTATAAACTGTCATCCTTTTGTGCTTTCCTCTCTTAATCCAACATTGTTATTGATGTGTATTTTGATGTAGGTTTACGGATGAGATCGGGGAACTCATCACGTTCACTCTCCCTTTGATAGTGACGAGGAAGAGGATGAGCCTTCTACATACCCAGTGTCATCCCGATGGGTTCGATGTAGGCCTTATTGTTCCCTATGAGGTGCATCCACATCGGCATCTACCATTCCTCATGAAGTCATTCCAGACACATTAGGTATTTTGGCAAGATTTCACCTACTCGATCCGTAGTAATATTGGAGTGCCATTGTCCTTGGCGGGGGCACAGTCTCTGTCACTTGCTCCCGCGGATGATACACATGTAAGTGTTCCTAATGACTTGAGTTTCCTTTTGTTCTCATTATGTTTTGAGAGTTTATTCATTTTTGCTGTAGGTTCTTTCTGACTTTGCGGACCACTTTATCGCTTGACACAGGCAGTGAAGACCAAACTAAGCGAACAAAGCCTTTCTTATTGGGTACCTATACATAAACTGTAGGAAACGCTTTCCTCGCGCAACGAAAATGGTTTAGCACACGGATCAGACTTGAAAAAATTTTCTGCCCTTCTCATTTAATTGCCGAATGGAACCAACAGTACCACTGAAGTTTTGATACTGTTTTAAGCAAAATTCAGCCCCAAAATAGCCCCAGAACAGTCCCCGAACAGCCCCGAACTGCTGGACAAAAACTGGACTGTTTTGGACTCGATTCGTGCTCAACGCACTGCAAAAACAGTCCCTGAAATACGTGGACAGCGACTGTATTTTGGTTCTGATTTTTCACTTGAAAACAGCCCCAAAACAACACAAAATATTCCCCAAAAATTCTGGATTAAAACGAAACCAAACCAAGTTCCGTTTCACCAAGAAAGAGACAGAAATGAGCAAAAAACAATGCTCACTGCCGAGTACAAAGAGAAAGAGATGAAGATGAATTTTGTTCGACACCACAAGTCTTCCAAACTATATCTCGCTACCAACGAAAACTTGTGTGGGCAAGACTCACAAAGTAATCCCTAAACGATTTAGAGATTTAAACACACTAACAACTTTTGTTCTTTTGATTTTTGTTTTTCTTCATTTTTCTTTTGTTTTTGGTTTTCTCAACTTTTGAGAGAATTAGAGAAAAAGAAGAAAGGTGGCTAGGTTAGAATGAGATAAGTCAAGTAAAAAGAAAAATAATTTTTCTTTTTATACTTAGGTTTATTTGTTTCCAAAACAAACAAATCCTTTCCCTCCCATCTACTCCAAAAATCGGCCAAGGAAGTAATTTTTATTTAATTTTAGTATCATCAAAATCAATTACCATAATGGAAAAAAAATGTTACAAAAAATAAAAGATTAATTCATATTAAAAGATTTGTAACTTCCAAATAAAGTCCAAGGGTTTCCAAAACCCAAAATTTGGAATTTACACAATTAAACTTTTACTTAATTATATCATATATAATTAAATGCCAAGTGTTTAATTATCATATAATTACAAAAACTATATATTAAACTTTTAACATATAGTTTCAAGTGTGACAAAATAATATTATTAATCACATTAATAATATTTATAACTTTGTCAGTATATAATTGGACTATCCAATTATATTAAATCCGCTATAGTAGATCGAGCTAGCACGGAGACCAAATGGACCTACGGTTCCGAGCTCCAATAATCTCGAAATATTAATTAAGCTCTTAATTAAATATTCCAAATTATTAACTCCGTGTTATTCCACTAAAAATCCAAAGTTGGACTCTCGTTGCTGCATATGATATATTAAGCCGAGCCAAGTCGGTGTCCATCGATATAGTCACTATATATAGATTAACCCTTCACGAGTATCTCGTAATTAGAGTCGGGTCATAATGTCTGTTATACCCTCTAATTTTTTTTAACTTAAGTACCATTGATTCTCTAATGAACGATTTATTCATTACGATTATGAATTTTAATCTTTCTACTCGTAATAGAAAGACTTGAGCGCTCTAACCGTTCAAGTACCGAATCAACCCTTAAGAAAGATACTCCTCTACTTCTCACAAGAAGGAGTGAACTCCATATCTATGTAAAACGTTCCCAGCTACATAACAAACATGCCCCCAAAGTACATAGCTATTGGTCGGGACTTCTACACCAACCTCACCTTTGTAATTAAAGGACATGGCCTGCCATGCAGGAGTTCGTAGTACACTCAGGATTAAGATCAATCCATATATGACCATCTAGAAGATCAAAATGATTTTATTTGTTTAACGGATATTAAAAGATTGTCATTTCCATCTGGGTCCAGTCCTATATGATCACATCATACAAGGTGCCTCCATTCTCATGTCTTTACATGGACGATCCCGGATCAAGATCGCCATACAAATATAGAATATACCGCAGCTATAGATAAACCACAAACAAAATACCCGCTTTGTTTGCTCTCTATGGACTATTTAAGATTACTCACTTCAGACTTAAATCCTCTTGTTTATGACACTGATACACTAAGTCTGAAATCACATAAGTAATCTAAGGTATACAAGATAATTTATAATATGCGATATTAAACAAACACTTTGATAAATGAATAATGCATCATTTTATTTCATAACACATAAAGACATTTACATTACATACAGCTCTAGGGCATACATCCCAACAATCTCCCACTTGCACTACAACAAATGAGACATGTCACATAATCCTAGACCATCTAGATGACCTTCAAACACTTTAGCCGACAAGGTCTTTTAAACAGATCAGCAAGGTTCTCTGCGTATGCAATCTTTGTGACGGTAACGTCTCATCTCTGTACAATCTTCCCGATGAGATGATATTTCCTCTCTATATGATTTCCCCTCTTGTGGCTTCTTGGTTCTTTAGAGTTTGCCACTGCACCACTATTATCACAATAAAGTGTGAGTGGTCTATCCATATCTGGAAAAACTTCCAGATCTCCCAAGAATTTACGGAGCCAGAGTGCTTCCTTAGCTGCTTCACAAGTTGCTACATATTCAGCCTCCATGGTGGAGTCAGCAATGCAAGATTGCTTTTATACTCCGCCATACTATAGCCCCACCACCTAGGGTAAACACTGATCCAGATGTTGATTTCCTAGAATCGACATCTGTCTGAAAATCAGAGTCTGTATATCCCCTTAAGATCATATCCTCACCAGAATACACAAGCATATAATCTCTCGTTCTCTTAAGATACTTGAGAATGTGTTTCACAGGCACTCAGTGATCCAATCCTGGGTTCGACTGAAACCTACTGACTTCTCCCACTGCAAAACAGATGTCCGGTCTCGTGCACAACATAGCATACATGAGACTTCCAACTGCTGAGGTATATGAGATATGTCTCATTTCCTCAACATCTTGAGGTGTCTTTGGAGACTATTCCTTTGACAAATGAATTCCATGGTGATAAGGCAGATTGCCTTTCTTGGAATTCTGCATCCCAAATCGTACAAGGATCTTGTTGATATAGGATGCCTGAGACATAGCTAACAGTCGTTTCTTGGGATCCTGAAGTATCTGAATCCCAAGAACATAACTGGCCTCTCCCAAATCTTTCATTTGGAATTGGTTAGCTAGCCAAGTTTTCACATCCGATAATATCTTTACATCATTCCCAATGAGTAAAATATCATCGACGTATAAAATAAGAAAAACCATCTTCCCGTCAATGACGCGATTGTATTCACAAGGCTCATCAATATTCTGCTCAAAATTATAAGACTTGATCGTGGTATCAAATCTTATATTCCAAGATCGAGATGCCTGCTTAAGTCCATAAATGAACCTTTGCAGCTTGCAAACCTTTTGCTCTTGACCTTGGGCTATGACCCTTCTGGTTGTACCATATAGATACCCTCATCAAGATTTCCATTCAAGAATGCAGTCTTGACGTCCATTTACCAAATTTCATAGTCATAATATGCGGCAATGGATAGAAGAGTGCGGATGGATTTGAGCATGGCTACTGGCGAGAAAGTTTCCTCATAGTCAACTCTCTTTTTCTGGGTATAACCCTTGGCCACTAGCCTAGCCTTGAAGGTCTGTACCTTCCCATCTGCTCCCCTCTTCCTCTTGTAGATCCACTTGCAACCTATGGGTTTCACCCCATCAGGTTGGTCTACAAGTTCCCAGACGAAGTTGAAGTACATACACTCCATCTCTAGGTTCATGCCTTTGAGTCATTCCTCTTTATCAGAATCATCCATTGCACTATGATAGGTCAATGGATTATCTATACCATCGTTGGATGCGACAACTTGTTCCTCTCCAACTCCAAGATAGCGATCAGGTTGTCGTACAACCATTCCACTATGCCTAGGTGGTAGATCATTCTGATGAGCTTACATATGAAGCTCAGATGTCGAAGGTGCTATATATTTGTCAACTGTCGTTGATGATGGTGTGCTGGTCAAACCAGCAAGTAACTCCTCAAGTAATACTTTACTTTGAGGCTTGAACTCCCTCATATAGTCCTCCTCTAGAAACGTAGCATTTGTCGATACAAACACTTTGTTATCATCATGACTATAGAAGAATCCACCCCTAGTCTCCTTAGGATAGCCTACAAATAGGCACACCTGAGAACGTGGCTCCAACTTTGTAGTCTTATTCTTCAGCACATGTGCTGGACACCCCCATATGTGGAAATATCGTAAACTAGTTTTACGACCATTCCACAACTCTAAGGGAGTCTTAGGAACAGACTTAGATGGAACTACATTAAGGATATGCATTGCAGTTTGTAGTGTATATCCCCAGAACAAACTATCTAGTGAGCTATAACTAAACATAGATCTCATCATGTCTAGTGGGGTCCGATTTCTCCTCTCTGCAACACCATTTTGTTATGGTGTTCCAGGTGCTGTGAGCTGAGATACTATCCCATGCTAACTAAAAATTCCTCGAAATCTCTGTCAAGGTATTCTCCTCCACAATCTGATCGTAGAGTTTTGATTGTTTTACCTAACTGGTTCTCAACCTTAGCACGATATTCTTTGAACTTTTCAAAAGTATATGACTTGTACTGCATTAGGTAAACATACCCATATCTAGAATAATCGTCAATGAATGTGACGAAGTATTCATAACCACCTCGGGCTCTCACATTCATCGGTCCGTAAACGTCCGAATGTATTAGCTCGAGTGGTTGACTGGCTCTTATACCTTTTCCAGTAAAAGGTCTCTTGGTCATTTTTCCTTCTAAATAAGATTCGCAGACTGGTAAAGTTCCGAGCTTTAACTGGTTTAAGGCTTTGTTCTTTATCAATATGTCTATCCGGTCAAGGTTGATATGACCAAGTCTAAGATGCCACAGATATGTGTCATCGTGAGAAATCTTTTGATGTTTAGTTTTAGGTTTCTCAACTTTAAATATTTCAGCGTTGAGCAGTGACCTATGTGATAACGGTCTTAACACATACAAGTTATTTTCTGAGTTTCCTGTGCATATGGTTAATCCATTTATACCAATAATAACTAAATTGCTATTAAAAGAAACTGAATAAAAATCATCCAAAAGTTTAGAAACAGAAATCAAATTCCTGCGAAAACTAAGAATGAGTAACACATTGTTCAAATTTAAATAACTATTATTTGTAAAATTTAAACTGGAAACTCCCACTGCTCTTGCTGAAACGGCATCCCCTGTCTCGACCTTCATGGTGTAGTCACCTTCAGCAAGGTCCCTCCATGAGTCAAGTAGCTGCAAAGAAGAACAAACATGGTTAGTGGCTCCAGAGTCAACAATCTAGGCGGATTTATCATCCTCCACTAATAGAGAATCGATAACGAGTAAATCATATTTACCTGTTTCCTTTTTCTCCTTCAGCTCAGCAAGGTATTTAGGACAATTCCTTTTCCAATGCTCATTCTTGTTGCAGTGGAAACATTTTCCATTGGGCTTGGCATCCTTGGAGCCTTTCTTGTTTTTTTTCTTCATGGGATTTGACTTAGCCTTCCCAGTGCTATTCTTCTTTATCTTTGCAGATTTAGAAGACTCGGCAATATTTGCCTCAGCACCGGACTTACGAGGATCCACAACATGAACTTGTAATGGGTGAGCTCATTAAGCAGTTAGGTCAAAGTAAAAGTCAACTTGTTCATAACATAGTTGCTTTTAAACTGCAGGAAACTCTTCGGAAGAGTTTCCATAATCTTGGTCACCTGGCTACGCTCGTCAATACGAGCTCCATGGGTTCCAGCAGTGTTGAGATAGGACATCATCCTCAAGACGTGCTCTCGGACTGATGTCCCATCCTTCATCCTAGCAGTCATCGCTAAGACCAATGCCTAGGCTGCCCAAACATGCCCTGCAATGACTCCATCATCTGAGATGCTGAAGCCATAGGTTCATACTTTGCAGCAAGAACCTCAGACATCCCTGCCAGCAAGTAGCAGTGGGCTTTCTCATTAGCTGGTAGGTATCGCACACAGCTTGGCCAGTATTTCTGGCCAGCTCAGGAGGACTCTCCTCTATCAGGACAAACTTTAGGTCTTCGCAGACCAGGATAACATTCATGTTACTTTTCCACTTTACATAATTTTCTCCCGTTAATTTATCATTTGAGAGTATGGAAATAATTGGAGAAACCATGGCTGAAAAATAAAATAAAATAAACATGCATTTAACATTCATTCATCGCATATTAAAATCATCAAATACTTTTGGCATAAAATTAAACATGATGCATGAATCCATGAATAACGAATTAGAAACCTAAGAGAATTACTATGCCACAGAAATCTATCATCCCACAAGTAAGTGCCGTCGTAGGGTAGGTCAAGTACTTGCATGATAGATCGAGACAATCGCAATCGATTAATATATGCGGGAATAACTCTTATTCCTATATTAAACAACTAACATTTCATTCGATCAAGGAATTTTATTAACAGTTAATTATTCCTTTGTGAGTGTGACCTGTCGTTTCGGGATTCTTGGACTTAACGAGTAAAGTGCCACCGTAGGGTAGGTCAGTTCACAAAGCAGTCTCGAGGCGCACATTTTCGGACTAACAACGGAGATCGCGGGATATACTGTCGTATATCCCTCTCACACTCACTATTTTTAAAATAAGGTTTCTATTTATAAAATATCTAATATTTTAATTTAACTAGTGTGAATATATTTATGGCGGCTAAATCATAACTTTTATTTACACTAGTTCACCATTAGTGACCTAACCGGTTTTAACTATTAAAAATTATATCACTAATTATCCATTAGTCTCTACTAATAGTATTACTCAATTAAACTAATTTAATTAGAGTGATATTAGTGACCTATTATATTTTAACTCTTAAAATATTAGAACACTAATAGGTTTAAAATTTTAGAATCCTAAAAGGTCAAGATTTATATTAAACTATTTAATTAATCTTAGTGCGTTATAAAATCCAATGGTATGTGGAATTTTATCCCGAGTACAGACCACATTACCATCCATTCGGATTCGGATATGGAATTTATATATGAGTTTCCATCCTATATACCAATGAAATTTATTATGCACTAGTTAGGCCCATTATATTAGAATTAAATTTTAAACCATAAATCCAATTAATCCAATTATTTGATTTCCATGCATATCATATTATAATTTAAACACTTTAAATCACATAAAATCATATTTCATGTCTATAATGATAATGCATCTAAAACATGTTATGACATGTGAAATGCAAGAGTAGGCACCCTAAGCTATATGACATGTTATTCAAACAATTCGAATTAAACATACATATAACAAAAAATATTTTGCATTGACCAGACTCTTATTTTTCCTATAATTAGTACATAAAATTATCTAGGCATCCCTTGGTCTTCAAATCCCGCTTCAAGGCGGTGTTGGCTCATTTTGCGAATACGGTGCTCCAAATTACAACAATTGAATTTTTTTTTTACATTGAAAAATAAAATTACAACAATTGTAGAAAATAGCCTTTTGACCTTACATCCCAAAATCAAAACCAACTACAAAAAAAAGAGCCGGAAAAATTTACGACCAATGCAAAATCATTCATCACATGAAATAATAAAAACATTCATCATATGAATATTATTTTGTGTCTACTCATCTAAACAAGCATATTAATATTTATAACTCTTATAAACATATTAAAAACCGTAACTTTAAATGAAAAAGAGAAGGGTTAATAACACTTTTCAACCTTGCTCTCGATGCCAATTGTAAGAAACGCTTTCCTCGCGTAGCGGAAACAGTTTAGGCACACTGATCAGACTTGAAAAATTTTCATACCCTTCTCCTTTAATTGCCGAATGGAACCAGCAGCACCACTGAAGATTTGCTACTGTTTTAAGCAAAATTCCAGCCCCGAAACAGCCCAAGAACAGTCCTCGAACAGCCCCAAACTGTCTGACAAAAATTGGACTGTTTTGGACTCGATTCGCGCCCAACACAATGCAGAAATAGCCCCTGAAATGCGTGGACGGCGGCTGTGTTTTGGTTCTGATTTTTCACTTGAAAACAGCCCCAACAAAGCCCCAAAACATCACAAAATATTCCCCAAAAATTCTGGATTAAAACGAAACTAAACCGCGTTCTGTTTCACTAAGAAAGGGGCGACAATGAGCAAAAACCAATGCTCACTACTGAGTACAAATAGAAAGAGATGAAAATGAATTTTGTTCGACATCACAAGTCTTCTGAACTATATCTCGTTACCAACGGAAACTTGTGTGGGCAAGACTCACAAAATAATCCCTAAATGATTTAGAGATTTAAACACACTAACAACTTTTGTTCTTTTGATTTTTGTTTTTCTTCTTTTTCTTTTGTTTTTGGTTTTCTCAAATTTTGAGAGAATTAGAGAAGAAGAAGAAGAAAGGTGGCTAGGTTAGAATGAGATAGGTTAAGTAAAAAGAAAAACAATTTTTCTTTTTATACTTAAGTTTATTTGTTTCCAAAACAAACAAATCATTTCCCTCCCATCTACTCCAAAAATCGGCCAAGGAAGCAATTTTTATTTAATTTTTGTATCATAAAATCAATTACCATAATGGAAAAAGATGTTACAAAAAATAAAAGATTAATTCCTATTAAAAGATTTGTAACTTCCAAATAAAGTCCAAGGGTTTCCAAAACCCAAAATTTGGAATTTACACAATTAACCTTTTACTTAATTATATCATATATAATTAAATGCCAAGTGTTTAATTATCATATAATTACAAAAACTATATATTAAACTTTTAACATATAGTTTCAAGTGTGACAAAATAATATTATTAATCATATTAATAATATTTATAACTTTGTGAGTATATAATTGGATTATCCAATTATATTAAATCCGCTATAGTAGATCGAGCTAGCACGGGTAACAAATGGACCTACAAATCTGAGCTCCAATAATCTCGAAATATTAATTAAGCTCTTAATTAAATATTCTGAATTATTAACTCCGGGTTATTCCACTAAAAATCCAAAGTTGCACTCTCATTGCCGCATATGATATATTAAGCCGAACCAAGCCGGTGTCCATCGATATAGTCACTATATATATATTAACCCTTCACGAGTATCTCGTAATTAGAGTCGGGTCATAATATCCGTTATACCCCTCTAATTATTTTTACCTTAAGTACCATTGATTCTCTAATGAATGATTTATTCATAACGATTATGAATTTTAATCTTTCTATTCGTAATAGAAAGACTTGAGCGCTCTAACCGTTCAAGTACCGAATCAACCCTTAAGAAAGATATTCCTCTACTTCTCGCAAGAAGGAGTGAACTCCATATTTATGTAAAATATTCACAGCTACACAACAGACCATGCCCCAAAAGTACGTAGCTATTGGTCGGGACTGTTGGACAAAATGACCCATAGCGTCACTATTTGCACAGATCATTGTGTTGTTGTAGCAAATTAA
>SKCR01023664.1:0-205932 GCA_019454045.1 Zanthoxylum bungeanum
GCATACCCAAATTATCAGGAATGAGAAACCTCGTTCTTCCCTGTTCATATCCTACATGATATCTGTCAAACAGATTTATATGGAACCTTATTCTAAATAAGTTTTGCACTGTTTATACATGTCATATTGAAGGAAATAGTAGCTCAGAGCGACTCGTGATGAACCTTATCATGTCCAACAAAATTCGATTTTTAGTTCGGACACACCGTCTAACTGACGTGTCTCGGGAGGAGTCCTTATTTGAAAGAATACCGTACTCTTTCATGTACGTATGAAACTTACTGCTTAAGTATTTTCCATTACGGTCTTACCGTGGCGGAATAATACTATAGCCGATCTGTTTATTTACTTCGTGTCGAAACTTTAAAGTTTCCGATTTGTGTTCTTCAAAAGAAACACATAACCATAACGTGATGCCACATCCGTTAAGGTCACGAAATATTCATGTTCACATCTAGCCTAGCTAGATATGGGCCCACTTACTTCACCATGAATAGGGCTAACAGATCGGTGGCCCTTTTACTATTACCAAGTAAATAGTATTTTAGGTACTTTACCTAATAAACTAGATTCGCAGACCTTATTTGAATAGTCAAATCAGTCCTAGTACCCACTCTTCAAAAGTGTGGATATACGAGTCTCGTTTAATTGTGTCCTAGACAACAATGCCACAAATAAGTCTCTATTGATCAAATCAATTTGAGCTATTTATTTGTCATTTTTATATGTTTGAGATTTTATTATATTCAAAATATAAATTCTGTTATTCACATCTAATGTGTTTATCTCAGCATCATCTTTATATAATAAAACACTTTAGTGTTCTAGAATATAAAGGTTTATCCGCAACGGATTAAACACTGATATATAGATAATGTCTCTAGTCAAACTAGTTACATTATAACAGTTCCTAAACTTAGGTATCTACGGTCGAAACAGCGACTTTCGTCCCGTTTCCGATTTGCAGAGAAATCTCGGCTTGAAGTCAGTATCCAGCTCATAGCGGATTCTGAACATCAATACATATATTTTATGTACCACACTAAGTATTTAAAATCCAATTTCAATACTAGTAGTGAACATAACTTTGACAAATATTTTTAAAGTTAGAGCCTCGCCCTTTCTTTAATTCCTTCGTGTCTTCCATATCCAAATGGTAGTCACTTTGGGATATGTCAATTATCTTTTTCAATGTTTCACAAACCTTTGGCCAAGCCTTGGGTTTTGGAATATCGAAACGATGTGCACCTTGTGCTACATGCCCAATTGCAAACTTTGACTTTTCTCCATTAGAATAGTCAATTAATGCTCTAAGAATTATAAATTGCAATTTTAATACTTTTTAAATCTAAAGCTAGATTTATATTCAAGTATATTAAATTAAGCACTAAAGTCATCATCACACAAATCTTCCAAAGATTTATGCTCTACTTATTTGCTTAATTATGGGCCTAGATATAATTAGTTATTTTATCCAATAAAGTAACCTATTATTAATTCCCAATTGAAAATTAAATTATTTAAAACATTTAATCCAAGGATTATATATTTTAAATATTCAACTTTCAATCTTTTTATTGATTCCAATAGTCCAACTATTTAATCAATTTAATAAGGTACTATTCATTATAATGATTACAATAATCCAATTATTTAATCAACTATAATTTTAATATTTATTACTATAATCCAATTATAAAATCAACTATTATTTCGAATGAGTTTCTATATAGTCCAACTATATATATTTAAAACAACATAAAATATTAGTCCAACTAATACTTTTAATTAATATGACGAGTAAAATATAGATGAGCGCGTTTAGCGAGTATTCGAACGAATGTTGCAAATTCAATACTTGCCTCCCACTATTTTTCGTCGAGCCTCTAACCCTCTGTCGAGTACTCGGGAAACCGTGTTTCCTAGTGGGCTAGGATCCCGTTAAATATCACACAATCTTGACTTTGGCCAACAAATTGTATGATAATTAACTAGGTAGATCTCGAAGATCAATTGGATCTCATCCAACTCCTAGATCCAGTAGGTGGACATCCAAGTCCCAAACATATATCTAATATATGACTATATATCGAATATATACCCTAACCTTTTTCCTCTGAATCAACTAGGCCTTGGCTTTGGCACAACAAACCTAGTGATCCCAGTCAAGCGCGGACCCATTGACATGGAAGCTTCGTAATCAATGTCAATGGACAAGAAGTGGTCTTGACTTTGGCCAACAAACCACAACTTGGACACGACACCGATATGGAACAAAGCCTCGTGATTAAAACACATCTTCGACGGACAAGGGCTTGACTTTGGCCAACAACCCCTGCCAATCTCGGATCTTGAGTAAGAATCACTCAATGGAAGGAAAATAAACGCTTGATATTTAACGAGGGTTTTTCGCGTGCAAATTGGCTACCAATTTAATTATCTTTGTTAAGGTCTCATCATCATACACCCTTAAACATGCATTCTAAATACATAATAAAGCGAGTATGAAAATAAATAATAATGATATGCGGATGGATACTTTACACATTGATCCTAGATCAAATCTCTCCCTTTCTCACTCAAGCTAGCACTTGTATTACTTCTACCCGTTACACTACACTTCTAAAGAAACCTCATTTACATGGAGGGGAATAGGTGAGAAGAGAATACAAAGAGAATGAAGGTGATAAGGCTGGACACGCAGGTCCAATTTAATAAATCGAATTTATTACAACAATTTCTAAAATTGCCCCCACCCATCTAATATCCATCCGATATACATTATACATACAACACAACCACGTATTCACACACATAAGCATGCTATCAATCAATCTAATCAAATTAATTAATCTGATAATTAAGTGATCATCCAATGTTCAAACAACGATTTGATTTTGTTCGAGTCAAACTCGTTTTTGCGAATAAGTACTTAAAGTACGAATTCATGAATTAAATTAAACTACATCATTAAATCTAATTTAACCTGTATTTAATACTAATTCACTATTCAATTCCAAATTAAACATTACACTTTATTTAATAAACCTTTTACGATTTAAATTCCAAATTTAATCGTAACGCGTCTCAAAGACCGATTAACGTCCAACGTCAATTCAATTAAAGTCCAATGGGCTTTTAATTGATTTCTTAAGGCGTGGACTTTTGGTCAACTCGGGTCAAACCGATAACCAAAGTCCAATCCGGGATTTACCCCATAAGCCCATAAATCAATCTTGGCCCATTAGGCCCAATTGAACTTTAAAGGTTCATTAAGTCGCATTTGGGCTTAACGGAAGTGGTTTTGGGCCCAATTTGATCCAATCCATTTGGCCTAAACCCAACTTGATAAAATCAAGCCCAATAAGCCCAATTACAACATTAAAGTCCAATTTCCAAAATTAGGCCCAATTAATTAAATATACAAAATCCAATTTCATATTCAATTAAACTAAAGTGTATTACATGATTAATCAACTAAATCAATATTTCTAAAACACCATATTAGTCCAATTAATCATGCTCATTATCATTATCATATGTCCAACACATAAATGAAAAAATCAAACCCATTACATGCTTTAATGCTCTCGGCCAAAGGAGGGATTTTGTGTCCGATTCGGTTTCGATCCAATCGAACCCACAATCGACATCAAATCACCATCCAATTTGATTTCATACACATCCAATGTCACAAAATCAAAATTACCAAGACATTAGGGCAATCAAACCATTCGGCCAACATAGAATTTTTGGGGTTTTTGTCCAATTCGAAATCCAATCCAATTCGATTCAAAATAACATCAACCTAAATGATTCTAACTCATCAAATGAATTAAAAATCAAAAATTTCCAAGAACCCAAAATCACATTCACATTCGGCCAAGGTCAAATATTTGGGGAAAATAATTCCAAATCATTTTTCAACAAATTGGTCCAACCAAAATGAAATTAAACATGTTATAAGCATACTTAAACAATCAATTTATTCAAATCATGCTCAACAAACATTTACCCAAATTTTAAGCCCTACAATTTCATGCTTGAACCTATAGCTCTTGATGCCATTGTTGGTTATTATCTAGGTCCCAAGATCAAACAAGACATGAAAACAATGTGTGAACACATCAACGGAGATGGCATAATACTCACATCGATCGGTTGAGTCGATTTGGAGACGAATCAAGGCCAAAAAGCCACTGCCATAGGCGCACAAATGATGCAGTTCACTGCCTCTCACAAATCAGAATTTTGAGCTGAGAAACGGAGCTCCAAGCCTCGTCGGACGGATCCCGGCTCATGGGTGAACCTCCCTACCACCTTCGCAAGTCTCGTAGTGTGCTAGCACTTGCGGTTTTTGCCACAAAAACCCAACTCTTGGCTTCCCTTGTTCACGCCATTTCTGGTTCAAAACCAGTCCACTTATGCAGTTTTGGGCGTGAGCTATTGAGAGAGAAATGGAGAGATGAAAGTGTGTTAAGTGTTTTGCATTTGCATTTCAAGTATATCTTATACACTTTAGTGAATTTCAAATGAATTTCACTTGAATTTGCATTTAAAAGGTCAAACAATAAAGGCAAACACTATGCACATCATGTCCATCAATATTCACATCAACTTTATTAAAGTGACATGTTGTCAAGTCACATCACTCAAAGTGACAAGTGATTTGACGCTTGATGCGACTAATGATTTGACGCTTGATGCGACTTGCAACGCCGCACTCGAATTCGAAATACGAATGCGCTCGCAATCACACTCGGGCTCGGGTTCGTTAATTCCAAATTAACGATTTTTCCGTTGCGTCGTAATTAAATGATTACGCCTAGCGAATTCACTATTCACGTCGCTAACGAATTAATTCTAAATTAATTCGTTCGCCCGAATTAAAATCTAATTTTAATTCCGCGTCGAAATCTAATTTCGTTTAATATATCGAATATATTAATTTACCGATTAATTCCAAATTAATCTTTATCTCTCTCTAGACGATATTTTATCCTAGATAAAATATCTCTGTAATTAATCCTAGATTAATTTTCTCTCTCTTCTATATAATCCCAGATTATTTAAGAGTGCGAGTTATGCGTCATCGATGGATTATCGGGAAGCGACCCATGAGATCCCCGGATACGTTGGCAGTAAATACGGTCGTCGGTGTATCTGAATCACGTAGGTACCAAGTACTACGTTCTATCGATTTACGAGACAAGGTCGACTCCTAGCAAAGCACCAAGTCTACCCAATTCTCCGGACATATCCATTTAAGAATATTTAAGATCTGTATCAAGCGTAGTATACCATTGTATTGTGCATATCGGCCCAGTATCGGATAGTCACGTGCTAGGGCTGGGGCTGGATAAGTGTCTGCCCCGTCCGAAACACATATCGGATGTCTGGTAACATAGTCTCTACAATCGGATATTCATGACCTGGTCACAATATCCCGATTGGATGCGCATCACTCAAAAGCACTAGTACTGTATCCTGCGTGACATCATCTCCACTATGACTGAAGTGATACTTCCGTCTTGACATCACACCCAATACACTACGACTCTCTGATAAACCCAGAAGTGGTGTACGCAGAACCGGTTAAAGCTCTGTACCACCAAGACCAAAGTCTATCGATTATCGTAAGTATTAGCGATGTAAGTCTCAGGTTAAGACTATACACACCTGCCTTGATTTCGGCCTCCCATAGACACATAGTCATAATACCAATGGGATTCCGAGGGGTTTATCCAGAGCGAAGCTGTTTCCCGTACTATCGGTGAAACACGACCTCCTATCGCACTTGCATAAGTATCCGATACTTATATATATGAGAACTATGCCGTTGTGCCCTCACAACGCACACAAGTGCAATACTAGCCTATTCCGCATTATCGATGTCCAGTCTCGATAATACTCCGGCTAGGGATATTTAATGATTAATCCTTCGGGGACTGATATTGTCTCATATCATTCTTAATCCAGGAACTAATCATAGGGACCTCTCTTCATTTATATATCTATGGTGATCTAATCACAAATGATGAGAGTGCAATTTCCTTGTCACATAGTTAATTTGCTACAACAACACAATGATCTGTGCAAATAGTGACGCTATGGGTCATTTTGTCCAACAATCAGGTTATAGTGCAAGGTAGACTGGTGGCGTTTGATCGGTCCACTATCAATAGGTTTTATGGGCTGCCAGATATCGAGCACGACGACTACACGAAAATAATTGAGCATTAGGATTTAAAACATCTAACACAGACACTCTATATCCCTAATGCGATATGGGATATCAGCAGCAACAGAGAGCATGTTAAGATGAGTTCTAGATATCTTAAGCCTGATGCTCGAGTATGGTTTCATTTCCTGACGCGTACTCTTTTACCTGGTTCCCATATCACCAACGTGGCAAATGATCGAATGATCCTTCTATACTTTTTGTTCGAGGGTGAGTCTATTAATGTAGGCGGGCTAATTTCTACAAACATCGTTCAGGCATCCAAATCTACAGAGACATGTCTTTTATATTGCAGTCTCATCACTAATATATGTGCATAAGATAATATGCCTATGGACCATAGAGAAGAAATTATACAGCCTACCATTGCTCTAACAACACATATTTTTCAGCAGCTTCGAGTAGAGAGAACACCGACAACCAGTTCATCAGCTGCACAACCTCGACCTTAAGCGCTTCAATCATCCCGGCCACTCTCCATCCCATGACGTTTGGAGCATTTGGAGGCTCACGCGACGTATCAAGCCTAGTACAACCAATCTATAGAGCTAATGCTATGATTAATGGCCTGCCAACTCATCGTCAGTGAAGAGCAATTCCCTGTGTTTCCCCATCCTCCGCAGGCAGCCGACGATGATTCCCACCACGGTAGTATTGTTCCATACTCTTTTTATCTTATTTTTCATTGCATTGGGGATAATACAATATTTAAGTTTGGGGTGGGTTGTATGTTTTATTTCTAGTTCCAACATGTTTATTTCCTGTAATGTTTTATTTCCTATAATAGTTATCTTAAAAGATAAATAAATAAAGTCTGATGACGAGGTTGTTTATCATAGTGTGAAGTTTTAGGAAATGATAAAGGCCAACTTTGCTTTTATCCTATGCATTGAATAAGGTATCTAGGTCAGACTCTTATACACTAGAGAAAGCTTTATAGCAGTAAGACATTAGGGAGTTGACGAAGTGATTAGTTGAAAGAATTGGTAGATGATGAATGACTGTTTACCTGAATATCTATTTCTATCTCCATTCAATTATAATGTGTGATATGGTAATATTTTTCTTTAAAAAATGAGACCACTTATAACCGATAAGCGTGAAGCTACCCATGGGTGAATATTAAGACTACTGATGAGAAATGATACCTTAAAGGGTAAGTGAGTCTTCAAATATATATATATATAACATATTAGATAAGCGATTTTTTTTTTTAAATATTGAAATTATGTCAATTAAATGTGTGACATGATTATAAACGAATCAAGTTAGTGTTTGATATTTTTGATACGATTAATAAATGAATAGGATCGATAGACTCATAATTAATACATAAATACAAGATAAAGAATTAAGTATAATTGGAATGAAAAATCATCCCCATTAATTTTGTAAGTAATGAGTTAGGACGTAGTATGAATTTAGAATGAAAAATCATCCTAAATCTATAGTATTTTTTTTTTAATTAGGACAAAAAATTATAACGATGAGATTTTCTAGCAATGGTAAGAAATAGGGACATATTTGTTTAGGGATGGCAAAATTCGGATCCGGACTCGGATCCGGAAGAGATTTCTTCACCCCGGGTCCGGTTCCGGACCCGGGTAAAATATCCCAGGTCCGGACCCGGGTCTACCCGGTCCGAATCTGGATACCTGGTTCACTTTTTTATTTTTTTTTATTTTTTAATTGTATTATTTTATATTTATATTTGGATTTTGTCAATTTAATTAGTTTTATTTCAATTATTTTATATTTTTTAATTATATTTAATTATATTTTTTTTTATATATATACATATTATTTTGTATTTTTCATTATTTTTTTTCCGGACCCGAGTCTATCCGGGCCGGACCCGGATCCGGATCCGGATACACCCGGGTCCGAATTTTAAAGACCCGGATCCGGTTTTTTTAATCCTGGACCCGAGTCTACCCGAACCCGGATCGTTCTGGTCCATGCGGACCCGGGCCGGGTCCGGGTATAGTTGCCATCTCTATATTTGTTACATTTATTTTAAAAATATAAATTATAGAAACCTTGTTTTATTACCCGGAGCATCTTTATAATGGCCAAATAATATTCTTCTCTAGGCAATGTGCTGGTAACTCCGTCTTTCAACATCTTTTCAATCGCGTCGCTGTCGGTATTATTAATAATAATTAAAAAAAAAAAAAGGTAAAATGTAAAAACGTAAACGATAAAAACAAAAACACTCTTCTTCAATCTCTTGCAAGATCTGGTCGCATTTCGTTTAGCTTCGCTTCCCTCGATCAATTTGAGTCCTTTTACTTGAATAACAACAATAGACGTTTCAAAGGTAAGCTCTTTACTCTTCTTTCCCTTAGTCAAAATCCTCTCTTTATCATCACCTCATTTAATTTTATTTCGATTTATACTTAGTTATCTTTGATTATTATTTGTTTTTAATTAATTAATGCTCCATGAATATGAGATTTGTGATTTGTTATCTGGGTATGTGTTTTGTTTTAGATCTGTGGTCGAAGTATTATTTTAGCTAATTTAAGTAAATTAGTTGTTAAAAGCGAGAAAGCTTGGGAAAATGAAAAGATAAAATCTTGGATCTTTCTTTTAGGTGTGTGTGTATTTTTGGGGGTATTGCTTTGGATTTTCGGTTAATGGAAATATATAAAGAAATACGGCTAATCAATTGCATTTTAAGCTAATTCGTTGAATTTTTTTCCAATAATTAAATGAGGAATAATTTATTTGCTCCTTTTTTTTCTTTTCGGAGACGTTTATTTGCATGGCTGGTCGTTTTTGTAATTAATAACGGTTTTTTAATTATTATTTTGAAAGTAATTATGTAAGTATCTCTATTTGGCATAATTATTTCTGGGATTTGTAGTATTTTACTGTTTTTGATGACTTGATGTGTGAGTTCATCATAATTTCTGTATTAGGGTCCTTGATTTGAGTGAATAATCATGCCTGCAATTTGTATTAGAAAGGCAGGGGTGTTTCTTATCAATGCTTAAATTGGGATTAGACTTGAAGCTATTGTAGTCACTACTCACTAGGGTTAGATTGAAGTTTATGAGAAGCACTGAAATCATTTGGATACATGTATGTATATTTTATATCTGGTGATTTTTACGAGTGTGAATGGGTAAATTGATCGGACTGTGCCATATTATTGCAGGACTTTTGATTCGTAATTGAATGGAGGGAGTTGGAGGCGACACTGCCTCAGCGGCATCACCTGTAGCTCAATGGGGGCATGATGCTTGGAGGCTATTTCAGTATTATCTGGATAAGACTACTCCACATGCAGTTTATAGGTGGATTGGGACCCTTGTAATTTTGGCTATCTACTGTTTGCGGGTTTATTATGTGCAAGGATTCTACATCATATCCTATGGTCTTGGGATCTATCTCCTGAATTTGCTTATTGGGTTTTTGTCGCCTTTGGTTGATCCTGAACTTGAGGTTTCCGATGGGCCGTTGTTGCCAACAAAGGGTTCAGATGAATTCAAGCCTTTTATTCGCAGACTCCCGGAGTTTAAATTTTGGTAATGGAAATATCTCATAAATGCTTCTAATGTTGGCTGGTGTTTTACATTAGCTTGGAAATTTTTCTGACATTTTGGTTCCAATATTTTATAGCCGATGCAGTGATGCTTGCGGTCTTGTTTATTAATCGATAGGTTGCTTAGTTTTATTTGGGGTTTTTGATGTGATATTTCGAGGAAGCCATGAATAGTTGGGATGTTGCAATACTTGGAAGTATCTCAACCTCATTGTTTGTTTAATATTATTTCTCGTCAATCATTGGTCAAATAGATGTGTTAATGTTGTTTCAAGTATCTACTATATCTACCATATATGACAGGTTTATGCAAAGTCAGCAAACTTCATTCTGTCTTTAATTTCTAACTTGTAAAATGTTGCAAATTTTTAATAAAGCATGGTGATTCAGCTCACGTTTCTTCTCCTAAAAGTTTCTATGTTGAATGTTAATATAGAAGATGAGCTCTCGTTGGGATATGAACTTTTAAATACGTGTATGTTTATAAATGGTTGATTGCTATTACACATTAATTTACACCTCACTTTTCTTTGTCCTGAATGTTATTATACTGGTGAGTGTTTCTTCCCTTCTCTCTTATCTTTTAAATTCATGGATATGCTGGCACTTTACTTATTAGTTTAATTATTCCTTTTTGAGTTATTGCTTACCTTTCTGGTGTTTGATTCTCTGATTGCTGTTTTAGAAATTAATATGAATCCCAGATACATGCTTTTGGCAATGGCCTGCTTCTTTAACGGGTGTTCTGTTCTAAGGTTGGTGGTTTGGTTACTGTTGCAGTCTTAGGTTTATTGTGTATATGTTGCAGTGTTTACTGGATGTTGCTTCTCTTTTGAAGTAATTTCCTACTAGTTTTTCTTTTATATGAGGCGCTGGCATTTTTTTCCTTTGAGACGAACTTTTGATGCAACACATAAGTCAATTGTATTTTGTTCATAGCTGTTGGATGCGTCATGGATACATATTAGTAATATGATATTTATTTGACAAATAAATTATAAATTACAAATGCATTATATAAACCATCAATAAATTATAAATTACAAATGCTTTATATAAACCATCCTTGTCTGACTTTGAGATGATCTTATGTCATTCTAAATTTTGTTAACCACTGTTATATTTCTTGAGACACCTGGATTCTGGAATCATGTGATTTAGCAAGATGAAATGTATGACTCCTGATAATAAGGGCATGGGACGTTCTTGTTTACTGTGACTGATCACAAAACTTCTTTCTGCTGTGGTTTCAGGTACTCCATGACCAAGGCTTTCTGCATTGCATTTCTAATGACATTCTTTTCTGCATTTGATGTTCCTGTCTTTTGGCCTATATTACTTTGTTACTGGATTGTTCTGTTTGTTCTCACGATGAGACGCCAAATCGCACACATGATCAAATACAAATACATCC
Source organism: Zanthoxylum bungeanum (assembly GCA_019454045.1). Lineage (NCBI taxonomy): Eukaryota > Viridiplantae > Streptophyta > Magnoliopsida > Sapindales > Rutaceae > Zanthoxylum > Zanthoxylum bungeanum. Next base: position 11,206 of record SKCR01023664.1, read on the forward strand.
CATTCAACATTGGAAAACAGGTATGCTCCAAGTAATTGAATATTGTGGCCGCATAACTTCTTATCACCTACTTCTCTGATGTTAATAATCTGGTTGGTCTTTGACAGAAGTATGGTGGTAAGAAACCTTCAACAAGTGGCAGTGGCCCCCGTGTGGACTGAAGTACAACTTATTCATAGAGCAAATAGTGAAGGACCAGATGGGGGAAGAGCGTAGGTTATGGGAAGATATTATAATTGATTTTTTTTTCCTTTCAAGGGGATGAATTTGATTATTATAAATATATTAGACAAAAGTTCAATTGCGCATGAGTGCTAAATGTCTTAAATGTTGCAGACGTGAAAACTTTAATGTTTATACTCATGTTCTGACTATTTAATATAGAATAGAAGACTGTTGGCAATGTAATTGCATGACCCCTTGTAACGAAGATTTGATGTGAAATTTTTTTCATTCGTTAGTCAAGTGTAATAAGTTGTCGTCCAAAACTTCATCATCCCACAAGTTTACTGGCTGATAGCATGAAATGATGATTTGTATTGTGTATGGTGTGTTCACGGGTCCGGTCGGGTTATTTATTTTTTATTTTTTAAATTCTTAAATCCAATCTGGTCGGGTCATGTCGGTTGGAAGACCTGAAACCCGAAATTTGAAAGTGTAACCCATTTTGGTTAGGTCGGAAAAATACATGATATATATTTTTTATGATATAATTTTGATAGGATTTGTAGTTAAATCAGATTATGATAAATTAACTACAGAGGAAAAGGAAAAAATCATCAAATGGAGTCGGGTCGGATGAAATTCGATTTTTTATATTGAACTCGCAATTCGATCTGATTTTACGGGTCGGATCTGAACTAAAATTATTTTTTTATTTTATAAATCCGACCGAATCGGGTCGTGGGTTGACCCGATCCTATAAAATGTACAATGCATTCTACATGAAAATGCAGTTTGAAGTTCATACAGAATGTACAGTCTTTTTCTTATTTTTAATTTTTCATTCTTTTGTCGTTATTGAGGCACAGATAAACTTCCATATTGTGTTGGGAAAATTGCTAACTTGGTTAATTTTCTGAAAGTGAAACCATCAATTTATGACAATTGACTTTTTTTCCCCTTATTAATAACAGTAATTTTGTCCTCAATGAGAAAATGTCGTCTTATATTTCTTTGAAAAAAAAATATTGATTCTTTAGATGTTTTTAATGATCTAATTGAAATCTTTGTGGATGTACCATTTCGGTATTAGGAATTTCGACAATTTATGAAAATTTATAATAATGAATCTATTTGTACCCAAATATTCAAGCTCAGCTCAATTACCAGAAGAATCAGGCTCAATGGAATCAAGAATTACTTTTATTTACAAATAGTTTCTCCTAAACAAAAAAGTTAAATGTGTATCAATTTTCCTTCATTATATAGCAGTTTCCTCCAAAAACAAGTGGAGAATATGAATAGCAGTTGCAAGAGAGAAAATTGAGGAACAATTGTTGGACATAAAGGAAAAAGTGGAAGAGTGGATGCTTGCAGGAAGTGACAATTGCATGAAGTTAAGAAGCAATTAGAGTAAGTTATTTTCAGGAGCTATAAAAGCTAAAGAGGAGCCAAGAAAAAAAGGCCCTCACCAACAATTATCACAATAACAATAGCAATCCAAAAATCCAATATGTCTTCGGCATTAATCTATTCCAGTAGTTAATTTCCATTCAAACTCATTCTCTGTAGTAGTAATCTATTTCAATTCATGTGCAATTTTATATTCAATAAACTTTCTATGTACCTAAAATTTAATTCTAATAAAAGTTTCTTTCTCAGCAATTTCCAATTTAGTTTATTTTACATCATCTTCCTAAAATCTAATTGTTCATCCCTTTCGGAACTTAGAGAACCCATTAATTTTTACAATCGTTTTGATTAGAAGTCAGCAATTTAAGTTGAGGATCCGCTCCTCTGCACGCCCGTGCACTCTCACCAAATTTTTTTCAGAGCCAATATATAAAGTGACACGCCCGGTGGGATCCACTAGCAGGATGCCACCAAAGACAAAGTAATTTTGAAAAAGATATTGCTGTAGGAACCACTTTCCTAGCGCATCGGAAACATCTTAGGTACCCTAGATCGGACTTGAAAAATTATTGCCCCTCCCTTAGCTTGGCCGAATATGATCAGATGCTTCACTGGAATTTTGCTTCTGTTTTTGACAAAATTTCAGTCCCGAAACAGCCCCCGAACAGTGACTTAGTTCTTGACTGTTTTGGACCCGAATATGCGCCCAACACACCCTTATAACAACCCCTGATTTTCGCATATACCAGCAAAGTTTCAAGTATATTTTTTCTGTTAAAACCAGCCCCAAAACAGTCTTAGAACACTCCTTGATGTTTCCCAATTTTTCTGAAATAATAACAAATCAAACCAAACATAAAAACACATATCTTAGTAGCGGCAGTGAGTAAAATCTGTGCACTGCCGTAAGATGTATTAGAAAAATAGAAGATAGTGAATTTTCATTCGACATCAAAAGGCCTTCTGTGCTATATCTCGTTACCAACATAATATGGTGTGGGCTACACTCACAAACAAATCTCTAAACTCTTTAGAGATAAAAGTATTGTCGCACAAGATTTGGTTTTGGTTTTTCTTGTTCTTGTTTTTATTTTTTCAACTCTTAAGAGAATTCTCAGAACAAGAAAAAGGTGGCTAGGGTTAGAATGAATTAGCTTAGGCAAAAAGAAAATCATATTTTCTTTATTTACCTAGGGTTTTTAATTTCCAAAATAAAACAAACTCTTCCCTTTCCCATGTGTAAATTCAGCCAGTTCTATTTATTTTTGCAAAAATTTTATAACATCAAATTTACTTTCCTTAAAGATAAAAGATGTTACAAAATAAATATTTTATTACATTTTTAAAAGGTGTAACTTCCAAAACCAACCAAAGGTTTCTAAAATCCTTTTTTGAGAAATTCAAAATTTAAACTTTATTAAATTATAAAATATAATTTAATAACTTATAATTGTAGGCATTGCATTTTCGCATGTGAAACCCGATGATGAGTCTCAATTGGAGGCACTACCTTTTAAGCTGTCTCTCGGACTCGCGTTCCACGAAGATCGGAAGGGGTAAAGCTCCGCAACTCTTTTGGTTCACTGGTTTGCTCGAGTTGAGTTGGTACTGCAGCGGACCTCGATCCTGGGATGCGTCCCAATAATTGCAACTGACAACGGGGGCACCTCGACCCTGGGCACCTCGACCCAACACTGCTGACTATAGGGACCTCGCCCTCGAACTGATGATGTAGTGGGCACCTCGACCCTGGGCACCTCGACCCGGAACTACAACCGACAACGGGGGCACCTCGACCCTGGGCACCTCGACCCGGAACTACAACCGACAACGGGGGCACCTCGACCCTGGGCACCTCGACCCAACACCGCTGACTACAGGGACCTCGCCCTCGAACTGATGATGTAGTGGGCACCTCGACCCTGGGCACCTCGACCCGGAACTACAACTGACAACGGGGGCACCTCGACCCTGGGCACCTCGACCAAACACCGCTGACTATAGGGACCTCGCCCTCGAACTGATGATGTAGTGGGCACCTCGACCCGGAACTACAACTGACAACGGGGGCACCTCGACCCTGGGCACCTCGACCCAACACCCTGACTATAGGGACCTCGCCCTCGAACTGAATGTGTGTCTCCATACCTGGAGATGGCATGATATGGGCCTCGCCCCCAAGCTGATATGGGCCTCGCCCCTTTGGACTCATCCCAAAAACTGAAATTGCGTTGACGTTGCTTGGCTCATTCCTGCCGCTTTCTTTTTTCTTTGATCATGCGAACACAAAACAGAAACAAACACAAAGGGAATGCAATGTTACGTTATGCATGAATGATTTTCCTATTCCGTTGGGTTAGATCTTCTGCCGATTCTCGTGGTGACTGCTCAGTCTTCTCTCCCTCAGGCAAAGTATTACTTCAATCTATCTACGTTGATGGGCTCGGTGAACTCGTTTCCTTCCAAGTCTGATAGTTTCACTGCTCCATTTCCCATTACCTTCTGCACTATGTAAGGTCCTTCCCAGTTAGGTCTGAATTTTCCTCTCTCGGTCTGTAGTCGACGGCCTCGACTGCTTAAGTACCAAATCACCCTTTCTGATCTTGGTAGGGCGTACTTCTTGTTGAATGCCCGAGCTAGTCTCTTCTGATACAACTGCATGTGATACAAAGACTTCGTTCTCTTCTCATCCAATAGTGCTAACTGATCAACCTCTGTGCGGCCCATTCCTGTTCCGGTAACTCTGCTCTGCTAATACCCTCATAGACTGTATTTCCACTTCTACGGCAATACTGCTTCCATTCCGTAGACCAAAGAGTAAGGTGTGGCCCCTGTTGCTGTTCTTACTGATGTTCTGTACCCCCACAAAGCATACGGTAATTTCTCGACCCAATCTCTGCAATTTTCTGTCATCTTGGCTAAAATGTCTTTATAGTCTTGTTGGCTGCCTCAACTGCCCCATTCGCCTGCGGCCTGTATGGTGATGACTTGTGGTGGCCTATCCCATACCTTTGTAACATTGCCTTCGTCTCCCCTTGAAACTGGGCCCCGTTGTCTGTCACTACATGATGCGGCATACCATACCGACAAATGAGGTTCCGAGCTATGAACTTTGCCATCTGTTTCGCTGTAACATTAAGGAATGATTCGGCTTCCACCCACTTTGAGAAGTAATCTACTGCCACCACTATGAAGCGATGCCCATTTGATGCATTTGGTCGAATTTCCCCAATCATATCAATTCCCCATGCTGAGAAAGGCCACGGCTCTGACAACCCATGCAATTCTGTGTGCGGCAAGTGATTCAAATTACCATGTGCTTGACAGTCATGACAGTGCTTTACCATCTTCGCGCAGTCTGTTTCCATGGTTGACCAATAAAAACTTGTCTTACCATCTTGCGGGACAGATTCAACCCGTTCATGTGCGGACCGCATACCCCGGCGTGTACATCTTCCATTACATGTTGAGCTTCTTCATTTCTTAAACACTTCAACTGAATACCGTTTTCCTGCCTCTTGTACAGTTCCCCTCTCAAAGTCACATACTGGGACGCTAACTTCTGAATGGCTATTCTGTCTTTTCTGCCCGCCCCTTCCGGGAATTCACCATGTTCCAGATACCTCTGAATGTCATAATACCAAGGTTTACCGTCGTCAACCTCAACTTCCAGAATTATTTCTATCTCATAAGCAGGTTTACTTGCTGTTGTCAGTACCAATGGTCTCATCACTAACTTCTCTGGATTTTCCCAAGTCGCTGCTAGTGTAGCCAATGCGTCTGCCATCTGATTCTCTTCTCTCGGTAGGTGCTGAAACTTACACTCGGGGATAACCTGTGCCAATTTTCTGAGGTGAAGAAGGTAAGGCTTCAACCGTTCTTCCTTCAATTCCCATTCTCCTCGCATCTGCTGGACTACCAACATAGAATCTCCGTAGATTTCCACACTCCCGGTCTTCAAGGCTATCAATGCTGTCAAACCAAAAGCACATGCTTCATACTCGGCCATGTTATTAGTCACTCTGAATGTCAACCTCTTGGCCAAAGGCAAAGTCTCTCCCTCGGGGGTTACTATCACGATCCCAATTCCGGCTCCCTTGTAATTCACTGCTCCGTCAAAGTACATCTTCCATCTCTGAACTGTTATTGCTTGGATCTCTTCGTCTGGAAACTCAAACTTATACTGATCCCCCTCAACAGGTTGCAATGCCAGAAACTCCGCTACTGCTCGTCCCTTGATCACTTTAGAGGTGAGATACTCAATGTCAAACTCTGTCAACAATACCAACCATCGGCCCAGTTTTCCCACTAGTGAAGGCACTGAATGAAGATATTTCAGAGGATTCTCCTTTGCCACTACCTGGATCTTGTAAGACTAGAAGTAATGTCGCAACTTTCTGGAAGCCCATACCACTGCAAGATAGATTTTCTCAACCTCCTGATATCGAGTTTCATACGGGAGCATCTTCTTACTCAGATAATAAACTGCATGTTCTATCCCTGTCTCATCCGCATGTACCATCATACCCCCCAATGCTTCTGATTCTATAGCCAAATACAATATCAAAGGCCTGCCCGGTCTCGGAGGTTTCAATACAGGTGGATTCACCAAGTACTCTCTGATTCTGTCGAAGGCGGTCTGACACTGTTCATTCCATCTCACTGGCTGATCTTTTCTCAACAGTTTGAAGATAGGCTCACATACCGATGTCAACTTGGCAATAAACCGACTGATGTACTGAATCTTCCCCAAGAATGCTCTGACTTCCTTTTCTGTCTTCGGTGCAGGCATTTCTGTGATTGCCTTCATCTTTTCGGAGTCTACCTCTATTCCGCCCATTCCCACTGTATGACCAAGCAATTTTCCTGATGTCACCCCTAACACACATTTCTTGGGGTTAAGCCGCAAGTTATATCTGTCAACTCTCTGAAGGAACCTTTCCAATGCCTCAATATGCCCAACTCTTGTTTCTGATTTCACCATCATGTCATCCACATACACCTCAATCTCTTTGTGCATCAAGTCATGGAAAAGTGTAGTGGCCATCCGCTGATAAGTAGCTCCCGCATTCTTAAGCCCAAACGGCATAACCTTGTAACAATAGGTACCCCACTCGGTAACAAATGCAGTCTTGTGTTTATCTTCCTCAGCCATGAGAGCCTGATTGTAACCTGAAAACCCATCTGCAAACGAATACATAGCGGATAAAGCCGCGCTGTCAACCAGAACATCTATATGTGGCAAAAGGAAATCATCTTTCGGACAAGCTTTGTTGAGATCTTTGTAGTCTACACACATTCTGACCTTCCCATCTTTCTTTGGTACCGGTACTATGTTAGCCAACCATTCAGGATACTTTACTACTTCCAGGAACCCCACATCTATCTGTTTCTTAACTTCCTCTCTGACTTTCTCAGCCCATTCTGGTCTCATCCGTCGGAGTTTCTGTTTTACTGGCCTCATATTCGGATAAGTTGGTATTGTGTGCTGGGCAATGTTTCTGTCTACCCCAGGCATGTCCTCATAGGACCAAGCAAATACTTTGGCATATCTGACCAACACTTCTTCTAGTTTCTCCCTCTCTTCGGAGGTTACTTCACTTGCAATCAAAATTTCTTTGGGGTTCTCAAGTGTACCCAAGTTAAATACAATAGTTCTGGCTGAACTGATGTCAAATATGCTTGATTCATGCAAAGTAAACGGAAATGACTCAGGCAAGTAAGCAAAAGAAATGTCTTTATTATTGGATAATGCGGAAGTACATTCAAACAAATCAGGAAGGTAAATGTCTTCATCATCTATAGACACTTCTTCCTTTGCAATCAGGTCTTCCTCAGGCTTCTCATCCTCTTCCAGAGTCAGGTTCTCTAATTTCATCAATTCCTCTTCCCAAATCTCTACTTCCGTAGCTTCTTCAGTCAGTGGTTTCTCACCCAACAAATCCTGGAAGATCTCAAACCCAGGTACCACAATCCCATTGACCTCCACATGTTCAGGCTCCCCTTGATATCCTGAAGCTTTCACAAAGCACTCCATCAGTCTCAGGCCCTTTTTCTTGACCTTTGGCTTTTCTTCATCAGATATGTACCCCAAACCTTTCCGAGTAGTCTGTCCTCTGAAATCTGGCAATTTTGAACCTTTACCGGGCTCAAACTTCATCTTCTCCATAATCCTAGCCACCCTAGGATCCATCCATTCCTCGAAAGTAGCTGATACCTGAAACCTCGTGAAAGGTTGTATCTCCAAGGCAGCCACGGCATTATCTAACTCAGCCCGGATGGTAACAACTTCTCCCTCATACGGGAATTTGATCATCTGATGCAAAGTGGAAGGCACGCCCCCAAGTTTGTGAAACCAAGGCCTTCCCAACAATAAGGCAAAAATGGCTGGGATGTCCAGCACTGTGAACTCAACCTCATCTTCAATCGGCCCTACCTTGACCATAGCCACAAAGGTACCCTCAACTCCCCTTTTATTGTCATCATAAGCTTTAATAGTCATACTGGAGAGGTCCAAGTCTGTTGCTTTCATACCCAATCTTGCCAGAATTTTCAACGGGCACACATTGATGGACGAACCGTCATCCACCATCACACATGAAGTTTTCTTGCCCCTCACCTCGGCCCTGATAAATAGAGGCCTGTTATGATTTCTTCCCTCCACCGGGAGTTCATCCTCAGAAAAGGATATCTGCAAAGCTTCTTTCTGAACCGACCCAACAAACATTGCGGGGTTGGCATCCTCCGGTACCACAATCTTGCTCAAGGCCTCAACCATAGCCTGCCTATGCTCCCGAGATGCACATAATAGTTCCCAGATACTCACTTGTGCTCTAGTCTTCCTCAATTGCCTCAACACTACATCCCCTTCAGTATTTTCTGCAGTCTCAACCACTTCTCTACCATCTGTCAAAGCTTCCTTACCCTTTTCCGCCGTATCATTGTAAAAACGACCGCTACGTGTCATTCCCCTTACTTCTTCCTCATCACTGCTAGAGAAATCAAGCCAAAAGTTTTTCCCCTGCTCAAACTCATCCTCACTAGTACTATCCCAGATTCCCAGGCAAAAGGCTTGAGGGTGAAAGGATTTCAGGACAAGGTCTTCTGGGAGGCCAGAATTGATCATGTAGGCTGGTGGTGGTACGGCACGGTAGTTGGGTAAGGGGTTTCTGTGTGTGTCAGGCTGTTCTGTTTCTGGGTTGGGTATTTTCTTGGAGTCTATTAGGTATTGGATTTCATGGCGGAGTCGGGCGCAGTTGTCGGTGTCATGGCCTTTTTGTTGGTGGAAGTGGCAGTAAAGGCTTAGGTTATAATGTGATGGTAGGGGATTGGGTAATGGTTTGGTATCCAAGGGTTTTAAAAGACCTTGCCTCTTCAATTTCTCTAGCACCTTAGACAGGGGCATTCCTAAGTTGGAAAACTGCCTGTTCCGGATAGCGGCAATTTCAGTCGAAACGGGCTTTGTTCCCGATGTTCCCCCAATGGGTCTCCTGTTCAGACCATAGAATTTTCTATTCTCGGCCTCCTCTTCCTCAATATCCATGACAGTTTCCCTCAACTACCGAAATTCTGCAATCATGGAGGTCATCCTCCTCAACTTGCCATAAATGGAGGGCTTGGTGCCCTTGATAATCATCTTGATATGATCCTTCTCCGATGGCCTAGTCTGCATTTTCAATAACTGACCCCTCCACCGGTCCACATACTCCTTAAAATTCTCCTCCGCTTTCTGCTTAACATTCTCCAAATCACGGAGTGACAGATCGATCTCCAAGTCAGTGACATACTGCTTTAGGAAAGCATCGGCCAACTCCCTCCAATCTTCCTTTACTTTCTTTTCCAAACTGTGGTACCATACCACAGGAGCTCCTTCAAGCGACATTCCAAACATTTTCTGTACCTGGCGCTGAGACAAGCCAACTGAACTCATGACTGATACGAACTGTCGGAGATGCACCCTCGGATCCCCATTCCCGTTGAACTTAGCCATATCCGGCATCTTGAACTGCACCGGCAACTGTTCCTCAAAAGTCAATGTGTCATAATCCAGCAAATCCTCATTCTTACCCCTCATCTTGCGGGTAACCGACTCAACCTGATCCCGAAGTTTCTATAACTCTGCCTGAGACCCAGATACTCTGCCCGCTGCATACTCTGCCATATCATCAAAAGTGGGGGTATCATCCCCCAGTCTGTTCGGAGGTTCCTCTGGTCTTGCATCCCCAGAACTACCCCCAGCACGAGACCCGACTATACCAGCAACAGCAGTAGTCAAAGCCTGCAACTGTTCAGTGAATTTGGCGAGACTATTCTCTAACTGATCCATACGGGACACCTCATTATCAGATTCACTCATACTTGTTCTTTTAGTGAGTGTGGACAACAGGACCTGGCCGACGCCGTTTCTAGGCTCGCGGCACTAGTTGGGAAATACTAAATAATATGGAGTCGCCACCCGGTGTGAACCGGGACAAAGATTTAAGGCCGCACTCACCCCTCGCAAGGGAAGACCTCAAACCGTTGGGTTCGGAATGGTCCCTTACTCATGTCACTTGTAATGAAAGGATTTATGTAATAATTTAAACAAGCTGAAGTAACACTTATTTCTAAGGGTATCATGCTTCTAAATTCACATTTATAAAATAAAATATGCGCCTAAATATACATGTATTTCACATATAAGATTGCATGCTTAGAAGTACATTAAATCAACAAACAGACAATTTCATTGGCATGTTGTATTCATGGAAACGCAAGCACATACTAACCACACAAGCACACATAAAGGCGAATCAAATGATGGTGAACATGTGATTTCATAGACATATCATAAACAAATAGCCATTACATGTCCATGCACAAATAAAGGAGTCAACTAAGTACATAATGCAAAAAGACGCTTAGGGATGTAATTAGGCATTAAAGTGAGCATGCTATAACGTGGTGCAAAAGAAGATAGATACAGACACAGACGCACATGTGATGAAAATGACTCAATTCAGTGTATTCGCGTTCGTGTAGCGTTCGTAAACGCGTTCGAACGGTAAACAGAAGGTTCGCGTCCGTATAGCATTTGATAACGCGTTCGAACGGGGCCAGACAGAAAACATGCGTTCGTGCGGCGTTTCGGAACGCGTTCGAACGGGTTATAGCAATGACCTCCAAAAATGCAGTAAACAACATGACACATACATGAACATATGAATATATGACTTCTCGTACATAACAACAGATTAAGGGGCGCGGCAAATCATTGTAGCAAAGGTAGCTTTTAAGCATTTTCATCCCTCAAAGTGGAGGACCTTTGATCTCACTTGATAAGCCCATGCGCAATGCAATATGATGCATGAATTTTCAAAAAGACATTATGAAGCGAATGACTAAATAAAAGAGGCGCGGCGAAGTACTGCCGTAAAGGTGGCCTTTTGGGGCTCTTTGTCTCTCAAGGAGAGGACCTTTAGACCAACATACTAAGCCCATGCGCGTCACATCACAATACATGAAATAAAGACAATAAAAGTGTAGGACTTCATATGCCCGATTGAACGTACATTCAACCCAAACACACTTCGTCCGGCGCGGCGAAGTAGTGTCACAAGGTGGCCTTTTAGGCTCTTCGTCTCTCAAAGAGGGGACCTTTGGACTAACTCACTAAGCCCATGCGCGTCACATCACAATACATGAAATAAAGACAATAAAAGTGTAGGACTTCATATGCCCGATTGAACGTACATTCAACCCAAACACACTTCGTCCGGCGCGGCGAAGTAGTGTCACAAAGGTGGCCTTTTAGGCTCTTCGTCTCTCAAAGAGGGGACCTTTGGACTAACTCACTAAGCCCATGCGCTCGATCGCATCATAACATAAATAAATAACATGCGGAAATTAAAAGGGAATAATAAAGTGCGAATAATCAAAATAACATAAAGCGAAATATGTGCCGTTTACTCAAGTGGTACGTGGAGTTGTATCCCAAGTACAGACCGCACTACCGTCCATTCGGAATCGGCTACGGAATTTACGTCTGGGTTTCCATCCTATATACCACGAGAGACGACATATTTTCCGTTTTAATCAATGGCCACAACACACATCACATGCAAACAATATTCAATAAATAATTTAAAACGCAATTAAAAGAATCAATAAAAATCGAATAAATAATAAAAAAGAAAACAAGTGTGAAAGGTACCCTCAGGTCTAACCTTTTAAGTCGTCTTCCGGACTCGCGTTTACAACCGTCGGAAGGGCTATCACTCCGCAACTTTTCTGGTTCACTGGTTTGCGTTTTACCTCGCTGTTTCGCTGTTTTGCTCGCTGTTTTCACTCCGTTTTGCTGCTATCTAGCTGCCGTTTCGCTGCTCACTGTTTCAGGTACATTTAGGGACTGTTTTGTACGGTTTTGGGACTGTTTTGGGGTATTTTCGGGGACTGGTTTACTCACTGTTTTGGGGTGATTTGTTCACTGGTTCTGTGTCGGTTTAGGGGCTGGTTTCTACGGTAAGATGGGGTCAAGACAGTGCCGAATTTGTGGTGGACAGGGGCTGTGCAGTTTGTGATTTATGGTGGTTATGGGGCTGTGTTGAGGGGGATTTGTGTGAAGGTCAGGGGCTATGTGAGGGGTCTTTAGGCGTTGAGTGTCTGTGAGTGGAGGGCTTACGTGAAGAAGGGTTATTTTGTTTTGTTGATGCGCTGAATGGAGTCAAAAGGGAGAGCTGTTGATGGAAACGGGGCAGGTGGCTTTGGTGAATATTTGTGGCTTCAACGTGGGGCCTGTGAGTGGGGAGTGATTGTGGCTTTGAGGACGTGTGGCTGATTTCTTGTTTATTGGGTTTTTTTTTTGTTGCCGATAGGGAGAGAGAGGTTTCAGAGAGAGGAGACAATGAATCTTTAAGGTTTATTTTTTGTATTTTTTTTGTAATGCCGTGAATTGAGTCCTTCTAGGGTGTTGGTTTAGTGTGTGTTTTATAGTTGTCAATTAGGGTTTGCATGCATGGATTTTATTTTAGGAAAGAAATCAATTAGTTAGGTGTATTGGTATTTGATTTTAATTATTTAGGCAAGGATATTGTATTTTGGGTAGGAATTTCTTAAATTTGGTGAATGTTTTAATTAAATTAGGAATTATTTTATTTTGATTGATTTTAATTTGGAAGTGAATTATTTAATCTTGGTATTTGATTTTATTAATTATTCTATTTAATTTGGTATATTGTTTAATTAATATTTAATTTGTTTATTTAATTTGAATTGGAATTAATTTAATTAGAATTTAATTTAATTAATTTAATTGGTTTGTGATTTTTAGATTTAGTTATTTAATTTCAATTTAGTTTACATTTGTGAGTTAATTAATTTTAATTTGTGAATTTAATTGTTTTTAATTTACTTATATTTAATTTAAATTTAATTTGTGACATATATTAATTATTTCTTTGGATGTGATTTAATGGGCTTGGGCTAAGGTTAAGTTTTTAAAACGGAGATCCAACAGCGAACCCGAAGCTAAACACGTGAACTAAATCCGACAAAACCGTCAATTCTTGACTATTCCCTTCCGACGTCCGTTTCCCGCGATTTCCGCGACTTAAAAGATAGTGCCTCCAAATGAGGCTCATCATCGGGTTTCACATGCAAAAATGCAATGCCTACAGTCGCCCCCACTTTGATGGGACGTGTGCAGTGTGTGACAGTGACAATCCTATCAAAGTCTATGCAATGCATTTTCACTTACCTGGCTAGCCAACTGCCACTTGACTTTCCACGTGTTTGAGTTGATTTGGGTGGTGAGGTGCTGCGACCCCTGGTTCATTCCCGAACCGTGTTGTGATGTGGTCCATTCCCGAACCGTTACTGTAAGGTGGTCCATTCTCGAACCGTTACTGTGAGGTGTCCATTCCCGAACTGTTATCGTGAGGTGTCCATTCCTGAACCGTTACTGTGAGTTGGTCCATTCCCGAACCGTTACTGTGAGGTGTTCATTCCCGAACTGTTACCGTGAGATGTCCATTCCTGAACTGTTACTGTAAGGTGGTCCATTCCCGAACCGTTACTGTGAGGTGTTCATTCCCGAACTGTTACCGTGAGGTGTCCATTCCTGAACCGTTACTGTGAGTTGGTCCATTCCCGAACCGTTACTGTGAGGTGTTCATTCCCGAACTGTTACCGTGAGATGTCCATTCCTGAACTGTTACTGTAAGGTGGTCCATTCCCGAACCGTTACTGTGAGGTGTTCATTCCCGAACTGTTACCGTGAGATGTCCATTCCTGAACTGTTACTGTAAGGTGGTCCATTCCCGAACCGTTACTATGAGATGGTCCATTCCCGAACCGTTATTGTGAGGTGCTCATTCTTGAACTGTTACTGTGAGTTGGTCCATTCCCGAACCTTTACTGTGAGGTGTTCATTCTCGAACTATGCTTCCATTCTCGGCGTGCTCATTCTCGAGCTGTGCTTCCATTCTTGGAGTGCCATTCCTGGCTTGTTCATTCCTGAACTGTACTTTCATTACCGGAGTGCCATTCTCGGCGTGCTCATTCTCGAGCTGTCCATTCCTGGACTATATCTCCATTCTCGGAGTGCCATTCTCGGCTTGTTCATTCTTGAACTGTCCATTCCCGGACTATATCTCCATTCTCGGAGTGTCATTTCCGACTTGTTCATTCTTGAACTGCCCATTCCCGGACTATATCTCCATTCTCGGAGTGCCATTCTCGGCAGGACTGATCTGATGTAATATGGGCCTCGCCCCCAGAATGCCATACCCGGCAATGCTGATACTGATGTAATGCGGGCCTCGACCCTGGGACTCATCCCCAAGACTGATGTTGAAGTGGGCCTTGGCCCCAACTGCTACTGACATGGGCCTCGCCCCCAGATTGATGCTGATGTGGGCCTCGGCCCTGGATTCATTCCAAAATTCTGTTGATGTGGGCCTTGACCCTGGGACTTATCCCCAAAACTGATACTGATTCGGGCCTCGACCCTCTGCGATTCATTCTCGAAAACTGCTGATATTGTACTGTTACTGCTTCTGGTTGGCTTGTATTTGACGCTTTTCTCTTTTTCTCCTTTGAAACCTGTTATTACAAAACAGAACAAACACAAAAAGGATGCGAATATGTTACGTGTATGCATGCATGTTCCTATCCCGTCGGGTTAGGTCTTCCATCAATCCTCTTGGTGACTGCTTAGTCTTCTTTTCCTCAGGCAAACCACTGCTTCAGTCTACCTATGTTGATCGGCTCGGTGAACTAATTCCCTTCCAAGTCTGATAGTTTCACTGCCTCTATTTCCCAATTTCTGAATGTCTATCTTATCTTTTCTGTTTGCTTATTGCGAAGGTTCCCCGTGTTCATCACTGGATTCCATAGTACCAAGGTTGAATACTTTTCTCAAATATACTCATATTGCAGAAGAGTTTTAGCGAAATGAACGTCTTTATTATTGTTGAGGAAAAGAGTTCGAACAAGTAACAAAATCAATGTCATTAAAAACTGGATCAAATAAACTAGGAGGAACATCTCCATCATCCGCAGCACTGCCTTCTTCCTCGGCCCATGGTTCTTCACTGTCATCCATGTAAGAAGCTTGATGGTTGATGGCTTCTTTTCATGGGTTGGGTATTTTATGGGAATCTATGAGATCTTGAATTTCATGCCTGAGGCGGGTGCAGTTGTCGGTGTCATGGCCATGTAGCTGGTGGAAGTGACAATAAAGGTCCACATTTATGTGTGGTGGTGGGGGGTGCGGAAGTGGCTTGCCTTCTAAGGGTTTCAAGATTCCTTGTCCCTGTAACTTTTCAAATACCTTCGACAAAGGTCTACCAAGGTTGGAGAATTGTCGGTTCCTGATGGCAGCAACCTCGACAGTAGCGGGCTTAGTCTCAGAATACCCCCCAAAAGTCCGCCTATTCTGGCCATAGGACTTTCTGTTTTCAGCCTCCTCTTCCTCAATATCCATGACAGTTTCCCTCAACTGCCGAAAATCAGAAATCATCGAAGTCATCCTCCTCAGCTTACTATAAATAGAGGGCTTGGTGCCCTTGATGATCATTTTGATTTGGTCCTTCTCAGAGGGCCGAGTCTGCATTTTCAGAAGCTGGCTTCTCCAGCGGTCTACATACTCCTTGAAGCTTTCTTCCGGCTTCTGCTTAGTGTTCTCCAAATCACGGAGTGACAAGTCAATCTCCAGGTCTGTAACATATTGCTTCAGAAAAGCATCAGCTAGTTCCTTCCAATCTTCCTTAACCTTCTTTTCAAGGCTATGATACCAAACCACAGGTGCCCCCTCGAGTGACATCCCAAACATCTTTTGGACTTGGCGCTGTGATAGGCCCATTGAACTCATGACTGAGACATATTGCTGCAGATGGACCCTCGGGTCTCCGTTCCCATTAAACTTGGCCATGTCCGGCATTTTAAACTGAGCTGGCAGCTGTTCTCCGAACGTCATTGCCTCATAATCTAACAACTCTTCATTTTTACCCCTCATTTTACGGGTAACTGTTTCAACCTGATCCCGAAGCTTCCGAAATTCTGCCTGAGACCCCATCACTCTGCCTGTTGCATATTCTGCCATGTCATCATCAAAAGTGGGGACATCATCCCCTAACCCATTCGGAGGCTCCTCACGCCTTACATTCTCAGAATCTCCCCCGGCACGGGGCACAGCCATATTTGTCATGGCAGTAGTCAAGGCTTGCAACTGTTCAGTAATCTTGGCGAAGCCATTTTCCAACTGATCTATCCGGGATACCTCAGTATCTGATTCACTCATGTCTGTTCTCGGTATTTTGGTGAGTCTTCCCTTTTTTCTAACCCAACGGGAATCTATGATGGCTTTCAGAACACAAGGGTTAACATGATGTATGTATGCATGATGTGCATAAGAAGTATATAACATATATTAAATCAAATAAAATTCTCAAACAAATCGGCCTATTATCATTTTAGAAGCTTTTGGGACAATTGTCATAAGAGTGAACCCGTCCCAGTTTAAATGGCCCAACGAGTTCATGTCTTATGGCAAAGAGCCCAACTAAATCCAAATGATAAAATTCCGAACACAATCATAAAATGGCCTATTGTTATTTAGAAGCCTTTTGGCCCAATCGTCATAAGATGTGTCCTTGTCCCAGTTTAAATGGCCCAACAAGCCCATATCCCATGATAAATGGTCCAAATGGATCCAAACAACGATGTTCCCAAACACAAGAAAGATGATGCAAACATGACATAATAATTTTTACAAAGTGGCCCATCAACATTTCAGAAGCTTTTGGCCTAATAGTCATAAGGTGCGAACTTGCCCCAGTTTAAATGGCCCGGCAAGCCCGCATTTCTGACAATAGTCCAACTGCATCCAAATGAGGATGGTCCACAAGCACATACTCAAGGAAATAATTGTTACTTTAGCCAACCCGGTCTATAGGTGGGTTAGTAAGAGTATAGACAAAGGCTCTCACCGGCGAAGGATGGCCCACAACTAGGTCTCCCCACTCAAGGGTTCGAGCAACCAAGTGAGCACACCCTTTTTTATACACTAAGGTACGTGCCAATGAGCTATGGTGTGTGACGGACTGTCAAATGGATTTCCCGTTGTAGATTCCCCAGAGGGAAGGTGGAGCGAGGCTCACTTAAATACCCAAGCCTCTTAGGCTCTTATCGCTTGGTGTCAGGAATAAACAACGAGTCCTCCAAATTAGTCCATGACAAAAGGCTACGAGTAGATGGCTATCTAGGTGCCTTCACAGCTTTTCCTTCTAGAAAGGTAGTGAGTGAAGGAAGACACCAAACCATTACCTAGCCTCAAAGTGCCTTTGATTAAACCCTCATTTTATCCACTATAGACACGGTCAATTAAAACATAAATCCAAACATTACAAGACAATATTCGGGGCCGATTCTCTATCCCCAGTGGAGTCGCCAGACTGTGGACAACAGGACCTGGGCGACGCCGTTTCTAGGCTCGCGGCACTAGTTGGGAAATACTAAATAATATGGAGTCGCCACCCGGTGTGAACCGGGACAAAGATTTAAGGCCGCACTCACCCCTCGCAAGGGAAGACCTCAAACCGTTGGGTTCGGAATGGTCCCTTACTCATGTCACTTGTAATGAAAGGATTTATGTAATAATTTAAACAAGATGAAGTAACACTTATTTCTAAGGGTATCATGCTTCTAAATTCACATTTATAAAATAAAATATGCGCCTAAATATACATGTATTTCACATATAAGATTGCATGCTTAGAAGTACATTAAATCAACAAACAGACAATTTCATTGGCATGTTGTATTCATGGAAACGCAAGCACATACTAACCACACAAGCACACATAAAGGCGAATCAAATGATGGTGAACATGTGATTTCATAGACATATCATAAACAAATAGCCATTACATGTCCATGCACAAATAAAGGAGTCAACTAAGTACATAATGCAAAAAGACGCTTAGGGATGTAATTAGGCATTAAAGTGAGCATGCTATAACGTGGTGCAAAAGAAGATAGATACAGACACAGACGCACATGTGATGAAAATGACTCAATTCAGTGTATTCGCGTTCGTGTAGCGTTCGTAAACGCATTCGAACGGTAAACAGAAGGTTCGCGTCCGTATAGCGTTTGATAACGCGTTCGAACGGGGCCAGACAGAAAACATGCGTTCGTGCGGCGTTTCGGAACGCGTTCGAACGGGTTATAGCAATGACCTCCAAAAATGCAGTAAACAACATGACACATACATGAACATATGATATATGACTTCTCGTACATAACAACAGATTAAGGGGCGCGGCAAATCATTGTAGCAAAGGTAGCTTTTAAGCATTTTCATCCCTCAAAGTGGAGGACCTTTGATCTCACTTGATAAGCCCATGCGCAATGCAATATGATGCATGAATTTTCAAAAAGACATTATGAAGCGAATGACTAAATAAAAGAGGCGCGGCGAAGTACTGCCGTAAAGGTGGCCTTTTGGGGCTCTTTGTCTCTCAAGGAGAGGACCTTTAGACCAACATACTAAGCCCATGCGCGTCACATCACAATACATGAAATAAAGACAATAAAAGTGTAGGACTTCATATGCCCGATTGAACGTACATTCAACCCAACACACTTCGTCCGGCGCGGCGAAGTAGTGTCACAAAGGTGGCCTTTTAGGCTCTTCGTCTCTCAAAGAGGGGACCTTTGGACTAACTCACTAAGCCCATGCGCGTCACATCACAATACATGAAATAAAGACAATAAAAGTGTAGGACTTCATATGCCCGATTGAACGTACATTCAACCCAAACACACTTCGTCCGGCGCGGCGAAGTAGTGTCACAAAGGTGGCCTTTTAGGCTCTTCGTCTCTCAAAGAGGGGACCTTTGGACTAACTCACTAAGCCCATGCGCTCGATCGCATCATAACATAAATAAATAACATGCGGAAATTAAAAGGGAATAATAAAGTGCGAATAATCAAAATAACATAAAGCGAAATATGTGCCGTTTACTCAAGTGGTACGTGGAGTTGTATCCCAAGTACAGACCGCACTACCGTCCATTCGGAATCGGCTACGGAATTTACGTCTGGGTTTCCATCCTATATACCACGAGAGACGACATATTTTCCGTTTTAATCAATGGCCACAACACACATCACATGCAAACAATATTCAATAAATAATTTAAAACGCAATTAAAAGAATCAATAAAAATCGAATAAATAATAAAAAAGAAAACAAGTGTGAAAGGTACCCTCAGGTCTAACCTTTTAAGTCGTCTTCCGGACTCGCGTTTACAACCGTCGGAAGGGCTATCACTCCGCAACTTTTCTGGTTCACTGGTTTGCGTTTTACCTCGCTGTTTCGCTGTTTTGCTCGCTGTTTTCACTCCGTTTTGCTGCTATCTAGCTGCCGTTTCGCTGCTCACTGTTTCAGGTACATTTAGGGACTGTTTTGTACGGTTTTGGGACTGTTTTGGGGTATTTTCGGGGACTGGTTTACTCACTGTTTTGGGGTGATTTGTTCACTGGTTCTGTGTCGGTTTAGGGGCTGGTTTCTACGGTAAGATGGGGTCAAGACAGTGCCGAATTTGTGGTGGACAGGGGCTGTGCAGTTTGTGATTTATGGTGGTTATGGGGCTGTGTTGAGGGGGATTTGTGTGAAGGTCAGGGGCTATGTGAGGGGTCTTTAGGCGTTGAGTGTCTGTGAGTGGAGGGCTTACGTGAAGAAGGGTTATTTTGTTTTGTTGATGCGCTGAATGGAGTCAAAAGGGAGAGCTGTTGATGGAAACGGGGCAGGTGGCTTTGGTGAATATTTGTGGCTTCAACGTGGGGCCTGTGAGTGGGGAGTGATTGTGGCTTTGAGGACGTGTGGCTGATTTCTTGTTTATTGGGTTTTTTTTTTGTTGCCGATAGGGAGAGAGAGGTTTCAGAGAGAGAGAGACAATGAATCTTTAAGGTTTATTTTTTGTATTTTTTTTGTAATGCCGTGAATTGAGTCCTTCTAGGGTGTTGGTTTAGTGTGTGTTTTATAGTTGTCAATTAGGGTTTGCATGCATGGATTTTATTTTAGGAAAGAAATCAATTAGTTAGGTGTATTGGTATTTGATTTTAATTATTTAGGCAAGGATATTGTATTTTGGGTAGGAATTTCTTAAATTTGGTGAATGTTTTAATTAAATTAGGAATTATTTTATTTTGATTGATTTTAATTGGAAGTGAATTATTTAATCTTGGTATTTGATTTTATTAATTATTCTATTTAATTTGGTATATTGTTTAATTAATATTTAATTTGTTTATTTAATTTGAATTGGAATTAATTTAATTAGAATTTAATTTAATTAATTTAATTGGTTTGTGATTTTTAGATTTAACATTTAATTTAATTAGTTATTTAATTTCAATTTAGTTTACATTTGTGAGTTAATTAATTTTAATTTGTGAATTTAATTGGTTTTAATTTACTTATATTTAATTTAAATTTAATTTGTGACATATATTAATTATTTCTTTGGATGTGATTTAATGGGCTTGGGCTAAGGTTAAGTTTTTAAAACGGAGATCCAACAGCGAACCCGAAGCTAAACACGTGAACTAAATCCGACAAAACCGTCAATTCTTGACTATTCCCTTCCGACGTCCGTTTCCCGCGATTTCCGCGACTTAAAAGATAGTGCCTCCAAATGAGGCTCATCATCGGGTTTCACATGCAAAAATGCAATGCCTACAGTGAGCCTTGTCCCTTCTCTAACCCAAACGGAATCTATGTTGTCTTTTTGAGACATAGACGGTGTTAACATGATATATGGATGCATGAGGTGCATGAGATGCATGTAACATATAACATACTAAATTAAATAAAATTCTCAAACAAATCGGCCTATTATCATTTTAGAAGCTTTTGGGACAACTGTCATAAGAGTGAACCCGTCCCAGTTTAAATGGCCCAACGAGTTCATGTCTTATGGCAAAGAGTCCAACTAAATCCAAATGATAATATTCCGAACACAAGCACAAGGTGGCCCACCAACACTTAGACGCCTTTGGCTCAATAGTCATGGAATACATCCTTGTCCCAGTTTAAATGGCCCAACAAGTCCATATCCCATGACAAATGGTCCAAATGGATCCAAACGATAATGTTCCCAAACACAAGCATAGAAGGGAGATAATGCAAACATAACATAATAATTTTTACATAATGGCCCATCAACATTTCAGAAGCCTTGGGCCTAATAGTCATATGGTACGAACTTGCCCCAGTTTAAATGGCCCAGCAAGCCCGCATTTCTGACAATAGTCCAACCGCATCCAAATGAGGATGGTCCATAAGCACATTCTCAAGGAAATAATTGTTACTTTAACCATACAAACCGGTCTATGGGTGGATTTGCAAGAGTATGGACAAAGGCTCTCACCGGCGAAGGATAGCCCACAACTAGGTCTCCCCACTCAAGGGTTCAAGCGACCAAGTGAGCGCATCCCTTTTTATACACTAAGGTACGTGCCAATGAGCTATGGTGTGTGACGGACTGTCAAATGGATTTCCCGTTGTAGATTCCCCAGAGGGAAGGTGGAGCGAGGCTCACTTAAATACCCAAGCCTCTTAGGCTCTTATCGCTTGTTGTCAGGAATAAACAACGAGTCCTCCAAATTAGTCCATCACAAAAGGCTACGAGTAGATGGCCATATAGGTGTCCTCACAGCTTTTCCTTCTAGAAAGGTAGTGAGTGAAGGAAGACACCAAACCATTACATAGCCTCAAAGTGCCCTTGATTAAACCCCCACTTATCCACTATAGACATGGCCAATTAAAACATAAATCCACTCATTACAAGACAATATTTCGGGGCCAATTCTCTATCCCCAGTGGAGTCGCCAGACTGTGGACAACAGGACCTGGGACAATCCAATTGAGACTCATCATCGGGTAGGCATTGCATTTTCGCATGTGAAACCCGATGATGAGTCTTAATTCAAGGTCCGCTGCAGTACCAACTCAACTCGAGGCGGCAGCCGAGCCAGGTAAGTAAAAATGCATTGCATAACTTTGATAGGATTGTTCAAAGTCACACACTGCACAAGTCCCATCAAAGTGGGGGCGACTGTAGGCATTGCATTTTCGCATGTGAAACCCGATGATGAGTCTCAATTGGAGGCACTACCTTTTTAGCTAAGGATACTGCGGGAAACGGAGGTCGGAAGGGGAAATTCGGAATAAGTATGTCATCAAGTTCATTCCACAAGTTCATTGTCTTCGTTGGTGCTGCGTTCGTTACTTCGTTCGAACCTCGTGCAGATTGCGGACGTTCGTGCCACGTTCTAATTGGCGTTCGAACGACGTCGGTGTTTCTGGTTTTGCTGCTAGCCTCGCACCCCAGCCCATTTAGCCCCCCAAAGCCCATAAAACACATCCCAAATTAAATAATTATTAATTAATTAAAACATTAACTAAATGAAATATTAATTAAATTAAATAAATAAAGAATTAAATCATTTACCAAATTAAAGAAAACATAAAATAAAATTATGCCTAACTTAGACAAATTAAATATATTATATACTAAAACTAAAAAGAAGATACACCTAATTAAAATCAATCCTAACCAATCAAAGCCAATCATATATTTGACTTCCTAATCTAATAAGATAATTACCAATCTAAAATATTTGTATTCCTAAACCAACACAAATTAAATATTGCAATTTCCTAATTTAAAATATTTTTCCCCCTCAATCTTGTGTATGCCTTTCTTGGAGATCCTAATTGAATACCAAAATCCTTTCCTTGTGAGACAAGGGCAACCCCTAGCTCTCTTCTATATAAACATGCACTAACCTAGCCACTTTTCCTATAGACTCTCTAACACACACCCAAGACAAAAAAAGAAACATTTGACATATACACAAAAAAGAGAACAAAGAGCCTCAACCATCTCCTCCATAGCCGAATCCACCACAAGAAACTACCCTCACATAACCGCAAAACAGTACCAAAATAACCCCTGACCACCACCGAAAATCAGCCCCATTAAAGCTCCACACATCACCGAAAATCACACCAAACACAGCAGCTTAAACAACTCCTAAAACAGTCCCTAAAACCCCTTAAAACAATAACATAAACTACACTTATAATCCTCGAAATAACCACACAAAACCACACCAAAAAGAACATCAAAACAGTCCACCAACAGTAAGCAGAAAACACAGAGGGAACGGCAGCAAAACCATAAGGAAACAGCAGCAAAACGGAGTCGGAACAGTAGCTCGAGTGGCCGAACAGCGAAGGAAGAAGCAAACCAGTGAACCAGAAGAGTTGCGGAGCTTTACCCCTTCCGATCTTCGTGGAACGCGAGTCCGAGAGACAGCTTAAAAGGTAGTGCCTCCAATTGAGACTCATCATCGGGTTTCACATGCGAAAATGCAATGCCTACAATAATAAATAATTATAATATAATCATTATTATAAAACCATATATTAAAATTAACATATAGTTTCATGTGTGACAAAATAATATTATTAATCACATTAAAAATAATACATTATACATATGTGAGTATATAATTGGACTATCCAATTATATTTAATCTGCTACAGTAAATCGAGCTAGTATGGGGACCGAGTGGACTTACGGTTCTGAGCTCGAATAATCCCGAAATATTAATTAAACTCTTAATTAAATATTCTGAATTATTAACTTCAGTGCATTACACTAAAAACCCGAAGCTGCATTCTCGTTATCGCAGATGGATAATTTGAGCCGAACCACGTCGATGTCCATCGATATAATCATTACATACGGATAGGCCCTTCACGAGTATCTCATAATTAGAGCGGGGTCATAATATATGTTATATCCCTCTAATTATTTACCTTAAGTATCTAATCAACCCTTAAGGAAGATACCCATCTACTTCTCGCAAGAAGGAGTGACCTCCCTATCTATGTAAAACGTCATTAGCTACACACCAATCATGTCCCAAAGTACGTATCTATTGGTCGGAATTGCTGCGCCAATCTCACCTTTGTAAATCAAATGACATAGCCTATCATGCAAGAGTTCCTAGTACACTCAGGATTCAGATCAATCTATATATGAGGGTTCACCAGACTAAGCAACTGTGATCTTCTCTTTGAAGAGAAATTAAACGAGATTTTATGTTGCGTACTAAACAAACAATGGTTGCAATGACCTAATGCATCATATTTGGTAA
Source organism: Zanthoxylum bungeanum (assembly GCA_019454045.1). Classification (NCBI taxonomy): domain Eukaryota; kingdom Viridiplantae; phylum Streptophyta; class Magnoliopsida; order Sapindales; family Rutaceae; genus Zanthoxylum; species Zanthoxylum bungeanum. The sequence goes on from SKCR01023664.1 coordinate 35,497, forward strand.
GCTCATTCTTGGTCAGGGTAGACAACCATTTCTCACTCATGTGAGCGAGTATCTGATTCCACAGATTTTAAGAAGCCTTTCTTTCAGCTATATTGAGGCTGTCTGCACAAATCTTCACATGATTCTTATATAGTCTACCGCAAATATGTCCATGGGCAACAACCATGATACCTTTTGTCATTCTCCATATGCAAAATCTGAAGTGACTGTCATAGCCCTGTTTGTCAATGGCTATTCCTGAAAGTACATTCAGCCGAAGTTCTGGAACATGCAGACATCCTTCAAAGTTAATATACACCGACATTTATTCGCAACTGAATATCACCAATTCCTATTATCCCAAAGGAACTGATATTTCTCATATTCACTGAACCAAAGTCTCATACTTTGTATGTTGTGAAGAAATTTATATGAATAGTGACGTGGTAGGATGCTGCAGTATCTACCACCCACTCAATATCTTGGATTGCGGTGTGAAGACATGTCTCTTACTGTATAGAGCATATGACTACATCTCATTGAACAAGTACTAGTGTCTCTCATTCGTTATTCTTCGGCTGACGATTTCCTTAGTCATGCTCTCGTTGCAATTTTCGATAATTCTTCTTTGAATGACATTCTATGCCACAATGTAGCACTTATATGTAGACATTCGTCTATCTAAGGATCTACCTTTGGTTGTGCTTCTGCCTCTCCGTTTTTCTCTTCCTTGATGTCTTCCTCGAGTCTCCGTGATTAATGTTTCTGTCTATTCTGAGCCAATGTCTTTTCTCCTAGACTCTTCATTCGACATGACATCTTTTACCATAGGCATGGTAAGTTTACCTCCTGGAGCCGAATTGTTGAGGGTAACCACCAATGTCTCTTAACTATCAATTAGAAAACTAAGTAGTAGGAAGGCTTGTAATTCATCTCCCAACTGCATATCTATTGCAGAAAACTGATTCACCAGGCTATGGAACTCATTGGTGTGTTCTGCAATGGAAGTTCCATTACGTAGCTTCAAATTCACCAAACGCCTCATTAACAGGGCTTTATTCTGAGTAGTCTTGGACTGGTATATGTCTTCCAAATTCATCAATATTTCGTAAGCATCTATATCCCGTGCTATGTGGTGGAAGACGCTGTAAAATCCCGCATAAGCTAGGATGTTACCGGCAGGAGACATGCTAACCCTGCCTCCATAAGCCTCTGATTCTGACAAAATTTCGGTATGATATATGCAGAACATCATGCAACCTGGCTTATAGCTAGCACCCTAAGACAACTTATTTATGCAAACTAAAAATATATGCAACCATCATATTGGCCTCAGGCTAAAACTCAATGAAAAAAATGCAAATCACTTGGCCTCCAGCCAGAACCCAAAATAATACTATACTATTATATAATCCTTTACATATGCAATACCGGTACAAATACTATGCAAGGGGTCGTGAGGACCCATAACTTGACCCAAGACTCAAATAACTCTCTTGAATGCAATTGGGGCGATCCGCTATCTTTAAAGTCTTCACTGATGATTTGCTGGCTCAGTAAGACCACTATTGACCTGCAAAACTAGCAAACTGTTGTGGTGTGAGTCATAAGACTCAGTAAGTAACCATGCATGCATTCTAATAATAAATCTTCTAATAATATTTAAAACTTAACTTATATGATCGCTTTAATCATATTTGGAAAATAAATCATCAGATTGATAAGTTAATTATCTTCCTTTACTCACAACTCGTATACTAAAATTTATCGTGAAGTCTTACCAATGTCTGATCTCTACCTCAAGTTTGTACTTATTTATTTTCATTCTGTTATATTGATTGTCTTTGCTTGCCCTTGTTTACCCATCTTAGTTATGAAATTTCTAACTTTTAACTCTTACTTTAACTTACCATGTATTTATTCTTACCACTGTCTGGTCTATCATCTTATATTCAATTTTCTAATACAAAACTTACTAAGTCTTATCTTAATCGTTTATCCGTCATATATAATTCAGAATTAATCATTCCATTCTATAACATAACTCTTAGTTGACTTGTCATTCTTACAAGTTATAGATACATACACACACTTTTACCTTCTTTGAAAAATTTCTTTGTAATAACTTTTCCTTTATCTGTTACCTATGAACACCGCACACCTCGTACATATGCATTCCACCATACATGCAAAGCCATATATAAACTCCAAACAATCAAATCAACTGATCAACAGTTTATCAGGATTTCTAAATTGTTACAAGTTTAAATTTTATCAACTTGATATTATTCTTTCAATGTTAAACTTCCAATGTCAAACTTTCATATTTACTTATATACATATGCACTATTTTAATAGCTAACATCCAAAGCATACAAAACACAGCATGAATACTGAACATCGTTAATAGCAAATACACTTCAACCACATGAAATATAATGGCAAACACATTTATTTTTATGTCAATTATCCATCTTTGAAGTATCAAACCGGCAACCCAAACAAATTGTCTTATGAAAACTGTATTTTTCAGAAATCTCTTTTCTTATCTGAAAACACATCTTTTTACTGTAAAACTTTTCTGAATACTCTATTCTGTCTAATAACTCAGAGCTTTTTCTATAAGACTAAGTTATCTTGGAAACTCTTTTACGAATCCATTATCTTTTAAAGAATCATATCTCAAAAGTTTGTTTATAAATCCACAAGATATAAGTCATGATTTTTCTTTCCAAAACTTTTGCGAAAATCATTCACAAAATCATATGTAAAATCATTTGTAAAATCATACGGTCAATCTGTACAATAATCCTGTGGTCTTGGCGCGTTGTACGCACAGTCCCCCAAGCTACTAAACGGTCAATCTGTAAAATAATCCCGTGGTCTTGGGGCATTGTACGCACAGTCCCCCAAGGCACTAAACCAGACAACAGTGGCTTGGGGGACTAAAATTTCCACTCACATGCATACATGTCACATGTCACAAACTCATTACACGGTTTCTCATACCCAAACATATACACGACAAACATTTCTAAATCATTCAGAATCATCACACATATGTTTATATACATATATTAAACATATGAATATATTTATTACTTCAAATTCTGATTCCATGACCTTTACAATTCTCACATTCTATACTTATCAATCAACATTCACCATTCATATATGCATCCAATCAATCACGAACTTCCATTACTCGGAAAAGACTTTAGTCTATACCAACTCAACTTCTATGCCGCTAAATCGTATACATTAATCAATAACAACTTATCCCAAAGACACACATCTACATGTACTAATACAAATTCTAAAGTCATATTTTATCTCCTTTACCAATCCTTTATACCCAAATCATACATATCCAAACATGTCATACATATATAACTACGCGTTCATATACTAATACACTTGCTTATACATACTCATACATTTATTTACACGAATCTATATTAGTACCAATTCATACATTTCCATACATCCATACATACACATGATCATTAAGTTCATTTCATGTCCCCTTCATGTCATATAAATAACAAAGATCCATATCTATGGTAGTTAATTATCCTAACCATACGTAATCTCGAACTTCGTTCTCAAAAATATACTTTAGCTATCATATTTTATCCTATCATGTTATTCATATATATATATACATATATATAATCAAACTCGAAATCATTAATTTAAGTTCTCACCGCATGGGTTACTTACCTGACTTGACGGACACTCATAATCCTGGTCCGATCTGTCAAAACAAATAACAAAACATGGTCAGAACCGCTATTTCCGGAACTTTCTACTTATCTATAATAAACTTCCGGACCTTCCCGGAATACACAAATCCTCTTCGATTCTACGGTTTAAGCTTCATTATTCTAATATATCTTTATATACTATTCTAAACTAGCTAGATGGCTTAGATTCTCATTTTTACGCGTTTACGGAAAAGTTCCCACAAACGCTGCGGAAGGATCCTGAACCTTCTGAACTTATCCAGAATTACCCAATTACTCCTACAATATCATATTAATGTCATATCCATAGTTACGGTCATCAACGCTCAATCGAGCGAGAAACCCGATTTCACCGGAAACCCGCTTTATCAACCGGATCGATCAAATCTAATCAGTTCTCACTCGAATTCTACGGCAAGCACATATTTGACATACTAAAGCTGAACAACTCAACTTATATCATTTTTCTACTCTACGAAGCTATTGGAAACATCTAAATATATAGCGAAAAACTTGAAATTAACGATTTTATACCGAGAACTCTTACCAAGATTTCGAGGCTATATACAGACTCCAAATGATCCCACGAACGCGCTGGAATCGATGAAATTCTGATCGGAGCTACTGTTCACTTCAGGGTTACTGTTCATGCGTGGATTTCTTCCTCATTTCACGTGATTTTGGGCATGAAACGGAGAAATCGTCACCACCATCTCGTAGTACTCGTCGAGGGCTTCGATTTGGCGGGTGGCTAGGGTCGTGAATAGAATCGACGAGGAGAGATCAACAAACCCACTTTCGGGACTTTCTCCTTCATTTCTCGCCGTTCCGGCCACCCAACAGGGAATCGCCGGCCACCACATGGCCGGACGGCTCTGGACGAAGCTGACAGTGTCGGTGCGTACCGCCGGGGGTGGCCGGATGGCCGTCCGCCGGCCACACTTCTTCTTTCTCTCTCCTCCCTCTCTCTCTCTCGTATTTCTTCTCTGGTTTCTTCCTTATTTTTCATTTTATTTTCATTTTTTTTTAAATGGAAATATAGCAATATAAGATATCACCACTCCAAAATTACCAAAATGCCCCCACTTAGAAGGGTAATTTCAGAAATCAGCAATTTTGAAGCCATTCTGACGTGATGTTCGAAAAGTGTTCAACATGAAAGTTGTTCGTCTCGAAAAAAAACGAGTCCGATATTTCAAGAATCAACTCAATCGGAGTTCGTTTGCTATTCTCATTATCGAAACAACAAACTTTACGCGTATAATAAAAATTGCGTAACTGATTTTTGAGACGATGCGTCTTCTAATGCGACAAATCTTCACTTTATATTATTCTGATCCATATATCATCACTTGAACTCTTATTATTTATTATCATCATGTTCCGAGACTATAACTTCAGTCTGGGAACCTTCCAAAACTTTCCCGAAAATCTGGGATGTTACATTCACCCTTCCTTATAAAATTTCATCCGCGAAATTTCTCTGCCCTTATAATTACCGATTCGAACCTGGTCGTATGAGCGTAAACTATCTTATTCTAAACTCTGTTGATATAACTTCTCTGTTCCAACTATGAACTAACCATTATCTATAAACTAGAATCCATAACAGCTCATCTACGGCTTTAAACTGACTATACTGGTCTGGTTTTCATCTCTAACTATACTGATCTGGTTCTCATCTCTAGTTGTACTGATCTGGTTCTTATCTCTAATCATCTGGCCTCACAAGGGCCTTATACTTATACCTAATTCTCTGATTTAAAAAGACCATAAAAGTACTAACTTAAATTAATCTCCTCCCATACGGAGATAGCTAATCTATGCACATCAATTGAGTCCCCCTTGGACTCATATTCAAGCAAGCGAGACACTGAATAATAAAATCATACCATATCAAACTATAATAGAAAGTACATATAAATACCTATGTGGTCATACTACAATGGAAGACAATCTCTGATAGCCGGATCCCCACAGTTGCAGTCACTGACTTCTAGACCATGCTACTGAATCTGACTCTTAAACCATGCTATGATACCAACTTTGTAACATCCCGCCTAAGTTAGGATGTTACCGGCAGGAGACAGACTAATCCTGCCTCTATAAGCCTCTAATTCTAACGAAATTTCGGCATGATATATGCAGAACATCATGCAACCTGGCTTATAGCCAGCACCCTAAGACAACCTATTTATGCAAACTAAAAATATATGCAACCATCATCTTGGCCTCAGGCCAAAACTCAATGAACAAAATGCAAATCACTTGGCCTCCGGCCAGAACCCAAAATAATACTATACTATTACATAATCCTTTACATATGCAATACCAGTACAAATATTATGCAAGGGGTCGTGAGGACCCATAACTTGACCCATGACTCAAATAACTCTCTTGATCGCAATTGGGGCGATCCACTGTCTTCAAAGTCTTCACTGATGCTCTGTTGGCTCAATAAGACCGCTACTGACCTGCAAAACTAGCAAACTATTATGGTGTGAGTCATAAGACTTAGTAAGTAACCATGCATGTGTTGTGTGAGGAACGACAATACCGAACGCAGCGGAACCCGCCCGAGATCAAATCCCGAGCGAATAAATTTTTTATTTATTTATTTTTAATTCTCGGCATTAAGCCTAAATTAGTGGCAAATAAAATTTCTACCAACTTAAAATTTTTCAATGCATAAAAAATTACTATAAGCATAATTAAAATTTTCAACGCACTTAAAAACATTTATCAACTCTTGATAAATTATTCCAAGCAATAAATTAATTTTCCAACTCTTGGAAAAATTAATCCAAGCTAACAAAATAATTTTCCAACACTTACAAAATTATTTCAAGCATATTACATAATTTCCAACTCTTGAAAATTACTCCAAGCATATAAAATTTCTATATCAACTATATATCAATTATCATACACTTCAATGCTCATAATTCCTCACTTACATACTTCCAATTTATCCAACAAATCCACAACAATTTTTCTCAACAATAATCATCAACAAATTAAACAATAAATTTACAAATTAAATGTACCAACAATTGCTTTGCAAATGATCATTTCCTTCAAGCTTTTCCAAATCTTCCAAGCTTTTCCAAGTCCTCCAAGTTTTGAACTCCTTCAAACTCCACCAAATTGAGCTCCTCAAGAACAAGTCTTGGTGATCAAAATGTGGTTTGATCACTCAAGAATAGCAACCAAGATTTTCCCCAATATTTAACTCTTAAACCCTAGGAAAAAGAAAAACTCAAGAACATAAATTAACCCTTAACACTTAGGGATTAATTCCATGGAGTTGATTATATGTAGGGTAATATTTGGTGAGATTATTGGCTTGGATTTTGAAAGCAAAGACAATTTATTTCCCTTGTTGTTGTTCGGCAATAGGTGAGAAGCAATGAACAACCAAAACCCAATTTTTTTTTCTTCTTGGTCTCGACAGTGGGTATCTCAAAAGAAACCAATTTCTTTTGCTTTTTTATTCTATTTGTTACTCTCTATGCAGTAAGTAAAAAAAAAAAAAACAAAAGCAAAGCAATTTTTTTTTTTTTATTAATTAAAATTAATAAAACAATTTAAGCCTTTCATTTAAATCATGGTTTAAGGGAATCTTTTCCCTACACCACATATTTTAAAAAACTAACTTAACCAAGGTTAAAACAAATATCTCACCAACTTTAATAACTTAGTTACAATTGAATAAATTAGTTACTTTAACCAAAATTGTTCAATTGCTTTAACTTAGTTACTTTAAATAATTAAACCTTTATTTGTATAAACTAAGTAATTAATTTTGTATATTAATTTAACAATTAAATTAATTCACAAAATAATTACTAATTTAATGTAAATCAAATTTACATTTATTATACAATAAAATTATATCAACTCTTGATATAAAATTAATTAATTCAATTCATCTCATAAATTATCGGATTAAACAATTTAATCCTAAATACCCAAAAATACTTTGTCAACATTTGATGATAGGTCGCCCTAGTGCTCAACGAGTAAACTCAATATAATGGAACTCTCTAGGTTCACGTTCGGTTGTTAGGTATATATATACTTGTATATCTCATATACTTGTATACATATTTCATGAAGGCCTGTCCACCTACAAATCATGACTAAACAACACGACACGTCGAACCATACAAGTCGAGGTTAAAACGCTAATGTATAATCCCTTCGTCATTACCGTTTCCAATTGAGTAAGGTTATAGTTATACTGTCAAAACCTTATCTACTCAATATAATGAAACTTTTCATCCTTATATTCCATTAATAAATAATATAGCAAAACTCCTTTTGAATATTATTTATAATGTGAAAGAAACAATTTCTTCAACGAACTTTCGGCCAAAAGGAGTTTTGCTATATTATAATCCCTTCGTCATTACCGTTTCCAATTGAGTAAGGTTATAGTTATACTGTCAAAACCTTATCTACTCAATATAATGAAACTTTTCATCCTTATATTCCATTAATAAATAATATAGCAAAACTCCTTTTGAATATTATTTATAATGTTAAAGAAACAATTTCTTCAACGAACTTTCGGCTAAAAGATTTCCGGAATATATTCTGAAAATTTCTGGAAACAAAATCCAACCATATGGACTGACGAATCCTCATCTTAACACACACCGATCTTCGTGAGCATCGATCTATACCTAACATTCATCCAGAGGCCAGACCATGAAAGGTCTCTGACATGCATGGTATCAGGCACAAAGGATCACTCACAAGACCACCGTGGTGTCTCAAGTCAAAGAACCACAATAACTACTCAACTCGAAAAGATAACTATTGACAGTTTTATGGAATATCTATTAGTCATCTTTTATGAGTTAATTCAATACTCATTCAACTAATGAATATCTGCATTTCTATACGAACTTCCGTTAAGCTCACAGTCTGTTGAGACAAACCATATGTCAATTACATATATAGACAATGCACTAGTCTTACCAATATAATGACCGACCCATGTCAATATATCTATACCATAAATAATTTATGTTCGAGAGAATGCGTGATATTTCTCAACACCATTTGCAACTCTTGCAATTATATCACTGATAAGTGTGGTTTATACCCACTTATTACGGTATTTTTAGCTTATTATTTTGTTATATTTTGAGATATTTAAATGTTATTTATAGTTTATTTCATGTTTTATTTGTATGAGCATTAATACATGGATCGGGGAACAATTGCACGTGTTTTGGGTGTTGGACAAAATGACCCATAGCGTCACTATTTGCACAGATCATTGTGTTGTTGTAGTAAATAACTATGTGACAAGGAAATTGCACTCTCATCATTTGTGATTAGATCACCATAGATATATAAATGAAGAGAGGTCCCTATGATTAATTCCTGGATTGAGAATGATATGAGACAGTATCAATCCCCGAGGTTTAATCATTAAATATCCATAGCCGGAGTATTATCGAGACTGGACATCGATAATGCGGAATAGGCTAGTATTGCACTTGTGTGCGTTGTGAGGGCACAACGGCATAGTTCTCATATATATAAGTATCAGATACTTATGCAAGTGCGATAGGAGGTCGTGTTCACCGATAGTACGGGAAACAGCTTCGCTCTGGATCGACCCATCGGAATCCCATTGGTATTATGACTATGTGTCTATGGGAGGCCGAAATCAAGGTAGGTGTGTATAGTCTTAACCTGAGACTTACATCGCTAATACTTACGATAATCGATAGACTTTGGTCTTGGTGGTACAGGGCTTTAACCGGTTCTGCGTACACCACTTCTGGGTTTATCAGAGAGTCGTAGTGTTTGGGTGTGATGTCAAGACGGAAGTATCACTTCAGTCATAGTGGAGATGATGTCACGCAGGATACGGTACTAGTGCTCTTGAGTGATGCGCATCCAATCGGGATATTGTGACCAGGTAATGAATATCCGATTATAGAGACTATGTTACCAGACATCCGATATGTGTTTCGGACGGGGCAGACACTTATCCAGCCCCAGCCCTAGCACGTGACTATCCGATACTGGGCCGATATGCAGAATACAATTGGTATACTACGCTTGATATAGATCCTTGTATATTCTATATGGATATGTCGAAAGAATTGGGAAGACTTGGTGCTTTGCTAGGAGTCGACCTTGTCTCGTAAATCGGTAGAACGTAGTACTTGGTACATACGTGATTCGGATACTCCGATGACCGTATTTACTGCCAATATATCCGGGGATCTCATGGGTCGCTTCCCATAATCCACCGATGACGCATAACTCGCACTCTTAAATAATCTGGGATTATATAGAAGAGAGAGAAAATTAATCTAGGATTAATTACGGAGATATTTTATCTAGGATAAAATATCGTCTAGAGAGAGATAATGATTAATTTGGAATTAATCGGTAAATTAATATATATTCGATATTAAATGAAATTAGATTTCGACGCGGAATTAAAATTAGATTTTAATTCGGGCAAATGAATTAATTTAGAATTAATTCGTTAGCGACGTGAATAGTGAATTCGCTAGGCGTAATCATTTAATTACGACGCGACGAAAAGTTCGTTAATTTGGAATTAGCGAACCCGAGCCCGAGTGTGATTGCGAGCGCATTCATATTTCGAATTCGAGTGCGGCATCACAAGTCGCATCAAGCGTCAAATAATTAGTCGCATCAAGCGTCAAATCACTTGTCACTTTGAGTGATGTGACTCGACAACATGTCACTTTATTAAAGTGACTTGATGTGAATAGTGATAGACTTGACATAAAGTGTAAAAGCATTTTGGAGGGAAAACGTTTTGGATTTGGCTCCAATATTCATTTGATTTATTTGATAAAGTTAAATGAAAATTGATTATCTATTTTGGAAAATATATAAATCAATTTTGCTTTACATTTTATTAAGTCAATTACACAATTTTCTTCTCTCTCTTTTCTCTCTTCAAACTCACGCCCAAACTACAAAGTGGATTGGTTTTTGAAGCCAAAATGGCGTGAGCAATGGGAGCAAGAGTTGGGTTTTTGTGGCAAAAACGCAAGTGCTAGCACACTACGAGACTTGCGAAGGTGGTAGGGAGGTTCACCCATGAGCCGGGATCCGTCGGACGAGGCTTGGAGCTCCGTTTATCAGCTCAAAAAAATCTGATTTGTGAGAGCAGTGGACTGCTGCAGTGGCGCCACCAAAACAGTGAGCAAAGTGGCTTCATTCGTCTCCAAATCGACTCAACCGATCGATGTGAGTATTCCGCTACCTCTGTTGATGTGTTCACACATTCTTTTCATTGCTTGTTTGATCTTGGGACCTAGATAATAACCAACAATGGCATCAAGAGCTATAGGTTCAAGCATGAAATTGTAGGGCTTAAAATTGGGTATTTTTGTATTTGAGCATGATTTAATAAAATTGGATGATTGAGCATGCTTAGTATATGTAATATTGAAGATTGATTTGATCAATTTCAAGAAAAAGTGTTTAGAACAATTTTCCCCAAATGTGTTATCTTGGCCGACTGTGTGGATGATTTTGGATTCTTGGAATTTTTGTTTTTGATTCATTTGATGAGTTGGAATCATTAAAGATAATGTTAATTTGGAACTAATTGGATTGGATTTTGAATTGAACATAAAATCCCCAAATGATCACCTTGGCCGAATAGGTATTATGCCCTAATGTCTTGGTATCTTTTGATTTTTGAACATTGGATGTATTGGAAATCATTCGGGATAAGGATTTAATATCGATTGTGAAATTAATTGGATTGAATTCGAATTGGATAAAAATCCCTCCCTGGCCGAGACCTTTAAGCATGTAAATGGGTTTGATTTTTGATTAATTTGTGTTGGACACCAATTGATGAAATGACCATGAATAATTATGTAAATTCATGTTTTAGAAATGTTGATTTGGGTAATTGATCATGTAATACACTTTGGTAATTAAATTGGGAAAATTGGATTTTTTGAATTTAATTATTTGGGCCTATTTTTGATATTGGGCTTCTAATGTTGTAATTGGGCTTATTGGGCTTGATTTTATCAAGTTGGGTTTAGGCCAAATGGATTGGATCCAATTGGGCCCAAAGCCACTTCCGTTAAGCCCAAATGCGACTTAATGAACCTTTAAAGTTTAATTGGGCCTAATGGGCCAAGATTGATTTATGGGCTTATGGGGTAAATCCCGGATTGGACTTTGGTTATCGGTTTGACCCGAGTTGACCAAAAGTCCACGCCTTAAGAAATCAATTAGAAGCCCATTGGACCTTAATTGAATTGACGTTGGACGTTAATCGGTCTTTGAGACGCGTTACGATTAAATTTGGAATTTAAATCGTAAAAGGTTTATTAAATAAAAGTGTAATATTTAATTTAGAATTGAATAGTGAATTAGTATTAAATACATGTTAAATTAGATTTAATGATGTAGTTTAATTTAATTTAATTCATGAATTCGTACTTTAAGTACTTATTCGCAAAAACGAGTTTGACTCGAACAAAATCAAATCGTTGTTTGAACATTGGATGATCACTTAATTATCAGATTAATTAATTTGATTAGATTGATTGATAGCATGCTTATGTGTGTGAATACGTGGTTGTGTTGTATGAATAATGTATATCGGATGGATATTAGTCGGGTGGGGCAATTTTAGAATTGTTGTAATAAATTCGATTTATTAAATTGGACCTGCGTGTCCAGCCTTATCACCTTCATTCTCTTTGTATTCTCTTCTCACCTATTCCCCTCCATGTAAATGAGGTTTCTTTAGAAGTGTAGTGTAACGGGTAGAAGTAATACAAGTGCTAGCTTGAGTGAGAAAGGGAGAGATTTGATCTAGGATCAGTGTAAAGTATCCATCCGCATATCATTATTATTTATTTTCATACTCGCTTTATTATGTATTTAGAATGCATGTTTAAGGGTGTATGATGATGAGACCTTAACAAAGATAATTAAATTGGTAGCCAATTTGCACGCGAAAAACCCTCGTTAAATATCAAGCGTTTATTTTCCTTCCAATGAGTGATTTTTACTCAAGATCCGAGATTGGCAGGGGTTGTTGGCCAAAGTCAAGCCCTTCTCTGTCGAAGATGTGTTTTAATCACGAGGCTTTGTTCCATATCGGTGTTGTGTCCAAGTTGTGGTTTGTTGGCCAAAGTCAAGACCACTTCTTGTCCATTGACATTGATTACGAAGCTTCCATGTCAATGGGTCCGCGCTTGACTGGGTTCACTAGGTTTGTTGTGCCAAAGCCAAGGCCTAGTTGATTCAGAGGAAAAAGGTTAGGGTATATATTCGATATATAGGCATATATTAGATATATGTTTGGGACTTGGATGTCCACCTACTGGATCTAGGAGTTGGATGGGATCCAATTGATCTTCGAGATCTACCTAGTTAATTATCATACAATTTGTTGGCCAAAGTCAAGATTGTGTGATATTTAGCGGGATCCTAGCCCACTAGGAAACACGGTTTCCCGAGTACTCGACAGAGGGTTAGAGGCTCGACGAAAAATAGTGGGAGGCAAGTATTGAATTTGCAACATTCGTTCGATACTCGCTAAACGCGCTCATCTATATTTTACTCGTCATATTAATCAAAAGTATTAGTTGGACTAATATTTATGTTGTTTTTAAATTATATAATTGGACTATATACAACTTGTTCAAATATAGTTGATTTTATAATTGGATATAGTAATCAATATAATTGAATTAATAACAGTTGATTTTATAATTGGATTATGGTAATCAATATTAAAATTATAGTTGATTAAATAATTGGATTATTGTAATCATTATAATGAATAGTACCTTATTAAATTGATTAAATAGTTGGACTATTGAAATCAAGAAAGAATTGAAAAGTTGAATATTTAAATATATAATCCTTGGATTAAATGTTTTAAATGATTAATTTTCATTGGGAATTAATAATAGGTTACTTTATTGGATAAAATAACTTGTTATATCTAAGCCCATAATTAAGCAAATAGTAGAGCATAAAATCTTTGGAAGATTTATGTGATGATTACTTTAGTGCTTAATTTAATATACTTGACAATAAATCTATCTTTAGATTTAAAAGGTATTAAAATTGCAATTAATAATTCTTGGAGAATTAATTGACTATTCTAATGGAGAAAAGTCAAAGTTTGCAATTGGGCAAGTTGCCCAAGGTGCACATCATTTCGATATTCTAAAATCCAAGGCTTGGCCAAAGGTTTGTGAAATATTGAAAAGATAATTGACATATCCCAAAGTGACTACCATTTGGATATGGAAGACACGAAGGAATTAAAGAAAGGGCGAGGCTCTAACTTTAAAATATTTGTCAAAGTTATGTTCACTACTAGTATTGAAATTGGATTTTAAATACTTAGTGTGGTACATAAAATATATGTATTGATGTTCAGAATCCGCTATGAGCTGGATACTGACTTCAAGCCGAGATTTCTCTACAAATCGGAAACGGGACGAAAGTCGCTATTTCGACCGTAGATACCTAAGTTTAGGAACTACCCTTTGGGTATGTACTTAAATTAGGAAATGTTATAATGTAACTAGTTTGACTAGAGACATTATCTCTATATCAGTGTTTAATCCGATGCGGATAAAACCTTTATATTCTAGAACACTAAGTGTTTCATTATATAAAGATGATACTGAGATAAATACATTAGATGTAAATAACAGAATTTATATTTTGAATATAAATAAAATCTCAAACATATAAAATGACAAACAAATAGCTCAAATTGATTTGATCAATAGAGACTTATTTGTGGCATTGTTGTCTAGGACACAATTAAACAAGACTCGTATATCCACACTTTTGAAGAGTGGGTACTAGGACTGATTTGACTATTCAAATAAGGTCTGCGAATCTAGTTTATTAGGTAAAATACCTAAAATACTATTTACTTGGTAATAGTAAAAGGGCCACCGATCTGTTAGCCCTATTCATGGTGAAGTAAGTGGGCCCATATCTAGCTAGGCTAGATGTGAACATGAATTTTCGTGACCTTAACGGATGTGGCATCACGTTGTGGTTATGTGTTTCTTTGAAGAACACAGATCGGAAACTTTTGAAGTTTCGACACGAAGTAAATAAACAGATCGGCTATAGTATTATTCCGCCACGATAATACCGTAATGGAAAATACTTAAGCAGTAAGTTTCATACGTAAATGAAAGAGTACAGTATTCTATCATATGAGGACTCCTCCCGAGACACGTCAGTTAGACGGTGTGTCTGAACTAAAATCGAATTGTGTTGGACATGATAAGGTTTATCACGAGTCGCTCTGAGCTACTGTTTCCTTCAATAGGATATGTATTACAGTGCAAAACTTATTTAGAATAAGGTTCCATATAAATCTGTTTGAAAGATGTCATATAGGATATGAACAGGGAAGAAACGAGGTTTCTCATTCCTGATAATTTGGGTATGCCAGGCATAACGTTTGGATGATACCAAACTAAAAGACCCAAATTGGATAAGTGCCAATATAGGTTATCCTAAGGGAAACCATAAGTATAGTACTTATAAATCTCACATGAGAACAATGTGATTGTTGCTCACCATTCATTTTTCCTGAGAGGAATACCGATATGCAGTGGTCAGTGGGAGGATAGTGATACTCGATGAAAATCGGAGTAATACTGTTATAGGCACGAAGTCCTTAATAGAACACAAATAGTTCATCTATGATGAATCTATACCATTAATCTTCAAATACACAAGAAACTAGTAGATCAGATAGAGTCAGAAAACAACCTAGGGTATGGGTTTCTGATCTAACCTCATAAAGATGTCAATCTTATGAAGGTATATCCACCGACTACGTTTTGAGGAAGTGATACGAGGTATCGACTCCCTATTATGGCAAAGTGCCATAAGTCCGAAATGGATTCCATGCATAAAACTATTTTGGATACTAGTTGTTGTACCACAAGGCATTGTGCCTATTGGTACATTAACGTCTTCAAGGAAGACATACATGGAAGGCAACATACCAACGTACAAAGCTGGGCTTTTGACGGAAATGTATCGTTATCAACATTGTGTTAATAACGTTCAACCTTTTACCTGTTGCCATGGTAAATCCATTTTGAAGATGCTTGTTGATAACTGCGTATTTCATTTATGAAATGTGTCAGTTATAGATCAAAATCGCTTTCCTGAAAATGAAACCTTTTGGAGAATGTTTATAACATTCTGACGATTTTGTATAACCGACAAACAAGGTTTGCGGGTTATTCGATCCATGTTTAGATTAATGCAAGCATAAGGTTCTTGGAACTGTCGTTTTGAAATAATCATAATGGTTTATGATTTGAATCAAAACGAAATAATTCTTGTGTATATAAGGAGGTTAGTGGGAGCAGCACTGACAGTGAAATTCCCATATAGCAATTGATGAAAGCTTGGCTTTCAATAGAAATTCTCCGTAGAATTCTGGGGAGTAACAACCTTTATTCGAGGAATAAAGATCTACTAGGATAGATTTGGAGTTGGTTAACACTCTCTGGAAATTGTACATTCAAAATGTACTTGATTTGGTGTCTCATACGCTTCGAGCCTATGGAGTCACAATCAGGTCAATCCAAGTGATAGTCACTGGATTGAAGTTAAGAACATCTGTTAGTATCTCAGAGAACTAAAGATGCTATCTTAAACTATGGAGAAGGAGAACTTGAAGTGACTGGGATCACTGCTGCAAGTTTCCAAACGATTAAATAATACGGTACTATTAAATTTGAACACTGGGACAGTGAGCTGGAAATATTCCGAGCAAGATAACTGTTGCCGAATAAACAACAAATGCGGATTATTGCTGCAGCTGAGGCAGAAAAAGAAGCCATTTGGATCGAAAATAAATCTAATTAGATTAGATATAGTTCTGTTAGCAGCTGAGCTAGGCGTCAGCACATGCTAAGGAATTGAAGGTCTCATCGACGATCCAGATATATACTTCTATATCATCTGATTCGTTCGGATCATACATCGTGGCGATGTGATGATCGTATAAATCGCGTCAAACGATAATCAAACAAATCCGCTGACGAAAACCTTTCCTCAGCAATTTGAGCGAACCGTACATAGTTCGGGTGTGGGACACTTGAGTGACTGGCTATGTGCCAAGTGGGAGATTGTTGGACAAAATGACCCATAGCGTCACTATTTGCACAGATCATTGTGTTGTTGTAGCAAATTAACTATGTGACAAGGAAATTGCACTCTCATCATTTGTGATTAGATCACCATAGATATATAAATGAAGAGAGGTCCCTATGATTAATTCCTGGATTGAGAATGATATGAGACAGTATCAATCCCCGAAGGTTTAATCATTAAATATCCCTAGCCGGAGTATTATCGAGACTGGACATCGATAATGCGGAATAGGCTAGTATTGCACTTGTGTGCATTGTGAGGGCACAATGACATAGTTCTCATATATATAAGTATCAGATACTTATGCAAGTGCGATAGGAGGTCGTGTTTCACCGATAGTACGGGAAACAGCTTCGCTCTGGATAGACCCCTCGGAATCCCATTGGTATTATGACTATGTGTCTATGGGAGGCCGAAATCAAGGTAGGTGTGTATAGTCTTAACCTGAGACTTACATCGCTAATACTTACGATAATCGATAGACTTTGGTCTTGGTGGTACAGGGCTTTAACCGGTTCTGCGTACACCACTTCTGGGTTTATCAGAGAGTCGTAGTGTATTGGGTGTGATTCAAGACGGAAGTATCACTTCAGTCATAGTGGAGATGATGTCACGCAGGATACGGTACTAGTGCTCTTGAGTGATGCGCATCCAATCGGGATATTGTGACCAGGTCATGAATATCCGATTATAGAGACTATGTTACCAGACATCCGATATGTGTTTCGGAAGGGGCAGACATTTATCCAGCCCCAGCCCTAGCACGTGACTATCCGATACTCTGGGCCGATATGCACAATACAATTGGTATACTACGCTTGATATAGATCCTTGTATATTCTATATGGATATGTCGGGAGAATTGGGAAGACTTGGTGCTTTGCTAGGAGTGGACCTTGTCTCGTAAATCGTAGAACGTAGTACTTGGTACATACGTGATTCGGATACTCCGATGACCGTATTTACTGCCAATATATCCGGGGATCTCATGGGTCGCTTCCCGTTAATCCACCGATGATGCATAACTCGCACTCTTAATAATCTGGGATTCTATAGAAGAGAGAGAAAATTAATCTAGGATTAATTACGGAGATATTTTATTTAGGATAAAATATCATCTAGAGAGAGATAATGATTAATTTGGAATTAATCGGTAAATTAATATATATTCGATATATTAAATGAAATTAGATTTCGACGCGAAATTAAAATTAGATTTTAATTCGGGCAAACGAATTAATTTAGAATTAATTCGTTAGCGACGTGAATAGTGAATTCGCTAGGCGTAATCATTTAATTACGACGCGACGGAAAGTTCGTTAATTTGGAATTAGCGAACCCGAGCCCGAGTGTGATTGCGAGCGCATTCGTATTTCGAATTCGAGTGCGGCATCGCAAGTCGCATCAAGCGTCAAATCATTAGTCGCATCAAGCGTCAAATCACTTGTCACTTTGAGTGATGTGACTTGACAACATGTCACTTTATTAAAGTGACTTGATGTGAATAGTGATGGACTTGACATAAAGTGTAAAAGCATTTTGGAGGGAAAACTTTTTGGATTTGGCTCCAATATTCATTTGATTTATTTGATAAAGTTAAATGAAAATTGATTATCTATTTTGGAAAATATATATAATCAATTTTTGCTTTACATTTTATTAAGTCAATTACACAATTTTCTTCTCTCTCTTTTCTCTCTTCAAACTCACGCCCAAACTACAAAAGTGGATTGGTTTTTGAAGCCAAAATGGCGTGAGCAATGGGAAGCAAGAGTTGGGTTTTTGTGGCAAAAACCGTAAGTGCTAGCACACTACGAGACTTGCGAAGGTGGTAGGGAGGTTCACCCATGTGCTGGGATCCGTCGGACGAGGCTTGGAGCTCCGTTTCTCAGCTCAAAAAAATCTGATTTGTGAGAGCAGTGGACTGCTGCAGTGGCGCCACCAAAACAGTGAGCAAAGTGGCTTCATTCGTCTCCAAATCGACTCAACCGATCGATGTGAGTATTCCGATACCTCCGTTGATGTGTTCACACATTCTTTTCATTGCTTGTTTGATCTTGGGACCTAGATAATAACCAACATTGGGAACCTTCGGGAAAACAGGACGAGCACGAGAGCATAGGCGCCATGGCGCCACCATCCCATACAAATTCCAGAGGGATGGGCGCCATGGCGCCCATCAATACCAAGTAAGTGGCACCATGGCGCCACTTACTAAAGGAACCAAAGGCGCCATGGCGCCAGTTGAGAATTAAAGAGAGGCGCCATGGCGCCTCAAGTCAACCTTCGTCCCATACATTTTCCAGGGAAGTTGGCGCCGTGGCGCCACTCAATTAAATCAGCCACGGCGTTGCGGGACGTGTTCCAGGAATTATTTTTTAGGGTTTTTAAGATCCCTAATGATACCCAATGACTCCCAGCCTCCACTATAAATATAACAGTTCATCCAACACTCAAAGGAGGCTAATACACAGCACAAAACACAGAAATAATTATTTTTAGAGATCCAAGGAGAGGATTGAAGAGCGAAAAGAGGAGACAAAGGCTGTGACATCCGAGGAGGAAGAGATTCAATTCAGGTTTTATCTTCTTGTTTCTTTCTTAGAACTCTAATGATTTCCATTAGATTCATGATTTGTTTATCATTGATTTTATCTTTTGTCATGAATTAACTCCTTAATTATGGAGAATGATGTAATCTATGCTTGAACCTTGTATTTTGTTTATCAATTTTGCTATGAAGTTTTATTACTTTATTTATATTCTTTTGAGTTTAATGCTTCTTGATTGTTGGCCATAATTGAAGATGATGAATGTTTAGAATCTATCACTCGAGAGAGGGGATTTTGAATGGATCTAGAGAATATAACCTAGGATTTTATAGAGTTCGAGAGAATCTGTAGTCCTTTGAAGTCGTTAATATAGAATCACAAATCGTAATGAATTGTTAACTATTGGATTTTTATAGAGATATCGAAGTCTATAGTTGATGATATTTTCATTCGGCACTCGAGAGAGGGAGTGAATATTGTAGGAATCTTGACTTATAAATAATATAACTGAACAAGGATTAATTGGCATTCCAAATACATAGGTGACAGCTAGGTGAAATCAGGATCCAGAGTCTCTATCGTATTAGTTCCTCATATTTTATTATTTTATATTTATTTATTTAATTAAATCTTTATTATTTGTTTTCTAAATAAAGTTAGGATTATCAATTGTAGTACTTAGTGGGAGTTAACACAATCCCTGTGGGTTCGACACTTAAAACTCATTTATACTAAAACTTGACTCCGTACACTTGCGGTACGATATAAAAATACCATATGTTGTAACTCTTGGGTCTTTACTAAATTCATATAAGGTTCCGAGTGTAACTCGAAATCTCTAACTTTTAGAGTAATCTAACTCTTAGATTTACAATATATAAATAAAAGTAAGAGTTTTACCATATAAATAAATAAATAACCATGATAAAATAAATATTATATTGCATAAATATCAAATATTCATACAAAAAGTGAATGGTGCTCGATCACCATTTCCAACACTCCCACTTGATCTAGTGCCATTCACGATGGTATCTAACACCCATCGATTCCATGTGTTTCTCAAACAACTTGGGAGTTAAGGCTTTAGTCAGTGGATCCGCTACATTTTCTTCAGTTCGTACTTTACAAACTTTAATGGCACCGCCGTTGAGAGAAAACACAAACCCAAATGTAGACTTTCTATCATCTGGATCAGATTGAAAATCTGAATCTGTGTAACCTCTCAATTGTAAGTCATTTTCTCCATAAATGAGAAACTTCTCCTTTGTACCCTTAAGGTATTTCAGAATATGTTTCACAGCCATCCAATGGTCCTGACCCGGATCAGACTGATAACGACTTGTAACACTACAGCCATGCTGATATCAGGTCTAGTACATAACATGGCATACATTATGCTACCAACAACGGAAACATAAGGCTGGCTAAGCATTTTAGCCCTTTCATCATCCGTCTTAGGACACATTTTCTTAGACATATGAATACCATGTTTAAAAGGCACATTAACTGTCTTACAGTCAACAAAGTTGTACCTTTCTAAGATCAAATCAATGTACTTGGACTGAGAGAGTCCTATCAACCTCCTCGCTCTATCTCTATAAAGCTTTATACCTAGTATATAAGAGGCCTCTCCCAAATCATTCATGGAGAAATTCTTACTGAGATAGGCTTTAACAGATTGTAACATATCTATATCGTTTCCGATAATAAGTATATCATCAACATAAAGCACTAAGAAGACTACCATGCTCATACTAACCCTTTTATAGACACATGAATCCTCTTTGTTTTGTTTTGTTTTTTTTTTTAATGAAACCAGACGATCTGATCACATCGTCAAAACGAAGATTCCAACTACGAGAAGCTTGTTTAAGTCCATAAATAGACCTTTTAAGCTTACATACCAGATTAGGATCTTTGGCGAATGCGAATCCCACGGGTTGTTCCATATGGATATCTTCCTCAAGATTTCCATTTAGAAAAGTCGTTTTCACATCCATCTGCCAAATTTCATAATCATAGTGTGCGGTAAATAGCTAATAAAATCCTGATTGACTTAAGCATGGCTACAGGAGAAAAGGTTTCCTTTGATTTCTGAGTATATCCTTTTGCTACTAGTCGGGCCTTAAAGGTTTCAACCTTTCTATCGGGCCCCCGCTTTCTCTTGTAAACCCATTTACAACCGATAGGAATAAATCCGTCGGGAAGCGGAACCAAGTCATAGACTTGATTATCATGCATTGAGGCAATCTCGGATTTCATAGCTTCCAGCCAATTTTCCGCATCGATGTCTAACATCGCCTCTCTGTAGGTTAAAGGATCTTTTTCTTCAACTAAGAAAACATCGAGGGTATCATCAGATGACATCCCGTATCTAATAGGGGGTCTCGATATCCTTTCTGACCTACGAGATGGTTGTGTCAAAGGTATCTTATCTTCTTGAACTTCTGGTTCTATCGTCGATTCAATGTTACTTTGATTGACTTCATCTAAATCAATCATTCTATGATTTGCACTTTTTAACACAAATTGTGTTTCTAAGAAAGTTGCATTTCGAGCAACGAACATATTTCGATTCTCGGGATCATAGAACTGATATCCCATGGAATTTTTAGGATATCCAATGAATCGATACTTGTACCCTATAGGTGCAAGTTTATCCCGCTGTGCAACTCTTACAACCCTAAATCTTAACATACTTAAGACTTGATTTCCTTCCAGTCCATAACTCATACGGAGTAGTCGAAACGGTTTTCGATGGAACTTTGTTCAGAAGATGAGCGGCAATGTCTAGAGCATGGCGCCACAAGTATATTGGTAGATCAGTGAAACTCATCATCGATCGAACCATATCTAATAAAGTTCGATTCCTCCTCTCCGAAACACCATTGTGTTGAGGAGTGTCTGGAGGAGCATACTGAGCAAAAATCTCATTCTCTTTTAAATAACTCACGAACTCACTGCTCATGTACTCACCGCCCCGATCTGATCGAAGTCATTTCAAGAGTTTTCCGGTTTGTTTCTCTACTTCAAATCGGTATTCTTTGAACTTTTCAAAAGTTTACGATTTGTGTTTCATAAGAAACACATAACCATATCGTGACAAATCATCGATAAAAGTTACAAAGTATTGAAACCCACCCATGGCAGCATGATTTATAGGACCACATACATCGGAATGCACAAGTTCCAATAAATCATTAGCTTGGTGTCCAACACCACTAAATGAAGATTTGGTCATTTTACCTTGAATATAATATTCGCAAACTGGTAAAGGTTCTATGGTTAGATCATCTATCACACCATCCTTAACTAGTTTGGTTAGACGTTTTATGCCTATATGACCTAATCTCATATGCCAAAGTTCTATGTTATTTATTTCATCTGATCTTTTCCTTTTAGATTTCTCTAAATTAATGACATCACGATTTTTGGGTAAGAATGTAATGTCCATCAACCATGGGACATGAAACAATCAAAACATTCATATTATCATATAAATTCAAAAGACGATCTTTAATATTTATATGAAATCCTTCGCTGTCAAGTACGGGAAGTGAGATGATTTGTAGTATCATATTCGGCACAAAATAACAGTTATTAAGTCGAATATTAAATTCATTCGAGTGTGTCAACACACAAAAATCCCACTGCTTCAACTTGTAGAGAATCTCTATTCCCTACTTGCAATTGGATCTCTCCCGGCTTTAGTCTTCTAGTTTCTCTCAGATCCTGCAACGTATTGCAGATATGAGAAGGACTAGCGGTGTCTAACACCCAAGTCGAACTAGAATCAAAAGCAAGTGTAATGTCAATAATAGGAAAACAAATACTTGAGGGTTCTATCTTCAAAGAAGCTAAATATATTGGACAGTGGTGCTTCCAGTGTCCAAGCATGTCACAGTGGAAAATTTTTCCTTTTGCAACATCTGTCTTCACCTTAGGTTTAGAAACCCCTGCGGAGGCAACCTTTGGACCTTTACCTTTAACTTTCTTCTTCTTTTTCTGTTTCTTCCCAGCCGGCTTTTGAGAAGCCTGAGAAGGTCCAGAAGAAGAAACACCAGTGATCATGAATGCATAACTATTCTTATTCATGTCATCTTGAGCTGTCAGCAACATATTGTGCAACTCAGAATAGGTGGGAAGCATCTTATGCATGTTAAAGTTAACGATAAGGTCATTGAAAGACTTAGGAAGAGACGCGAGAATCACACTATTCCCGAGGCGGTTATCAATAGGAATATCAATCTTTTCAAGCTCTTCGATACAATCTATTAGTTTTATCACATGTGGGCTAACAGGTTTTCCCTCCGGGAGGAAAGTATGAAAAAGCTCGACAGCCACCCTATGTATCTCTACATTTGGTAGATCACTGAATAGTTCATTAATATGCATCAAAATGGATTCGGAATCAGGCATCGGCATGTACATCCTTTGTAGTTCCGGTACCATAAATCCCAAGATGTATGACCAGACTTTCTGATCATCATCCTTCCATCTATTGAACGTCTCACGTTCTTCATCTAAAGCATCATCTGAAACCCTTACGGGCATTGGACGATCTAGAACATATTCAAGTTGCTCCGCTTGGCAAAGAATACGGAGATTCATAAGCCAAACATTATAATTAACAGCACCCTGGAGCTTATGCGTATCAAGTATACGTGAAAGCTAGTTCGACACAGACATTCTGTCTACACAAGGATAAAATAAAGCAGAAATTAATATTTAAATATCATGATAAAACACTAAATAGAATATGGATTTACTTTTTCTATAAAGTGTCTTCGCATTGTTTTACATATTCTTTATAATCTCTACAAACAAGAATACAGAAATTTAACTCTTAAATCTCACAATGCAAAGTAGATCCTTCTTGACATTTACGCAAGTCTCACGCTTTAGCAATATTGACCATTGTAAATTCGAGAAGGTAGACAATTATTGTCAATTGCATCTCATGCAACTCTTACATTCAACCCTAAATCGAATCTCATCCTCACGCTTTAGCATTATTGGATAGTTCAATTTTTAGATCAACTTGTCTATCGCCGAAAGTAAGATACTAATATTAACCTCACGCTTTAGCAATATTGGATAATACTTTCTCTTAAATTCGACTCATCTCATGCTTAACCAGAATAGTACAAAACATTATAACCAATCCCTCACGCTTTAGCAATATTGGGAATAATCACAATGGTTTCACTAACACCGTATAGACAAGCCGGACCATGTCATATTTTCAACTAAAATAATGACACTTAATGATCTAGCGTAGAGATTTTTCAAAAGTCAAATGCATACAAATATATAAAATGTATGCATATCCAAAAATGCCTAAAAGATGTAATTCATAATTAAATGTATGCATGGGCATTTTATAACATTGAGAAAAATTGTAAGGAACATGAACAATTAGAAGCACGTATCGCTCTGATACCACTTGTTGTGTGAGGAACGGCAATACCGAGCGCAGCGGAACCCGCCCGAGATCAAATCCCGAGCGAATAAATTTTTTATTTATTTATTTTTAATTCTCGGCATTAAGCCTAAATTAGTGGCAAAGAAAATTTCTACCAACTTAAAATTTTTCAATGCATTAAAAACAATTTTCCATGCATAAAAATTTACCATAAGCATAATTAAAATTTTCAACGCACTTAAATACATTTATCAACTCTTGATAAATTATTCCAAGCAATAAATTAATTTTCCAACTCTTGGAAAAATTAATCCAAGCTAACAAAATAATTTTCCAACACTTTCAAAATTATTTCAAGCATATTACATAATTTCCAACTCTTGAAAATTACTCCAAGCATATAAAATTTCTATATCAACTATATATCAATTATCATACACTTCAATGCTCATAATTCCTCACTTACATACTTCCAATTTATCCAACAAATCCACAACAATTTTTCTCAACAATAATCATCAACAAATAAACAATAAATTTACAAATTAAATGTACCAACAATTGGTTTGCAAATGATCATTTCCTTCAAGCTTTTCCAAATCTTCCCAGCTTTTCTAAGTCCTCCAAGTTTTGAACTCCTTCAAACTCCACCAAATTGAGCTCCTCAAGAACAAGTCTTGGTGATCAAAAGGTGGTTTGATCACTCAAGAATAGCAATCAAGATTTTCCCCAATATTTAACTCTTAAACCCTAGGAAAAAGAAAAACTCAAGAACATAAATTAACCCTTAACACTTAGGGATTAATTCCATGGAGTTGATTATATGTAGGGTAATATTTGGTGAGATTATTGGCTTGGATTTTGAAAGCAAAGACAATTTATTTCCCTTGTTGTTGTTCGGCAGTAGGTGAGAAGCAATGAACAACCAAAACCCAAATTTTTTTCTTCTTGGTCTCGACAGTGGGTATCTCAAAAGAAACCAATTTCTTTTGCTTTTTTATTCTATTTGTTACTTTCTCTATGCAGTAAGTAAAAAAAAAAAAACAAAAGCAAAGCAATTTTTTTTTTATTTTTTATTAATTAAAATTAATAAAACAAATCCAAGCCTTTCATTTAAACCATGGTTTAAGGGAATCTTTTCCATACACCACATATTTTAAAAAACTAACTTAAACAAGGTTAAAACAAATATCTCACCAACTTTAATAACTTAGTTACAATTGAATAAATTAGTTACTTTAACCAAAATTGTTCAATTGCTTTAACTTAGTTACTTTAATTAATTAAAACCTTTATTTGTATAAACTAAGTAATTAATTTTGTATATTAATTTAACAATTAAATTAATTCACAAAATAATTACTAATTTAATGTAAATCAAATTTACATTTATTATACAATAAAATTATATCAACTCTTGATATAAAATTAATTAATTCAATTCATCTCATAAATTATCGGATTAAACAATTTAATCCTAAATACCCAAAAATACTTTGTCAACATTTGATGATAGGCCGCCCTAGTGCTCAACAAGTAAACTCAATATAATGGAACTCTCTAGGTTCACGTTCGGTTGTTACGTATATATATACTTATATATCTCATATACTTGTTTACATATTTCATGAAGGCCTGTCCACCTACAAATCATGACTAAACAATACGACACGTCGAACTATACAAGTCGAGGTTAAAACGCTAATGTATAATCCCTTCGTCATTACCGTTTCCAATTGAGTAAGGTTATAGTTATACTGTCAAAACCTTATCTACTCAATATAATGAAACTTTTCATCCTTATATTCCATTAATAAATAATATAGCAAAACTCCTTTTGAATATTATTTATAATGTTAAAGAAACAATTTCTTCAACGAACTTTCGGCCAAAATATTTCCGGAATATATTCTGAAAATTTCTGGAAACAAAATCCAACCATATGGACTGACGAATCCTCATCTTAACACACACCGATCTTCGTGAGCATCGGTCTATACCTAACAGTCATCCAGAGGCCAGACCATGAAAGGTCTCTGACATGCATGATATCAGGCACAGAGGATCACTCACAAGACCACCGTGGTGTCTCAAGTCAAAGGACCACAATAACTACTCAACTCGAAAAGATAACTATTGACAGTTTTATGGAATATCTATTAGTCATCTCTTATGAGTTAATTCAATACTCATTCAACTAATGAATATCTGAATTTCTATACGAACTTCCGTTAAGCTCACAGTCTGTTGAGACAAACCATATGTCCATTACATATATAGATAATGCACTAGTCTTACCAATATAATGACCGACCCATGTCAATATATCTATACCACAAATAATTTATGTTCGAGAGAATGCGTGATATTTCTCAACACCATTTGCAACTCTTGAAACTATATCACCATATGTTGTAACTCTCGGGTCTTTACTAAATTCATATAAGGTTCCGAGTGTAACTCGAAATCTCTAACTTTTAGAGTAATCTAACTCTTAGATTTACAATATATAAATAAAAGTAAGAGTTTTACCATATAAATAAATAAATAACCATGATAAAATAAATATTATATTGCATAAATATCAAATATTCATACAAAAAGTGAATGGTGCTCGATCACCATTTCCAACAGCATGCATTCTAATAATAAATCTTCTAATAATATTTAAAACTTAACTTATATGATCGCTTTAATCATATTTGGAAAAGAAATCATTAGATTGATAAGTTAATTATCTTCCTTTACTCATAACTCGTATACTAAAATTTATCGTGAAGTCTTACCAATGTCTGATCTCTACCTCAAGTTTGTACTTATTTATGTCCATTCCGTTATATTGATTGTCTTTGTTTTGCCATTGTTTACCCATCTTAGTTCTGAAATTTCCTAACTTTCTTAACTCTTACTTTAACTTACCATGTATTTATTCTTACCACTGTCTGGTCTATCATCTTATATTCAAGTTCTAATAACAAAACTTACTAAGTCTTATCTTAATCGTTTATCCGTTATATATAATTCAGAATTAATCATTCCATTCTATACTATAACTCTTAGTTGACTTGTCATTCTTACAAGTTATAGATACATACACACGCTTTTACCTTCTTTGAAAACTTTCTTTGTAACAAATTTTCCTTTACGTGTTACCTATGAACACCGTACACCTCATACATATGCATTCCACCATACATGCAAAGCCATATATAAACTCCAAACAATCAAATCAACTTATCAACAGTTTATCAAGATTTCTAAATTGTTACAAGTTTAAATTTTATCAACTTGATATTATTCTTTCAATGTTAAACTTCCAATGTCAAACTTTCATATTTACTTATATACATATTCACTAATTTAATAGCTAACATCCAAAGCATACAAAGCACAGCATGAATACCGAACATCGTTAATAGAAAATACACTTCAACCACATGAAATATAATGGCAAACAGATTTATTTTTATTTCAATTATCCATCTTTGAAGTGACAAACCGGAAACCCAAACAAATTACCTTATGAAAACTATATTTTTCAGAAATCTCTTTTCTTGTCTGAAAACACATCTTTTTACTGTAAAACTTTTCTGAAAACTCTATTATGTCTAATAACTCAGAGCTTTTTCTATAAGACTAAGTTCTCTTAGAAACTCTTTTACGAATCCATTCTCTTTTAAAGAATCATATCTCAAAAGTCTGTTTCTAAATCTATAAGATATAAGTCATGATTTTTCTTTCCAAAACTTTTGCGAAAATCATTCACAAAATCATATGTAAAATCATCTATAAAATCATACGGTCAATATGTACAATAATCTCGTGGTCTTGGGGCGTTGTACGCACAGTCCCCCAAGCCACTAAACGGTCAATCTGTATAATAATCCCATGGTCTTGGGGCGTTGTACGCACAGTCCCCCAAGCCACTAAACCAGACAACAGTGGTGCTATCTATGGGGAAGCGGCCGCGAGTGCGCAACGGAAAATAAAAATTATTATGCCGCTTTCCCTTTGCCCAAGATCCATTTGTTTTGATTATTCTACAAGCCTAGGCATGTTACTGTTGGTGTTTGCTAAGGTCCTAAGATCATTAAACAAGCATGAAACATGTGCGAATACAAATCAACGAAATTGCGGAATACTCACATCGATCGGTTGAGCGACGCATTGATGAACAAAAAAATCAAATTCTGCTCACTGTCATGGTCACGGCAGTTCACTACCACTGCCCTCCAAGATTCGGCCATTGATGTCCTCCATCAAGCTCCAAGCTTCGTCGTGGTGATTCCACGCTTATGGGTGGACTTCCCTATCACATTCGTATGTCTCTCGGAGTGCTAGCTCTTGATGATTTTGCCTCAAAACCATCACAATTTAGCTTCCCTTGCTCACGGTTTCTTGGTAGAAAACCAGTGAAGAAATGCCTACCATGGGCGTGTGAGAGAGAGATGAGAGAAAGAGAGAGTTGTGTTTTGTTACTTCATCAAATGGTAAAATTAATTTCTAAAATCATATACACCATTTGCTTTCCAAAAGTCAAAGTAATTAAATAACAATATATGTCATTCAAGCTTTCAAATAGCTTTCCAACAACTCTCATCAAGTCACATCAATCAATGGTCACATCACTCAAAGTGACATGATTTGACGCTTGATGTGACGCTAGATATGACTAGCGATTTGACACTTGATTTGACTTGCGTGCCGCACTCGAATTCAAAATGCGAATGCGCTCGCAAATAATCTCGGGCTCGGGTTCGCTAATTCCAAATTAACGAATTTTCCGTTGCGACGTAATTAAATCTAATTTAATTAAATAATCATGCCTAGCATAATTACTATTCATGTTGCTAACGAATTAATTCCAAATTAATTCGATCGCCCGAATTAAAATCTAATTTTAATTCAGCGTCGAAATCCAATTTCGTTTAATATATCGAATATATTAATTTATCGATTAATTCCAAATTAATCGTTCTCTCTCTTTAATTGATATTTTATCCCAGATAAAATATCTCTGCAATTAATCCCAGATTAATTTTCTCTCTCTTCGAATTAATCCCAGATTAATTAAAGTGCGAGTCATACGTCATCAGTGAATCTTCGGGAAGCGACCCATGAGATCCCCGGATATGTTGGCAGTAAATTCGATCGACGGACTATCCGAACACGTAAGTACCAAATACTATATTTTACCGATTTACAAGACAAGGTTGGCTTCTAGCAAAGCGCCATGCCTACCCAATTCTTCAGATATATCCTTACAGGAATAAAAGATCTATATCAGGCATAGTATATGTAGTATTGCGTATTTCTGTCCAGTATCGGATGATCACGTGCTAGACCTAGGGCTGGAATTGTGTCTGCCCCGTACGAAACACATGTCGGATATCTGGTAACTAGTCTCTATAATCGGATAAACATGACCTTGTCATTTTATCCCGATGACTGCAGTACATAAGAGTACTAGTACCGTATCCTACGTGACCATCATCTCCATATGACTGGAGTGACACTTCGGTCTTGACATCACACCCAACACACTACGATTCTCAATATACCCAGCATAGGCGTACACAGAACCTGTTAAAGCCCTGGACGACCGCAACCAAAGTATATTGATTATCGCAAGCATTAGCGGTGCAAGTCTCAGGTTAAGACCAAATACACCTACCCTGATTTTGGACTTCCATAGACACATAGTCATACTACCAATGGAATTCCGAGGGGGTCTATCCAGAGCGAAGTTGTTTCCCGTACTATCGGTAAAACACAACCTCCTACTACACTTGCATGAGTATCATATACCCAAATATACGAGAACTATGCCGTTGTGCCCTCACAACGCACACAAGTGTAATACTAGTCTTTTACGTATTTATCGATGTCCAATCTCGATAATACTCTGACTAGGGATGTTTAATGATTTATCCTTCGTGGAATGATACTGTCTCATATCATTCTCAATCTAGGAACAAATCATAGGGACCTCCTATCATTTATATACCTTGGTGATCTAATCACAAATGATAAGAGAGCAATCTCCTTTGTCACATAGTTAATTTGTACAACAACACCATGATCTGTACAAATAGTGACGCTATGGGTCATAATTGTCCAATAATCTCCCACTTGGCCTATATCCAGTCACTCGAGTGTCTTACACCCGAACTATGTATGGTTGGCTCAAACTGCTGAGAGAAGCTTTCGTCAATGGATTTGCATGATTATCATCTGATGTGATTTATTCGATCATCACATCGCCACGATGTATGATCTGAACGAATCAGATGAATATCGAAGTATGTATTTGGATCGTTGATGAGACCATTAATTCTTTAGCCTGTGCTGACACCTAGCTCAGCTGCTAACAGAATTATATCTAATCTAATTAGATTTATTATCGACCCAGAGGCTTCTATTGCTGTCTCAGCTGCAGCAATAACCCACATTTGTTGTTTATTCGGTAACAGTATCTTGCTTGGAAGACTTCCAGCTCACTGTTCCGTTATTCAAACTCTATAGTACCGTTTGCGACTTTTAGTCGTCTTTATCGGTTAGGAAACTTGCTACAGTGGTCCCAGTCACTTCAAGTTCTCCTTCTCCATAGACTAAGACATCATCCTTAGTTCTCTAAGATACTAACGGATGTTCTTAACATCAATCCAGTGACTATCACTTGGATTGGCCTGATTGTGTTTTTCATATGCTCAAAGCGTAAGAGACACCAGGTCGCGTACATTTTTCAATGTACGATTTCTCGGAGAGATTTTCATGAAAGCCAAGCTTTCACCGATTGTTTTATGGGAATATCATTTCCAAGAAATGACATATTATCATTATTTATAGGACAACCACTGTCAGTGCGCTCCCACTAACCCTCTTATATACACAAGAATCATTTCATTTTAAATTAAATCATAAACTATTATGATTACTGTGGGACACAGAAACTGGACGACGCATGCTGTTCCAGGCTCGGGGGCCTAGTTGGGAGTACGGAGTAGCCAACGGAGGACTAAACCGGAGAATAAGGGAGTCGCCACCCGGTGTGAACCGGGACAAATATTTAAGGCCGCACTCACCCCTCGCAAGGGAAGACCTCAAACCATTAGGTTCGGAATGGTCCCTTACTTATGCAACTTGTAATGTAAAGATTTATGCAATAATCCAACCAAGCCTATGACATATATTTCCAAGTGCAACACAATCCTAGATTCACATGTTTAAAAGTATAGTTTACATCTAACATACATGAAACCAAATCTTATTGCCAAATTCACATGCTCAAAAGTAGGCCTTTGCAACAACAAGCACATAACGTCATAAGAATTCAATCATTCATGTAAATATAAACACAAACAGTCATGGTAACATTTGCGTGTAATGTAAAGGAAATCAAAATGACGACAAATAATATTGTAGGCGCATACCAGAAATAGACAACTAGGGAGGTAATACAAATGTGTAGCGTAAAAAGGGGGTAACCATATGCTAAGATGGACATGTCGTAATGTGATGCGAGAGAATCTGTTTACCGTATGCGTTCGTGCAGCGTTCGTATACGCGTTCGAACGGTAAACAGAAGGTTCTCGTTCGAGTAGCGTTCGTAAACGCGTTTGAACGGGAATGAAACAGAATGCACACGTTCGTATGGCGTTTGTGAATGCGTTCGAATGGAAATGAAACAGAATACTCACGTTTGTGTGGCGTTTGTGAACGCGTTCGAACATAAATGAAACAGAATGCTCACGTTCGTATGATGTTCGTGAACGTGTTCGAACGGAAATGAATAGAATACTCACGTTCGTGTGGTGTTTGTGAACGTGTTCGAATAGAAATGAAACAGAATGCTCACGTTCGTATGGCATTCGTGAACGCGTTCGAACGGAAATGAGACCTGATGCATGATAAGGCAAAATGCATGCGCGTTCGAGTTGCGTTCGTAAACGCGTTCGAACGGGAACAGACCTGATGCATGAAATGGGACGCAATACATAAACAACAAAATAAAGGGGCGAGGCGAAGTACTGTCGTAAAGGTGGCCTTTTGGGGCTCTTGATCTCTCAAATAGAGGACCTTTAGACCAACATACTAAGCCCATGCGCATCACATCGCATCATGCATACAAACATAAAAATAATCATATCAAACTAAGTATGCCCGATTGAACACATCTTACATCCAACCGAACACACGACAAC
This sequence comes from Zanthoxylum bungeanum, assembly GCA_019454045.1. Lineage (NCBI taxonomy): Eukaryota > Viridiplantae > Streptophyta > Magnoliopsida > Sapindales > Rutaceae > Zanthoxylum > Zanthoxylum bungeanum. Next base: position 68,609 of record SKCR01023664.1, read on the forward strand.
CGGCGCGGCAAGGCATCGTGGTAAAGGGCTTTAACCCCTCCCCATAGGGGATCTTTCATTCCACTTACTAAGCCATGCGCTCGATCGCATCATGCATACAAACATAAAGACAATCATATCAAACTAAGTATGCCCGATTGAACACATCTAACATCCAACCGAACACACATCAACCGGCGCGGCAAATCATCGTGGTAAAGGGCTTTAACCCCTCCCCATAGGGGATCTTTCATTCCACTTACTAAGCCCATGCGCTCGATTGAGTCATGCACAAATAAGCAACATGCAGAATTTAAGTGACGAAAAATAAATAAACCAAAGCAACATAAAACAAAAGAGGGTGCCGTTTACTCAAGTGGTACGTGGAGTTGTATCCCAAGTACAGATCGCACTACCGTCCATTCGGATTCGGCTACGGAATTTACGTCTGAGTTTCCATCCTATATACCACAAGAGACGACACTCTTCCATTCATCCAATACCCACAACACACATCATACACAAACAAGATTCGACAAATAAGTAAAATACAGTCAAAATAAATAACGAAAGTTACATAAACACGGGTGTGAAAAGTACCCTCAGGTCTAACCTTTTTGCCAACTTTCAGGCTTGCGTTTCACGGACGTCGGAAGGGTACAGCTCCTCAACTTCTCTGGTTCACTGGTTTAGCGTCCTACCTCACTGCTTTGCTGTTTTGCTTGCGGTTCGAACTCCGTTCTGATCCTGTTCGGCCTCTGTTTTGCTGCTCACTGCTCAGGCCACCTGTTTTGACGTTTCAATGAACTGTTCCAAGTTTGTGTGGGTTCTTAGTGCAGTTGTGTGTGATTATTTTAAGGATTATGAATGCAGTCTCTTTATGTTACTGTTTTTAAGATTTTTAGGCAATGTTTTAAGTGTATTTTGCTGCTGTTTTAGGGGTTAAATTACTGCTGTTTGGGCGTGATTTAGGGACTGGTTTGGGTCAGTTTTGGTGGGAAGGGGGCTGTTGTTCGGGGGTACTTTAGTGGCTGTTTGGGGCGTGTTTGTTTTCGGTAATGTGAGAGTGGGGGTGAAGATAGTTGTTTGTTATTATCTGTATGAGCTAGGGGTTGGAAATTCTTTTTTTTTTTTTTTGTTTGTGATGGGCGTGAACTAGAGAGAGTGGAGAGAGAAGGTGGCTAGGTTAGTGCATGTTTATATAGAAGAGAGCTAAGGTTTGCCCTTGTCTCACAAGGAAGAGATTTGTTTCCAAATTAGGAGTGATAGGAATGGTATATACAAGATTGGTGGATATCTTATTGAATTAGGAAGTCAACTGATTTAAATTGGTAGATGTCTTATTAGATTAGGAAGTCAAATATTTGATTAGCTTTGATTGGTTAGGATTGATTTTAATTAGGCATATCTTATTTTAATTTTAGTATATGAATTATTTAAATTAGGCATGATTTTAGTTTAAGTTGGTAATTGTTTATTTTATGTTTGGTATATGTTTTATTTAATTATTTAATTAATTTAATTATTATCTTATTTAGTTAATATTTATTTATTTAAATTGGGATGTGTTTTATGGGCTTTGGGGGGCTAATTGGGCTGGGGTACGAGGCTAGCAGCAAAACCAGAAATACCGACTCTGTTCGAACGCCAATTCGAACGTGGCACGAACGTCCGCAATCTGCCCGACGTTCGAACGAAGTAACGAACACAGCACCAACGAAGACAGTGAACTTGTGGAATGAACTTGATGATGCACTTATTCTGAATTTCCCCTTCCGACCTCCGTTTCCCGCAATATCCTTATCTAAAAAAAGTAGTGCCTCCAACTGAGACTCATCATCGGGTTTCACATGCGAAAAATGCAATGCCTACAGTCGCCCCCACTTTGATGGAGCTTGTGCAGTGTGTGACATTGACAGTCCTATCAAAGTCTATGCAATGCATTTTTTACTTACCTGGCTAGCTAGCTGTCTCGAGCTGAGCTGATACTGCAGTGGACCTCGATCATGAGACGCATCTCGATACTGCTGAGGATGTGGGCCTCGCCCGCAACCTGATGTGATGTGGAGCCTCGCTCCCCAGCCGATATGGGCCTCGCCCCCAAGCTGGTACAAAGTGGAGCCTCGCTCCTCAGTCGATATGGGCCTCGCCCCCAAGCTGATATAATATGATGTGGAGCCTCGCTCCTCAGTCGATATGGGCCTCGCCCCCAAGCTGACATGATGTGATGTGGAGCCTCGCTCCTCAGCCGATATGGGCCTCACCCCAAGTTGATACAATGTGGAGCCTCGCTCCCCAGCCGATATGGGCCTCGCCCCCAAGCTGGTACAATGTGGAGCCTCGCTCCCCAGCCGATATGGGCCTCGCCCCCAAGCTGATATAATGTGATGTGGAGCCTCGCTCCTCAGCCGATATGGGCCTCGCCCCCAAGCTGACATGATGTGATGTGGAGCCTCGCTCTTCAGCCGATATGGGCCTCGCCCCCAAGCTGGTACAATGTGGAGCCTCGCTCCTCAGTCGATATGGGCCTCGCTCTTTTTCGTCTTCAACACCTGTTTACACAAAACAGAACAAACACAAAAAGATGCAATATAGGTTACGTGTATGCATGTATGCATGAGTTTTCTTATTCCGTTGGGTTAGGTCTTCCACTGGCGACCAAGTCTTCTCAAGCAAAGTACAGCTTCAACCTGTCAACATTGATTGGTTCTGTGAATTCATTTCCCTCGAGGTCCGACAACTTCACTGCTCCATTTCCCATGACTTTCTGAACGATGTAGGGTCCTTCCCAGTTCGGCCTGAATTTCCCTCTCGGATCTGTCATCGACGGCCTCGACTGCTTAAGTACTAAATCACCCTTTCTGATCTTTGTGGGACGTACTTTCTTGTTAAAGGCCCGGGCTAGTCTCTTCTGATATAACTGCTTATGATGTAAGGCTCTTATCCTTTTCTCGTCCAACAGTGCTAACTGATCAAATCTCTCTACGGCCCATTCTGACTCAAGTAACTCTGTCTCTGCTAATACCCTCATAGACTGTATTTCCATTTCCACCGGTAGTACCGCTTCCATCCCGTACACTAAAGAGTAAGGTGTTGCACCCGTTGCTGTTCTGATTGACGTTCTGTACCCCCACAAGGCATACGGTAGTCTCTCAGCCCAATCCCTGCAGTTCTCTGTCATCTTAGCCAGAATTGTCTTTACAGTCTTGTTGGCTGCCTTAACTGCCCCATTCGCTTGTGGCCTATAAGGTGATGACTTATGATGGCCTATCCCGTACCTTTGTAGCATTGCCTTCGTCTCTCTTTGAAACTGTACCCCATTGTCCGTGACCACGTGGTGCGGCATACCATACCGATAAATGAGGTTCCGTGCTATGAACTTGGCCATCTGTTTTGCTGTAACGTTCCGGAACGACTCAGCTTCTACCCACTTTGAGAAATAATCCACTGCTACTACTGTGAAGCGATGCCCATTAGATGCATTCGGTCGAATTTCCCCAATCATGTCAATCCCCCATGCTGAGAACGGCCATGGCTCTGACAGCCCGTGCAACTCTGTATGTGGCATATGACTCAGATTGCCATGTATCTGACAGTCGTGACAGTGCTTTACCATCCTTGCGCAGTCTGTCTCCATAGTCGACCAATAAAACCCCTGTCTCACTATCTTGCGGGACAAGTTCAACCTATTCATGTACGGACCACATACCCCGGCATGTACCTCTTCCATCACTTTCTGAGCTTCTTCTTTTCCCAAACATTTCAACTGAATTCCATTTGCTTGCCTTTTGTACAGTTCTCCTTTCAAGATCACATACTGAGAGGCCAATTTCTGAATGGCCAGTCTGTCTTTTCTGCCGACCCCTTTTGGGAATTCCCCGTGCTCTAGATACCTCTGAATGTCATGGTACCAAGGCTTACCGTCGTCAATTTCCACTTCCAGAACTTTCTCTGTCTCATAAACCGGCCTGTTTGCTGTAGTCAATACCAATGGTCTCATCACTAACTTCTCTGGATTTTCCCAAGTAGCTGCAAGTGTGGCCAGTACATCTGCCATCTGATTCTCTTCTCGCGGCAAGTGCTGAAACTTACAATTGGGGATGGTCTGGGCCAACTCTCTGAGGTGGAAAAGATAGGGCTTCAATCGTTCCTTTTTCAATTCCCATTCTCCTTGCAACTGACGGATTACCAGCATTGAATCTCCGTAGACCTCAACACTTTCGGCTTTCAAGGCTATCAATGCAGTCAACCCAAAAGCACAGGCTTCATATTCGGCCATGTTGTTTGTTACTCTGAATGTTAACCTCTTGGCCATGGGCAAAGTATCTCCCTCGGGGGTCACTATCACAACTCCAATTCCGGCTCCTTTGTAATTAACTGCTCCGTCGAAATACACTTTCCATCCCTGAACTGCTATAACACTGATTTCTTCATCTGGGAACTCAAACTTATACTGATCCCCCTCAATAGGCTGTAGTGCTAGGAACTCCGCCACTGCTCGCCTTTTGATTACCTTGGAGGTGAGGTACTCAATGTCAAACTCTGTCAACAATACTAACCATCTGCCCAACTTTCCCACTAGCGACGGCACTGAATGCAGATACTTCAAGGGTTCTCTTTTGCCACTACCTGGATCTTGTAGGACTGGAAGTAATGTCGCAAATTTCTGGAAGCCCACACTACTGCCAAACAGATCTTCTCTACCTCTTGATAATAAGCCTCATACGGGAGTATCTTCTTACTCAGATAATAAACTGCATGTTCTACCCCTGTCTCATCTGCCTGTACCATCATTGCTCCCAATGCTTCTGACTCTATAGCCAAATACAGTACCAAAGGCTTTCCCGGTCTCGGAGGTTTCAAAACAGGTGGCTTTACCAAATACTCTCTGATTCTGTCGAAGGCTGTCTGACACTGTTCATGTTGGTTTTTATTAAGGTCCCAAGATCAAACAAGACATGAAAACAACGTGTGAATACATCAACGAAGATAGCGGAATACTTACATCGATCGGTTGAGTCGATTTGAAGACGATTGAAGCCAATATGCTCACTGTTTTGGCGCATGAACTGCAGCAGTCCACTGTCCTCCATCTTCTGTTTTGAGCTGCGAAAATGAGCTTCTAGATTCGTCGGATGGATCCCGTCTCATGGTCGAACCTCCCTACCACCTTCGCATGACTTGTAAGTGTGCTAGCACTTGATTTCTCACCATGAAAAAACCACTCTTGGCTTCCCTTTGTTCACGCCATTTCTGGTTCCAAACCAGTGAAGAAAACAGACTGTTATGCGTGAGGAGAAGAGAGGAAAAATGTGTCTTCACACTTTTGTTTTTTGTTAACAAAAAACATAAGTAAGAAAGAGAGAAGCAATGATGTATATCATTAACCAAAAAAATGAATTTTTAGATAAAAACTCTTCAAAAACCGTGAAAAGCATTTCCCTCCAAAAATTCATCATCATCACACATTGAGAATAGAGACAATGTATCATCCCATAAAGGTGAATAGATACATCCATCATCTATTCGTGTCAAGTGATGAGATATCGCGATGTGATTTGCGGATACCACTCGTTTCAAAATACGAATGTGTCCGCAAACACTTTCGGGCTCGGTTTCGCTAATTCCGAATTAACGCATTTCCGTCGCGACGAGAATTAATTAATTTCGCCTAGCAAAATTACTATTCAGATCGCTAACGAATTAATTCTAAATTAATTCGTTCGCCCGAATTAAAATCTAATTTTAATTCCGCGTCGAAATCTAATTTCGTTTAATATATCGAATATATTAATTTAATCGATTAATTCCAAATTAATCGTTATCTCTCTCTAGACGATATTTTATCCTACATAAAATATCTCCGTAATTAATCCTAGATTAATTTTCTCTCTCTTCTATATAATCCCAGATTATTCAAGAGTGCAAGTTGTGCGTCATCGGTGGATTATCGGGAAGCGACCCATGAGATCCCCGGATTAGTTGGCAGTAAATGCGGTCGCCGGAGTATCCGAATCACGTACGTACCAAGTACTACGTTCTACCGATTTACGAGACATGTTCGGTTTCTAGCAAAACACGAAGTCTACCCAAATTCTCCGGTCATATCCTTTTAAGAATATTAAGATCTGTATCAAGCGTAGTATACAATTGTATTGTATTACGTATATCGATCCAGTATCGGACGATCACATGTTAGGCCTGGGGCTGGAAATGTGTCTGCCCCGTACGAAACATATATCGGACATCAAGCAACTAGTCTCTGTGAATCGGGCAATCCTGACCTAGTCATATTGTCCCGACGGTTGCAACCTTTTATAGAGCACTAGTTCTGTATCCTGCACGATCATCAACTCCATATGTCTGAAGTGACACTTCCATCTTGACATCACACCCAGTACACTACGATTCCTGATAAACCCAGAAGAGGTGAACACAGAACCAGTTTAGGTCCCCCAACCACCAAAACCAAAGTTTACCGATTGTCGCAAGTACTAGCGATGCAAGTCTCAGGTTAAGACCATATACACCTACCCTGATGCGGCCTCCCATAGACACGCAGACATACTACCAATGGGATTCCGCGGGGTCTATCCAGAGCGAAGCTGTTTCCCGTACCATCGGTGAAACACGACCTCCTATCGCACTTGCATAAGTATCCAATACTTATATATATGAGAACTATGCCGTTGTGCCCTCACAACGCACACAAGTGCAATACTAGCCTATTCCGCATTATCGATGTCCAGTCTCGATAATACTACGGCTAGGGATATTTAATGATTAATCCTTCGTAGGCTGATACTGTCTCATATCATCTCAATCCAAGAACTAATCATAGGGACCTCTCTTCATTTATATATCTATGGTGATCTAATCACAAATGATGAGAGTGCAATTTCCTTATTACATAGTTAATTTGCTACAACAACACAATGATGTGCAAATAGTGACGCTATGGGTCATATTATCCAACAGTTCATTCCATTTTACTGGCTGGTCTTTTCTCAACAGCTTAAAGATAGGCTCACACATGAAGTCAACTTGGCAATGAACCGACTGATATACTGAATCTTCCCAAGGAACGCCCTGACCTCTCTTTCTGTCTTCGATGCTGGCATCTCGGTGATCGCTTTGATCTTCTCAGAGTCTACTTCTATTCCTCCCATTCCAACTATATGTCCCAGCAGTTTCCCTGACGTTACCCCAAACACACATTTCTTGGGGTTCAATCTCAAATTTTACTTGTCAACCCTCTGAAGGAACTTTTCAAGTGCCTCAATATGCCCGTCCCTTGTCTCGGATTTCACCATCATGTCATCCACATATACTTCGATCTCTTTGTGCATCAAGTCATGGAACAAGGTAGTAGCCATTCTCTGATAAGTAGCTCCTGCATTCTTGAGCCCAAACGGTATCACTTTGTAACAATAAGTACCCCACTCGGTGACAAAGGCAGTCTTGTGCTTATCTTCCTCTGCCATGAGAACTTGATTGTACCCAGAAAACCCGTCTACAAATGAATACATGGCCGACAAAGATGCGGTAGAGGAAAGTCGTCTTTCGAACAAGCCTTATTGAGGTCTCTGTAGTCCACACACATTCTGACCTTTCCATCTTTCTTCGGTACCGGCACAATGTTCGCTAACCATTCAGGATATTTTACCACTTCCAGAAAACCCACGTCAATTTGTTTCTTGACTTCTTCTCTAACCTTCTCAGCCCATTCTGGTCTCATTCGTCGAAGTTTTTGTTTCACCGGCCTCATGTTCGGATAAGTCGGAATAGAATGTTGAGCAATGCTTCTATCTACCCCGGGCATGTGTTCATAGGACCAAGCAAAAACTCTAGCATACCTGATCAATACTTCTTCTATTTTCTCCCTTTCCTCAGAAGTAACCTCACTTGCAATCAAAATTTCCTTAGGATCCTCAGGTGTCCCAAGGTTAAAGGCATTTCTCTTGGTGGAGTTGATATCAAATATGCTTAGATCATGTAATGGGAAAAGAGAAGACTCAGCCAAGTAAGCAGAAATACTGTCTTTATTGCTAGCAAAAGAAGGAGTACACTCAAATAAATCTGGGAGGTAAACATCCTCATCATCTACGGATATTTCCTCCTCTACAACAATGTCTTTCTCAGGTTCCTTCTTCTCATTGAGGGTCAATGTCTCCAGCTTCATGAGTTCCTCCTCCCATTTCTCACCCTCTTGCTCTTCTCTTCAACCAACAGCTTCTCTCCCAACAGGTCCTGGAAGATCTCAAATCCGGGCACCACTACTCCATTCACCTCTCTACTGGTTCAGGCTCACCTTGGTACCCCGAGCGCCACAATTCACAAAGTACTCCATCATTTCATGCCCTTCTTCTTGATCTTTGGCTTCTCATCATCAGACTTGTACCCCAAACCTCTTCTGGTTGTCTGGCCTCTGAAATCTGGCAGTTTCGAGCCCTCACCTGGCTCATACTTCATCTTCCCCATGATCCGGGCTACCTTGGGATCCACCCACTCCTCAAAAGTTGCTGATACTTGGAACCTTGTGAAAGGCAGTATTTCCAAGGCGGCGACTGCATTGTCTATTTCAGCTTTGATGGTGACAATCTCTCCCCCGAATGGGAACTTAATCATCTGGTGCAAAGTGGAGGGCACGCCCCCAAGCTTGTGAAACCATGGCCTCCCCAACAATAAAGCAAATGTAGCTGGAATATCAAGCACAGTAAACTCAACCTCATCTTCAATCGGCCCTACCTTGACCATTGCCACAAAGGTACCCTCAACACCGCGCTTACTATCATCATAAGCTTTGATGGTCATGTTGGAAGGGTCCAAATCTGTAGCCTTCAAACCCAACCTTGTCAGAATTTTCAAAGGGCATACATTGATAGATGAACCGTCATCTACCATTACACATGAAGTCCTTTTGCCTCTTACTTCAGCCCTGATGAACAATGGCCTGTTGTGATTCCTCCCCTCTGCTGGAAGTTCATCCTCGGAAAATGAAATCTGTAATGCCTCTTTCTGAACAGCCCCAACAAACATTGTAGGGTTGGCATCCTCTGGCACAACAATTTTACTCAAGGCCTCAACCATGGCCCGTCTGTGCTCTTTAGATGCACACAATAACTCCCATATGCTGACTTGAGCTCTTGTCTTCCTCAATTGTCTCAGCACTACATCTCCTTCAATATTCTCTGAATTCTCAAGCATTTCTCTCCCATCAGTCAAGGTTTCTTTGCCCTTATCCGCCACATCATCATAAAAACGCCCACTGCGTGTCATTCCCTTTACTTCTTCTTCATCACTGCTAGAGAAGTCAAGCCAGAAATTCTTCCCCAACTCAGGTTCACCCTCACTGCTGCTGTCCCAAATTCCAAGGCAAAAGGCTTCAGGGTGGAAGGTTTTTAGGACATAGTCTTCTGGAAGGCCAGAACTAATCATGTAGGTTGGTGGGGGTACAGCTCGGTAATTGGGTAAGGGGTTTCTGTTTGTGTCTGGTTGTTCGGTTTCGGGGTCAGGTATCTTTTGGAGTCAATGAGGTCTTGGATCTCGTGGCGCAGTCGGGCACAGTTGTCAGTGTCGTGGCCTTCTGCTGATGGAAATAACAGTAAAGGTTGAGATTGAAATGTGGTGGTGGTGGGTTTGGGATAGGTTGGCTTCTAAAGGCTTTAGGAGTCCCTGCCTCTTCAATTTCTCAAATACCTTAGACAAAGGTCTCCCAAGGTTAGAGAACCTCCGATTCCGACAGCAGCCACCTCCGCTAACACGGGCTTGGTACCTGACATACCTCCAACAGGCCTCCTATTTAGGCCAAAGAACTTCCTGTTTCTGCTTCCTCCTCTTCAATGTCCATGACAGTCTCCCTCAACTGCCGGAAGTCTACAATCATTGAGGTCATCCTCCTCAACTTACTGTAAATAGAGGGCTTTGTGCCCTTGATGATCATCTTGATTTGGTCCTTCTCAGAGGGCCTAGTCTGCATCTTCAGTAGTTGGCTTCTCCAGCGATCTAATACTCCTTGAAGCTCTCATCCGGCTTCTGCTTGATATTTTCCAAGTCACGGAGTGACAAGTCAATCTCCAGGTCCGTGACATATTGCTTTAAGAAAGCATCAGCTAGCTCCCTCCAGTCCTCCTTAATCTGCTTGTCAAGGCTATGGTACCATACTACGGGTGCCCCTTCGAGTGACATCCCGAATCATCTTTGTACTTGGCGCTGAGACAGGCCAACTGAACTCATAACAGATACATACTGACAGAGATGCACCCTCGGATCCCCGTTCCCATTGAACTTAGCCAAATCTGGCATCTTAAACTGCGCCGGCAACTGCTCCTCAAACGTCATTGTTTCATAATCTAGCAAATCTTCATTCTTACCCCTCATCTTGCGGGTAACGGATTCAACCTGATCCCTGAGTTTCTGTATCTCTGCCTGAGACCCCAATATTCTCCCGCTGCATATTCTGCCATATCATCCTCAAAAGTGGGGACATCATCCCCCGATCTAACCGGAGGCACTTCCTGCCTTGTATTTCTGAACTTCCCCCAGTACGAGACCCAGCTATACCAGCACAGCAGTAGTCAATGCCTGTAACTGTTCAGTGACTTTGCAAGATTGTTCTCTAACTGATCCATTCGGGACACCTCATTATCTGATTCACTCATGCTTTCAACTGTTCTTTTAGTGAGTCTGGTTCATTCCCTAACCCAAACGGTATCTATGGTGTCTTTTTAAGACACGGATAATGTTAACAAGGTATATGTATGCGTGATGTGCATAAGAAGTATATAACATATACTAAATCAAATAAAATTCTCAAACAAATCGGCCTACTATCATTTTAGAAGCTTTTGGGACAACTGTCATAAGGGTGAACCCGTCCCAGTTTAAATGGCCCAACGAGTTCATGTCTTATGGCAAAGAGCCTAACTAAATCCAAATGATAACATTCCGAACACAATCATAAAATGGCCCATTGTTATTTAGAAGCCTTTTGGCCCAATCGTCATAAGATATGTTCTTGTCCCAGTTTAAATGGCCCAACAAGCCTATATCTAATGACAAAAGACCCAGATGGATTCAAATAGAAATGTTCCCAAACATAAGCATACAAGGAAGATATTATAAACATAAAATAATAACTTCTACCGTGTGGCCCACCATCATTTCAGAAGTTTTGGGCCTAATTGTCATAAGATACGAACCTGCCCCAGTTTAAATGGCCCAGCAAGTTCGCATTTTTGACAAAGAGTCCAATTCATCCAAATGATAATGGTCCTAAAGCACAAGGAAATATTTGTTATAGGCTATACAACCCGGTCTACGCATGGGTTCGTGGGAGTATGGAAAAAGGCTCTCATCGGCGAAGGATGGCCCACAACTAGGTCTCCCCAATCAAGGGTTCGAGCAACCAAGTGAGCACACCCTTTTTTATACACTAAGGTACGTGCCAATGAGCTATGATGTGTGACTGACTGTCAAATGGATTTCCCGTTATAGATTCCCCAGAGGAAGGTGGAGCGAGGCTCACTTAAATACCTAAGCCTCTTAGGCTCTTATCGCTTGGTGTCAGGAATAAACAACGAGTCCTCCAAATTAGTCCATCACAATAGGCTACGAGTAGATGGCTATCTAGGTGCCTTCACAGCTTTTCCTTCTAGAAAGGTAGTGAGTGAAGGAAGACACCAAACCATTACCTAGCCTCAAAATGCCTTTGATCACAACCCCCATTTCACACATTTGTAGACACGGTTAATTAAAGCATAAATCTATACATTACAAGGCATTATTTCGGGGCCGATTCTCTATCCCCAGTGGAGTCGCCAGACTGTGGGACACAGAAACTGGACGACGCATGCTGTTCCAGGCTCGGGGGCCTAGTTGGGAGTACGGAGTAGCCAACGGAGGACTAAACCGGAGAATAAGGGAGTCGCCACCCGGTGTGAACCGGGACAAATATTTAAGGCCGCACTCACCCCTCGCAAGGGAAGACATCAAACTATTGGGTTCGGAATGGTCCCTTACTTATGCAACTTGTAATGTAAAGATTTATGCAATAATCCAACCAAGCCTATGACATATATTTCCAAGTGGAACACAATCCTAGATTCACATGTTTAAAAGTATAGTTTACATCTAACATACATGAAACCAAATCTTATTGCCAAATTCACATGCTCAAAAGTAGGCCTTTGCAACAACAAGCACATAACGTCATAAGAATTCAATCATTCAAGTAAATATAAACACAAACAGTCATGGTAACATTTGCGTGTAATGTAAAGGAAATCAAAATGACGACAAATAATATTGTAGGCGCATACCAGAAATAGACAACTAGGGAGGTAATACAAATGCGTAGCGTAAAAAGGGGGTAACCATATGCTAAGATGGACATGTCGTAATGTGATGTGAGAGAATCTGTTTACCGTATGCGTTCGTACAGCGTTCGTATACACGTTCGAACGGTAAACAGAAGGTTCTCGTTCGAGTAGCGTTCGTAAACGCGTTCGAACAGGAATGAAACAGAATGCACACGTTCGTATGGCATTTGTGAACGCGTTCGAACGGAAATGAAACAGAATACTCACGTTCGTGTGGCATTTGTGAATGCGTTCGAACAGAAATGAAACAGAATGCTCACGTTCGTATGGCGTTCGTGAACGCGTTCGAACGGAAATGAAACAGAATACTCACGTTTGTGTGGCGTTTATGAACGCGTTCGAACAGAAATGAAACAGAATGCTCACGTTCGTATGGTGTTCATGAACGCGTTTGAACGGAAATGAGACCTAATGCATGATAAGGCAAAATGCATGCGCGTTCGAGTTGCGTTCGTAAACGTGTTCGAACGGGAACAGACCTGATGCATGAAATGAGATGCAATACATAAACAATAAAATAAAGGGGCGCGGCGAAGTACTGCCGTAAAGGTGGCCTTTTGCGGCTCTTGATCTCTTAAAGAGAGGACCTTTAGACCAACATACTAAGCCCATGCGCGTCACATCGCATCATGCATACAAACATAAAGACAATCATATCAAACTAAGTATGCCCGATTGAACACATCTTACATCCAACCGAACACACGTCAACCGGCGCGGCAAGGCATCGTGGTAAATGGCTTTAACCCTTCCCCATAGGGGATCTTTCATTCCACTTACTAAGCCCATGCGCTCGATCGCATCATGCATACAAACATAAAGACAATCATATCAAACTAAGTATGCCCGATTGAACACATCTAACATCCAACCGAACACACATCAACCGGCGCGGAAAAGCATCGTGGTAAAGGGCTTTAACCCCTCCCCATAGGGGATCTTTCATTCCACTTACTAAGCCCATGCGCTCGATTGAGTCATGCACAAATAAGCAACATGCAGAATTTAAGTGACGATTAATAAATAAACCAAAGCAACACAAAACAAAAGAGGGTGCCGTTTACTCAAGTGGTACGTGGAGTTGTATCCCAAGTACAGACCGCACTACCGTCCATTCGGATTCGGCTACGGAATTTACGTCTGGGTTTCCATCCTATATACCACAAGAGACGACACTCTTCCATTCATCCAATACCCACAACACACATCATACACAAACAAGATTCGACAAATAAGTAAAATACAGTCAAAATAAATAACGAAAGTTACATAAACACGGGTGTGAAAAGTACCCTCAGGTCTAACCTTTTTGCCAACTTTCAGGCTTGCGTTTCACGGACGTCGGAAGGGTACAGCTCCTCAACTTCTCCGGTTCACTGGTTTAGCGTCCTACCTCACTGCTTTGCTGTTTTGCTTGCGGTTCGAACTCCGTTCTGATCCTGTTCGGCCTCTGTTTTGCTGCTCACTGCTCAGGCCACCTGTTTTGACGTTTCAATGAACTGTTCCAAGTTTGTGTGGGTTCTTAGTGCAGTTGTGTGTGATTATTTTAAGGATTATGAATGCAGTCTCTTTATGTTACTGTTTTTAAGATTTTTAGGCAATGTTTTAAGTGTATTTTGCTGCTGTTTTAGGGGTTAAATTACTGCTGTTTGGGCGTGATTTAGGGACTGGTTTGGGTCAGTTTTGGTGGGAAGGGGGGCTGTTGTTCGGGGGTACTTTAGTGGCTGTTTGGGGCGTGTTTGTTTTCGGTAATGTGAGAGTGGGGGTGAAGATAGTTGTTTGTTATTATCTGTATGAGCTAGGGGTTGGAAATTCTTTTCTTCTTTTTTTTGTTTGTGATGGGCGTGAACTATAGAGAGTGGAGAGAGAAGGTGGCTAGGTTAGTGCATGTTTATATAGAAGAGAGTTAAGGTTTGCCCTTGTCTCACAAGGAAGAGATTTGTTTCCAAATTAGGAGTGATAGGAATGGTATATACAAGATTGAGGGGGGACACAATATTTTAAATTAGGAAGTCAACTAATCTAAATTGGTGGATATCTTATTGAATTAGGAAGTCAACTAATTTAAATTGGTAGATGTCTTATTAGATTAGGAAGTCAAATATTTGATTAGCTTTGATTGGTTAGGATTGATTTTAATTAGGCATATCTTATTTTAATTTTAGTATATGAATTATTTAAATTAGGCATGATTTTAGTTTAAGTTGGTAATTGTTTATTTTATGTTTGGTATATGTTTTATTTAATTATTTAATTAATTTAATTATTATCTTATTTAGTTAATATTTATTTATTTAAATTGGGATGTGTTTTATGGGCTTTGGGGGGCTAATTGGGCTGGGGTGCGAGGCTAGCAGCAAAACCAGAAATACCGACTCCGTTCGAACGCCAATTCGAACGTGGCACGAACGTCCGCAATCTGCCCGACGTTCGAACGAAGTAACGAACGCAGCACCAACGAAGACAGTGAACTTGTGGAATGAACTTGATGACGCACTTATTCTGAATTTCCCCTTCCGACCTCCGTTTCCCGCAATATCCTTAGCTAAAAAAAGTAGTGCCTCCAACTGAGACTCATCATCGGGTTTCACATGCGAAAAATGCAATGCCTACAATTACATCAAAAATGATAATTCCAAGAACCTAATGCTTGCTTCAATCCAAACATGGATCGAATAACCCACAAACCTTGTTTGCTAGTTTTGGTACGAGAAAATCGACAGGATGTTGTAAACATCCTCCGAAAGGTTTCCTTGTCAGGAAAGCAATTTTCCCGTTCAGCTGTCATATTTCATAAATGAAACATGCAGCATTAGCAAGCATTATCCAAATGGATTTACCGTGGCAACAGGTAAAAGGTTGAATCATAATCGACACAATGTTGATAACGATACCTTTCCGCTAAAAGCCTAGCTTTATACGTTGGTATGTTGCCTTCCATGTACGTCTTCCTTGAAGACTTATAAAGTACCAATAGGCACAATGCCTTGCGGTACATCAACTAGTATCTAAACATAGTTGATATATATGGAATCCATTTCGAACTCATGACACTTTGTCATAATAGGGAGTCGATACCTTGTATCACTTCCTCATACGTAGTCAGTTGGTATTCCTCAATAAGATTGACATCTTTATGAGGTGAGATCAGAAACCCATACCCCAGGTTGTTTTCTGACTCTCTCCGACTTACGCAGTTATTGTGTATTCGAAGATTAATGGTTTAGTTTCATCCTTGATGAACTATTTGTGTTCCATTAGGAATCGGTGCCTTGAATAGTATTACTCTGATTTTCATCGAGTTTTACTATCCTTCCACTTACCACTGCATATAGGTATTCCTCTCAGGAAAACCGTACGGTGAGCAACAATTACATTGTTCTCTTGTGAGTTGTATAAGTACTATACTTATGGTATCCCTAGGATAACCTAAAATTGGCACTTATCTAATTTGGGTTTTAGTTTGGTATCATCCAAACATATGCCAAGCATACCCAAATTATCAGGAATGTGAAACCCGGTTTCTTTCCTGTTCATATCTAATATGAAATCTGTCAAACTGATTTTTATGGAACCTCATTCTAAATAAGTTCTGCACTGTTGATGCTTATCCGTTGAAGGAAATGGTAGCTCAGAGCGACTCATGATTAACCTTATCATGTCTAACAAAATTCGGTTACTCAGTTCGGGCACATCGTCAAAATGACGTGTTCCGGGAGGAGTCCTCATTGAAAGAATACTATAATCTTTCAAGTATACGAGAAACTTATTGCTTAATTATTTTCCATTACGGTCTCTCTGTGACGGTATAAATACTTTAGCCGATCTGTTTGTGTATTTCGTGTCGAAACTATAAAAGTTTCTGATTTGTGTTCTTCAAAAGAAACACATAACCACAACGTGATGCCACATCCGTAAAGGTCACGAAATATTCATATCTACATCTAGCCTAGCTAGACATGGGCCCACTTGCTTCACTATGAACTAGGGCTAACAGGTCGGTGGTATTTGCACTTTTACCAAGTAAATAGTGTTATAGACACTTTGCCCAATAAACTAGATTCGCAGACTTTATTTGAATAGGATCAAATCAGTCCTGGTACCCACTCTTCAAAAGTTCGGATGTACGAGTCTTGTTTGATTCTGTCCTAGACAACAATGCCACAATTAAGTTTCATCTGATCAAATCAGTTTGAGCTATTGTTTGTCATGTTATATGTTTGAGATTTATTTATATTCAAAATATAAATGCTGTTATTCACATCTAATGTGTTTATCTCAATAACATCTTTATATAATAAAACACTTTAGTGTTCTAGAATATAAAGGTTCACCCGCAGCGGGTTAAACACTGATATGGAGATAATGTATCTAGTCAAACTAGTTACATCATAACAATTTCCAAATTTAGGTACACACCCGAATGGTAGTTCCTAAATTTAGGTATCTACGGTTAAAACAGCGACTTTCGTCCTGTTTCCAATTCGCAGATAAATCTCAATTAAGGTCAGTATCCTGCTCATAGTAGATTCTGAACATCAGTATATATTTATGTATCACACTAAATATTTAAAATCCAATTTTAATACTAGTTGTGAACATAATGATGACAAACATATTTGAAGTCAGATCCTTGCTCGTTCTTCAATTCCTTCGTGTCTGCTTTGTCCAAACGGCAGTCACGCTTCCGCGATCCCGTTTGCCACAATTTAGGCAGACATTTTGGGATATGTCATTTATCTTCCCAGAAGATTATAATGATTTTGCCTTTGCCAGTTTCAACACTCCAGAAGCCTTTGGCCAAGCCTTGGCCTTCTAGAATATCGAATTAAAGTGCGACTAGCGCTACTTGCCTTATTGCAAATTTTGACTTTATCTCCCTCAGAATAGTCATTAACTCTCCACGAGTTATTATTGCAATTTAGTACTTCTAAGATTCTAAGGATATATTCTTTGAAGATCCTTCAATTTCATTATCATACTTTAAGGATCTAACCCTTAGTTCTGATTCAGAAATTAAGGAGTCTACTGCGACAAGCTTAATGGATTAAGCACTAAAGTTATCATTGCATAAATCTTCTAAAGATTATGCTCGACTATTTGCTTAACTCCGGGCTTAGGCCTAATATGTTATTTTATCAAATAAAGTAACGTATTAGTTTCCAGGACCATCCTGAAATTATTCCCAATTTTGAAAATTAAACCATTTAAATACATTTTCCCCAGGATTATGTTTTAAATGTCAATCTTTCAACTCTTTCTTGATTCTTAATAGTCCAACTATTTAATCAACGATTTTGGTACTATTAATTATAATGATTACTATAGTCCAACTATTTAATCAACTATAATTTAATAGATTAAAATCAATTATATTGATTACTATAATTCAATTGTAAAATCAACTATAAATGAATAGTTTGAATACAGTCCAACTGTTTATTAAAACAACAATTTAAATATTAGTCCAACTAACATTTAATTTATATGACGAATGATATTTGTTTGAGCGCGTATGGCAAGTAATTAAACGAATATTGCAAATTTAATTCTTGCCTCCTACTATTTTTCGGCGAGCCTCTAACCCTCTGTCGAGTACTCGGGAAACCGTGTTTCCTAGCGGGCTAGGATCCCGTTAAATATCACACAATCTTGACTTTGGCCAACAAATTGTATGATAATTAACTAGGTAGATCTCTAAGATCAATTGGATCCAATCCAATTCCTAGATTCAGTAGAGGGACTCCAAGTCCGAAACATATATCTTATATATGCTAATACATCCAATGTATTGCCTAACCTTTTTCCTCTGAATCAACTAAGCCTTGGATTTGGTACAACAAACTTAGTGATCCCAGTCAAGCGCGACCCATTGACCATGGAAAGCTTCGTAATCAATGTCGATGGACAAGAAGTGGTCTCGACTTTGGCCAACAAACCACAACTTGGGCAAGACACCAATATGGAACAAAGCCTTCGTGATTCAAACACATCCTCGACGGACAAAGGCCTTGACTTTGGCCAACAAGCCAATGCCAGTCTCGGATCTTGAGTGAGAATCACTCAATGGAAGGAAAAACTCTTAATATTTTGCGAGGGTTTTTCGAGTGCAAATTGGCAACCAATTTATTATCTTTGTTAAGGTCTCATCACCATACACCCTTAAACATGCATTCTAAACACATAATAAAGCACATATGAATAAAATAATAATGATATGCGGATGTATACTTTACACAATTGATCCTAGATCAAATCTCTCACTTTCTCTCTCCAGCTAGCACATGTATTACTTCTACCTTTTACACTACACTTCTAAAGAAACCTCATTTACATTGAGGGGAATAGGTGAGAAGAGAATACAAAGAATAAGGAGGTGATAAGGCTGGACACGCAGGTCCAATTAATAAATCAAATTTATTACAACAATTTCTAAAATTTCCCCACCCATCTAATGTCCATCTGATATACATTATTCATGCATCGCAACCATGTATTCACACAAGCATGTTATCAATCAATCTAATCAAATTAATTAATCTGATAATTAATGACCATCCAATGTTCAAACAATGATTTGATTTTGCGCGAGTCAAACTCGTTTTGCGAATAAGTACTCAAAGTACGAATTCTCGAATTAAATTAAACTACATAATTAAATCCAATTCAATATGCATTTAATTCTAATTCACTTATTTAATTCCAAATTAAACATTACACTTTAATAATAAACCTTTTACGACTTAAATTCCAAATTTAATCGTTACGGGTCTCAAAGCCCGATTAATGTCCAACGTCAATTTAATTAAATTCCAATGGGCTTTTAATTAATTTCTTAAGGCGTGGACTTTTGGTCGACTCGGGTCAAACCCATAACCAAAGTCCAATCCGGGATTAACCCCATAAGCCTAGAAATCAATTTCGGCCCATTAGGCCCAATTAAACTTTAAAGGTCCATTAGTCGTATTTGGGCTTTATGGAAGTAGTTTTGGGCCCATTTGGATCCAATCCATTTGGCCTAAACCTAACTTGGTACAACCAAGCCCAATAAGCCCAATAAAAACTTTAAAAGCCAATTTCCAAAATTAGGCCCAACATAATTAAATCACAAAAAAAATAATAATAATTTCACAATTTAATTACATAAAGTGTATTACACAATTAATTACCCAAATCAATATTTCCAAAATATTAATTTATACAATTAATCATGCTCAATTACAACAAAACATGTCCAACATATTTCATCAAAAATCAAACCCAATAATCATGTTCAAAGTCTCGGCATTGAAGGGATTATTTTGTCCAATTCGAATTCAATCCAATTAAATCCAAACCAACATTAAATCAATATCCCCTAATGATTTCCAACACATCCAATGATCAAAAAATCAAAAATCCAAGACAATTAGGGTTCCTTAACTTTCGGCCAAGCTAAGATAATTGGGGAAAATTGTTCCAAACAATTTCATTGATCCAATCAATCCTCAATTAAAACACATTTAAACATATTCATTCATCCAATTTCATAAATCATGCTCAAACACATTTTTACCCAAATTTTAACCCTAAACAATTTCATGCTTAACCTTGCTCTGATACCATTGTTGGTGTTTGCTAAGGTCCCAAGATCATTAAACAAGCATGAAACAAGTGTGAATACAAATCAACGAAGTTGCGGAATACTCACATCGATCGGTTGAGCGACGCGTTGATGAACAAAAAAATCATATTCTGCTCACTGTCATGGTCACGGAAGTTCACTGCCACTGCCCTCCAAGATTCGGCCATTGATGTCCTCCATCAAGCTCCAAGCTTCGTCGTGGTGATTCCACGCTCATTGGTGGACTTCCCTATCACCTTCGCATGTCTCTCGGGGTGCTAGCTCTTGATGATTTTGCCGCAAAACCATCACACTTTAGCTTCCCTTGCTCACGGTTTCTTGGCAGAAAACCAGTGAAGAAATGCCCACCATGGGCGTGTGAGAGAGAGATGAGAGAAATAGAGAGTTGTGTTTTGTTACTTTATCAAATGGTAAAATGAATTTCTAAAATCATATACACCATTTGCTTTCCAAAAGTCAAAGTAATTAAATAACAATATATGTCATTCAAGCTTTCAAAAAACATTCCAACAACTCCCATCAAGTCACATCAATCAATCAATCAATGGTCACATCACTCAAAGTGACATGATTTGACGCTTGATGTGACGCTAGATGCGACTAGCGATTTGACGCTTGATTTGACTTGCGTGCCGCACTCGAATTTGAAATGCCAATGCGCTCGCAAATAATCTCATGCTCGGGTTCGCTAATTCCAAATTAACGAATTTTCCGTTGTGATGTAATTAAATGTAATTTAATTAAATAATCATGCCTAACATAATTACTATTCACGTTGCTAACGAATTAATTCTAAATTAATTCATTCACCCGAATTAAAATCTAATTTTAATTCCGTGTCGAAATCCAATTTCGTTTAATATATTGAATATATTAATTTATCGATTAATTCCAAATTAATCGTTCTCTCTCTTTAATTGATATTTTATCCCAGATAAAATATCTTCGCAATTAATCCCATATTAATTTTCTCTCTCTTCTAATTAATCCCAGATTAATTAAAGTGCGAGTCATACGTCATCGGTGAATCTTCGGGAAGTGACCCATGAGATCCCCGGATATGTTGGCAGTGAATTCGGTCGTCGGACTATCTGAACACGTAAGTACCAAGTACTACGTTTTACCGATTTACAAGACAAGGTTGGCTTCTAGCAAAGCGCCATGCCTACCCAATTCTTCAGAAATATCCTTACAGGAATAAAGGATCTATATCAGACGTAGTATAGCGTATTTCTGTCCAGTATCGGATGATCACGTGCTAGACCTAGGGCTGGAATTGTGTCTGCCCCGTACGAAGCACATGTCGGATATCTGGTAACTAGTCTCTATAATTGGATAAACATGACCTTGTCATTTTATCCCGATGACTGCAGTATATAAGAGTACTAGTACCGTATCCTACGTGACCATCATCTCCATATGACTGGAGTGACACTTCGGTCTTGACATCACACCCAACACACTACGATTCTCAATATACCCAGCATAGGCGTACACAGAACATGTTAAAGCCCTGGACGACCGCAACCAAAGTATATTGATTGTCGTAAGTATTAGCGGTGTAAGTCTCAGGTTAAGACCAAATACACCTACCCTGATTTCGGACTTCCATAGACACATAGTCATACTACTAATGTAATTCCGAGGGGGTCTATCCAGAGCGAAGCTGTTTCCCGTACCATCGGTAAAACACAACCTCCTACTACACTTGCATGAGTATCATATACCCAAATATACGAGAACTATGTCGTTGTGCCCTCACAACGCGCACAAGTGTAATACTAGTCTTTTACATATTTATCGATGTCCAATCTCGATAATACTCTGACTAGGGATGTTTAATGATTTATCCTTCGTGGACTGATACTGTCTCATATCATTCTCAATCCAGGAACAAATCATAGGGACCTCCTATCATTTATATATCTTGGTGATCTAATCACAAATGATAAGAGAGCAATCTCCTTTGTCACATAGTTAATTTGTACAATAACACCATGATCTGTACAAATAGTGACGCTATAGGTCATAATTGTCCAACAGTTACTATATATTCTAAGCATAAAAGTAATAAAACATGCAAAGAACATAAACCTAAACATGCTAACTATCATAAGATCTCTTATTAAAATAAAGAATAAAAATGACTTACTTGAACCGAAGACTCCTCCAGTCCTCCCTCCAATCTACAAGATTTTCTCGAACTCAGCAAGCTCTTCCACGTTCCAAAGAGCCACCCAAGTGTGTGGCCTCCAAAGATGCACACACCAAAGCCAAAACTCAACTGCAAGACTACGCCTTGAGTGCACGAGTATTTTGCCCTTGGTGCTTACCTAGGCAAATACCTCAAAACTTTTAACTTAAGGTTCCTCTAGTCAATTAGACTTAAGGATCCTTAAATTCAGTGGCTTACTCTTAAACTTTAGAGTTGCTCACTTATATAAACCCAAGATATGAAAGGTTATGTGTAAAATTTTGTGAAGAATTCTTTGGGTTTATATAGTACTCCAAAGACAACAAAATTAATTAAGAATCCGATGTGGGATAAAAACTGATTTAATCTTAGCCATTGGATCTTAATTTAGTGGTTTAATGAGATTATAAAACCCTAATAAGAGTTTGGGCCGAATTGGAATTCAAAACAAATAACAAATTTTTTTTACTATTCACATTACTATTCATGTGAATAGTAATTTTTTTAAATTCCAATTCCCAAAGTGCCCCTATCGTCATTCACCAATCCCTAAGCCAATATGGAACCTCATAAATGATCTGTTCAATAAGTAAACACATTGAACCATTTATGAACAATTCCTACAACAATCATATATGTTGTTATATTTGTACTGTGCACTGTTAACCATTGATTTCGACTTTGTTGAGTGTGACCTTTTGGGTTCCCCTCAAGTTGGACATGAAATGAATCGTGATAATTTAATCGAACATAAATTATCCTTTGATCAGATGGTCGTTCGATTTCAATGAACAAGGTTGACATCTAGCAATATGCCAATGCCCTAAAATGAGAAGGAAATATATATATATACCCATTCTGTATGCGATTTACATATGATACAGTCTCTTGCCTCACTGTATCGCCACCTATTGACCTAGGGTACGGAAAGTGTCTACCCATATGGTTAAAGGTATGATGTTGATAGTTTCATGAATCGTGCTAACCCAAGAATCTCACATGATTCTTCCGCTGTGGCCACGGTCTCAAGCACTGATCACATATATCATCCCGAGAATTAGAATAATACTCTTATAAGAAAATATTATCCTAGAGAGTGGCGATTCTCTGTTGTATCTTTACAAACTTCATGTGTTTCAACAAATGACCCAATCATACCCTTATGACTGGATATTTTGAACCGGGGAAGGAGAATGTCAAAGCTATTTTATCCACACATAAGATTGTAAAGACCTCAAGTCTAAGGACTAGTCATATAATTGATACATGAAAGTTCTCACAGACACATGGGATAAACACTCCATATGAAAACTTTCAGCAGTCAGTTCGATGAACACGAGCAACTCATGCATCCATATGATACACCAAGTGGACGGATCTCCGCTAGTAGCCTATGAGATCGGCTACCTCACTTAAGGGCGGATCATATCATCATGATAGTCTCTCCACTTTGTGAATGCCCAGATTATTCAACAAACTATGACTAGGAATATTTAAGAGTAATGATTCTCATAAGGCGTGAAAGCTTTCTTCTTATTACTCAAAGGGCTTTATTACAGTGTTGATAATTCATATAAGTTATGTAAGACATGTATAATAAAGATTGCCATTTTATTAATTAATGAAAATATTACAAATACATGTACATATAGCCCATCCACAAGTTGTGTATATGGCATATCCCTAACACTATCAGTGCCACCAACCTGTCTCTGAAATATCTGGGTTTAGGGGCATTGTACACACAGTCCCCCTAGCCCAATACCCACGATCCAGAGGCATCTGTCATCTCTAGTCCTGTATCCCGTGTGCATACGTCTATATCCAGTATCATTATCGATTCCCATCAATACCATGTCCGTCAATTCCATATCCGTCAATTCCATATCTTTATCAAGTTACATCTGAGGTGAGTTTTTCCCCCATGCCTCCAAAATCATACATCAATACCATGTCCGTCAATTCCATATCCGTCAATTTCATATCTGTATCAAGTTACATCTGAGGTGGGTTTTTCCCCCATGCCTCCAAAATCATAAATCCATGTTTTTGAAATCATTTTCATTATCAAAGCATTTATCTGAAACCAAGCTTAAATCATAATTTTCAGCTTGCTTGAAATGAATAATTTCACGTATAAATCCATCAAAACAAGATTTGCAAAACTGTAATCTGAAAACAGAATTAAAATTCTGAAATAAATACTCCCAGATAAAAGAAAATATCCACTCACATGCATACATGTCACATGTCATAAAACTCATTACACGGTTTCTCATACCCAAATATATACACGACAAACATTTCTAAATCATTCAGAATCATCACACATATGTTTATATACATATATCAAACATATGAATATATTTATTACTTCAAATTTTGATTCCATGACCTTTACAATTCTCACATTCTATACTTATCAATCAACATTCACCATTCATATATGCATCCAATCAATCACGAATTTCCATTACTCGGAAAAGACTCTAGTCTATACCAACTCAGCTTCTATGCCGCTAAATCGTATACATTAATCAATAACAACTTATCCCAAAGACACACATCTATAGGTAATAAAAAAAATTCTAAAACCATATTTTATCTCCTTTACCAATCCTTTATACCCAAATCATACATATCTAAACATGTCATACATATATAACTACGCGTTCATATACTAATACACTTGCTTATACATACTCATACATTTATTTACACGAATCTATATTAGTACCAGTTCATACATGTCCATACATCCATACATACAAATGATCATTAAGTTCATTTCATGTCTCACTTCATGTCATATCAATAACAAAGATCCATACCTGTGGTAGTCAACTATCCTAACCATACGTAATCTCGAACTTCGTTCTCAAGAATATACTTTAGCTATCATCTTTTATCCTATCATGTTATTCATATATATATACATATATTTAATCAAATTCGAAATAATTAATTTAAGTTCTCACCGCATGAGATACTTACCTGACTTGGCGGAAACTCATAATCCTGGTCTGATCTATCAAAACAAAAAACAAAACATGGTCATAATCGCTATTTGCGGAACTTTCTACTTATCTATAATAAATTTCCGGACCTTCCCGGAATACAAAAATCATCTTCGATTCTACGGTTTAAGCTTCATTATTCTAATATATCTTTATATACTATTCTAAACTAGCTAGATGGCTTAGATTCTCATTTTTACGCGTTTGCGGAAAATCTTAAGGAAAAAATCCCACAAATGCTGCGGAAGGATCCTGAACCTTCTAAACTTATCCAGAATTACCCAATTACTCTCGTAATATCATATTAATGTCATATCCATAGTTACGGTCATCAACACTCAATCGAGTGAGAAACCCGATTTCACTGGAAACTCACTTTATCTACCAGATCGATCAAATCTAATCCGTTCTCACTCGAATTCTACGACAAACACATATTTGTCATACTAAAGCTCAAACAACTCAAATTATATCATTACGCTACTCTACGAAGCTACTGGAAACATCCAAATATATAGCGGAAAACTTGAAATTAACGACTTTTTACCAAGAACTCTTACCAAGATTTCGAGGCTATATACGGACTCCAAATTATCCCACGAACGCGCTGGAATCGATGAAATTCTGATCGAAGCTACTGTTCACGTCGGTGTTACTATTCATGCATGGATTTCTTCCTCGTTTCACGTGATTCTGGGCATGAAATGGAGAAATCGTCACCACTATCTCGTAGTACTCGTCGAGGGCTTCGATTTGGCGGGTGGCTCGGGTCGTGAATAGAACCGACGAGCCGGGATCGATAAACCCACTTCCGCGACTTTCTCCTCCATTTCTCACTATTCCGGCCACCCAACGGGGAATCGCCGGCCACCACATGGCCGTCCGACTCTGGACGAAGCCAGCGGTGTCAGTACGCATCGCCGGGGGTGGCCGGATGGCCGTCCGTCGGCCACACTGCTTCTTTCTCTCTCATCTCTCTCTCTCTCGTATTTATTCTCTTGTTTCTTCCTTCTTTTTCATTTTATTTTCATTTTTTTAAATGAAAATATAGCAATAAAAAATATCACCACTCCAAAATTACCAAAATGCCCCCACTTAGAAGGGTAATTTTGGAAATCGGCAATTTTAAAGCCCATCTGACGTGATGTTCGAAAAGTGTTCAACACGAAAGTTGTTCATCTCAGAAAGACTAGTCTGATTGTTTAAGAATCAACTCAATCAGAGTTCGTTTGCTATTCTCATTATCGAAACAACTAACTTTACGCGTATAATAAAAATTGCGTAACTGATTTTTGAGACGACGCGTCTTCTAATGCGACAAATCTTCACTTTATATTATTTTGATCCCTATACCATCGCTTGAACTCTTATTCTTTATTATCATCCTGTTCCGAGACTATAACTTTAGTCCGGGAACCTTCCAGAACTGTCCCGAAAATCTGGGATGTTACAGACGTTGTGGCCGATCCACTCCCAAATCTGAACAAAAGTTCTATTGTTGAGTTTATTCTAGCCACACTCTTTGATAGAATCTGGTCTCTCTCTATTCTCCTCAATCATATCGAATAGATCTTTGCAATGTAAATAATCTATCATCTGAGGCCTCCAGAGGGAGTAATTGGTTGTTGTCAGCTTGATCATTGCTCCAGAAGAGGAATCTTCCATTTTCATTTTATGTTTAAAGTTTAAAATGAAAATAAGACAAAATTGAGGTAGATTTTCACAAATCAGAGGTCACCATTACGTCTATAATGATTAAATATTATGAATTTGACTATTCGTTGGTCCAAATCCGACACATGAGCCGATTTATAAATTTATAAAACTTCAGGGGTCAAACTGTAAATTTCATAGACTTTAGGGGCTCAATGAAATTTACCAGGTACGCTGATGTGGGAAACACATGTCTGCTGACGTGGCATAAAATGGGACATAGAATAGGATCAACTTACTGACGTGACATACACATGTCGACAATGTTCTAAAACGCGCTAGGCACTAGTCGGGCTGCGACCCAGCGCTAGTGCCTAGACGGGGCCTAAGCAATTAGTTAGCAAATAGTTAAAACCTAATATTTTCCAATATCATAAATAATCCAAATAATATAAATTCAATCAAAATGTAATAAAATATAAAATATAACTCAATCAACAATATGAAACATCATTTAACTAAGTTAATGTTCATCATCCTTTAATAAAGTTAAATATAACTAAATATCAAATTCTTCTTCATCTACTTCAAACTCATTATCCTTAGGTTCTTTATCAGAATCAAAATCTTCTTTATCAAGTTCTATGTATTCAATATTTCTAGCACGTTTTCGAGGTTGTAATATTTCATCTGCCTCAGATGCTTCTCCAACCATCCTCCAAGTGAGCCTCGAACCAGACTCTACCTCTTCATCATCAGCAGATTCACCACCCTCAACAATCCATTCTTGTGTATTAATAGCATCTTTTACAAGTAATACATCCAATTTCATATCATTCTCCATTTTGTGCTTGTTCTTCAACTTGGCATTAAAAGAAACAAAGACTAGATTGTTTAATTGATTCACATCTAGTCTATTCCTTTTCTTCATGTGAATCTACATAAATAATTTAAATAAATCAATTAATATTAATAAATAAAAAATAAAATTATCAAATATTTAACTAATGTTAAATATTTACCCCCTCAAAAGTGCTCCAATTTGGTTCGTACCCGGATGAACTAGTGGTTATTGAAAGTATCATTTTTTCCAATTTTAGCAAGTTAAATGTATGATGTCCATATGTACACCACCATGAAACTACAAATTAACATAAGTAGTTTGAATGAAATATAATAAATCTTATATAATTTGTAAAATAATTCAAATGAATACTTTATTTTTACCTAGATTAAAAACATTAATAGATACCCAACATGCTTTGCCTGCCACTTCTCTACCGAAAGCTTCATCTTTTATCTTATACGAAGCCAACTCCTCATTTATCACCTTACTTTGCATGTCAATGTCATTGGGAAAGAAAGCCTCCACAACCGCAAATACCACATTCATTACACTCACATGATATTCAATGCTTGTATCCTTATAATATTAGTAAGGATTTAATAGATAACCGACACAATGCAATGAAATATCAAGCCGCCATTCGATTTTGCTATCAATAATCTCCAAGATTGGCCGATAATTACTCTCAATATTATTCAATGCCTTTTTATCTCTTCTTTTGTATTTTTTAGCTCTTTATATACAAACCCCATGAATGGCTTTCTATCTCCATCAACTAGTTGAAGCACCCTCATCAAATGTGCAAACACCTTCAAACATTGAGTCACACTATTCCAAAAAGAAACACTCATCACTGTGGGAAATGCCGCTTTCTCTTTAGCTTGCTTCGACCATATGCACTCATCTCATTCTGTACTAGCAAACATAATTCATATACTTTCTTTTTTCTCCATCAAACTTTGTAAGGTTGAGAAAGCTGAGGAAATCCTAGTTACTCCCAATCTCACTATATCCCTCTGTTTTGTAAACGATCTCATCATGAACAAAGTCTTGTGATGGGCATACACAAAAATGGTGAAAGTCTTGGCACCATCAATGGTTTTTTTGTACCTCAGAAATTTTCCAATACTTTCAAGCATGAGGTTTATGGTGTGAGTAACACATGAACTCCAAAATGTGCTACTACTTTGTCGTGGCCATATTATTTGAGGCATTATCGGTTACCGCTTGAACCATATTTTCCACCTATACTTGTTCAGTACCCATCATAACATACTCAAAAATTTGCTCAGCAGTATGCGCCACATTGAAACTTTCATTTGAAGAAAGGAAAATGGTACCTATTGTGCAATTAACACACAAATTCATTATTCTTCTCTTTTTCCTATCACTCCAAGTATAAGTCATGATCGAACACCCGTTCTTCTTCCACTCCTTATCATGTTGTTGTAGAAAAACTTTAACACTTTTAACTTCCTCTTTCAATAATGGCTCATTCAATTCATATTGGCTAGGACTTCTAAAACTCGGTCCAAATTGACCCACTGCCTCCATCATCCCTATCAAGCTATCATTATCAATAGCATTGAAAGGAATACCAGATTCATAAACCCATTTAGTAATAAATCGCTTCACATTATGTGTCTTTTCTTTAAAAAATGCTTCATTAATATTTTACTGCTGAATTGTTTTACCATTACTCACTGAAGAATCAGGAGGGGTTACCACTGTCCACCTATCCAAAGGGTCGCGATACAAATGGGGTCTTGAATCTAAACATTCTTCTATTTCACGAATTTCATATTCTTCATCACCCTAAATTAATACTCATTAGCTTATTTCACTGACATGTTTTTTTTTATTCATAGCCTCTAAAATGACTTGTCTACACTTCTCCTAATCCTCTTTACTGGACTTTGGACATTTTGTAACATTCTCCGATATATGCCCAATATGTTCTTTCATTCTGTAAACTCCGCTGGAAAACGTTTTTGAACATAATTTGCATTTAACTTTATCCAAGTTATTCGGATCCACTAAAGCTCCATACTCTCATCCAACATCATTTGAGTTTCGTTTAAGAACATGACTACACTCTGAATTAGAGGTCGCAGAAGAAGAAGCCATGTCCTACTATGAGTCTAAGAATGAATCGATTAATTTAATTAGTAATGAAATATAATAAATTTAAATCTTATATTATATAATATGAAAAATAATTCAAAATTAAAAATGAATACTTAGTAGTACTAAATACTAATAGTTAATTAAGTAATTAGTTATTAACTAAAAAAAACACTCAAAATGAAAATAAATTAATTACTTATTATATTTACTATTTAGAGTAATAAAATTTTAGGTCAAATAACAGAATAAATAGGCAATGTCACTTGTCAGCCATGAACAAATTGACTAAAACTGGAAAAAAAATAATTTGTTTACCTTATGCGACGTGCGTCTGTGCGTGAATAAAGAGAATAGAGAAAGTAGAGGCGCAGAGCAAGGCAGAGGCGTAGAGAAAGAAGAGGGTACACTGCATATCGATGATGTGGCAGTCGATATGTTAGACTCTATACTACTGTGGCTGCTGACTGTGCGTTGACGTGGCATTGACTGTGTGCTGACATGGCAGATATATAAGCGTCTTCAAGCTTTGGATGGCGCATGAAGCGCGTGACGGTATGTGGGAAGGCTTCAGGATGGCGCATGCAACTTCTCTGGAGCTCCATTTGATCGTCGAAAAATACCACCGTGCTCATCTTGATGTGAACGAGCTGATGTATGCTCAAAAATGATTTTTGAGAACTTTCACGAAACTTGAATTTTGTCGAATTGGGTTTCGTTCTTCACCTCCAGGATCCCCAACGTATAACCAAAGTTTCGATACCACTTGTTATGATTCTCTGACCACCAAAGAGTGTTTATGAGGAAAATTTACTCTCTATTACTACTTGAATAAAATTTACAAAGACTATAAACTTTGTTATAAAAAACCCCACACTTCACTCTCTAAGTTCTCTTACTTTGAGCTTAAACTCTAAGCTCTCTTACTTGGAGTTTCTTGTTGGTGATGTTTGAACTCTCAAATGAGATCTCAATTTATAGGCAATGACTTGCCTTCTAGCTCAACATAATTAGTGGAGTGGTTACTAAAATTATCCACTAATTGAGTGATTATGGGTGGTTACACCAAAATCATTAATTAATTAATGGTGGTTATACAAATTAATCATGTATGTTGTATTCAATATTCATATCACAGGGCGAACACGAGGAAATTACAAATAAGTAGTTTAGTCAGATATTTTTACGGAAGCTGTACAAGATGGAGTTTTGGGGAGATTCGACAATGGAAAAACATTTCGTTGCAGAAAAGGGCAAGAGAATGTGGCAAATGATGCTACAGGTCCTAAGAGCACTCATAACCAAGCCTCCAAAGTAGAGGATGACTTTGAGATAGTCCCCATTTTTAGTGTTCCTAGAACATGCCAATGATCTCTAAGGTGATTTGTGTGTGAATAATCTAAAGTAAGTTGCGGAAATTACTTACAAAGATTGGAAGAAGTTCAAAACTTTTCATGGATGATGGAAGCTCCAAGCCCTCTTTGTTGTTCCAAAATCATGGACGAGTCTCTCTATCACCTTCCTTTAACTCCTTATAGTGCTAGCTTACTTGAATTTTGCAACAAAATTCCATGGGAGAGACAATGAAGCTCACGACAATGAGCAAAATGGAGAAGAAAGAGTTGATGTGAATAGTGAATTCTGCACACTTCCAAAGTTGACTAAATAATATATAGTGAGGTTGAGTGTTGGATTTGGTTAGTGTGTTGTAAAAGAAATCCAAGCTTTTCACTTAACGAATCAAATCCAAAATCTTAAGCCTAACCACTTCCATCATTAGTCAAACAAGTGATGTAAGTGAAGTGGGTCCCACCACTTTTCAATTCCGAATTTAAGTCGGCTATCTCAAAACGTAACTTCGCTCGGGCCCGGGTTCGTTTAATTCTGAATAAATAAATTTTCCGTTGCGACATAATAAAATTCAATTTAATTAAATAATAATGCCTAACAAAATTATTACGAAAGTCGCTTACGAATTAATTTTAAATTAATTCATTTGCCTGAATTAAAATCCAATTTTACTTCCGCATTGAAATCTAATTTCAATTAATATATCCAATATATTATTTTAGCCCAATTAAATAAGTTAAATAGTAAAATCCAATTTAACTATTAAATTTACTTTGTCGATTAATTCCAAATTAATCGCGTTCTCTCTCTTCTAGTCGAATTAATCCTAGATTAATTCTTGCCGTAATTAATCCCATATTAATTAATCTCTCATAATTAATCCCATATTGATTCTGTTCGAGTCAAATGTCATTGGTGAATCTTTGGGAGGCGACCCAAGAGATCCCTGGATATGTTGGCAATAAATGCGGTCATCAGACTATCTGAACACGTGCATACCTGGTACCACGTTCTTAACAATTTACAAGACATGGTTGGCTTCTAGCAAAGCACCGTGCCTACCCAATTCTCCAGAAATATTCTTTTAAGGAATATATAATCTATATCAGACGTAGTATACATAGTATTACGTATTACGATCCAGTATCGGATGTCACATGCTAGGTCTGGGGCTGAAATTGTGACTGCCCCGTACGAAGCATATATCGGATCACTAGCAACTAGTCTCTTTATAATCGGAAATTCATGACCTAGTCATACCTTTTCGATGGCTATAGCACTATAAAGTACCAGTTTTGTATCCCTGCGTGATCATCATCTCCATATGACTAAAGTGATACTTCCATCTTGACATCACACCCAATACACTACGATTTTTAGTATACCCAGAAGAGGCGTACACAGAACCTCTTAAAGCCCCGGACGACCAAAACCAAAGCATACTGATTGTCGCAAGTATTAGCGATGCAAGTCTTAGGTTAAGACCATATACACCAACCCTGATTCGGATTCCCATTGACACATATGAGAACTATGCCGTTAAGCTGTTCCTGTACCATCGAAAAATAGAACCTCATATCACACTTGCATAAGTATCCAATACTTAAATATATGAGAACTATGCCTTTAAGCTTCCATAACGCGGACAAGTGTAATACTAGCATATTTAGCATTATTGATGTCCAGTCTCGATAATACTACGACTAGGGATATTTAATGATTAAACCTTTATGGATTAATACTGTCTCATATCTTATTAATCTGGTACTAATCATATGGACTGTTATCATTTATATATCCAGGTAATCCAATTACATGTGATAAAAGAGTAATTTTCTATGTCACATAGTTAATTTTGTACAAAGAACAACAAGTTCTTTACAAAATAGTGATGCTATGGGTCATAATTATCCAAAAATCTCCCACTTGGCTTATAACCAATCACTCAAGTGTCCAACACCTGAACTATTTACGGGTCGTTCAATCTTCTGCTGAGAAATAGCTTTCGTCAGTGGATTTGCAAGGTTATCATCTGATGTGATTTATTCGATCATCACAACCCCACGATGTATGATCTAACGAATCAAATGAAACAGTTGAAGTACATACTTGGATCGTTGATGACACCGCGGTTCCTTAGCCTCTGCTGTAGCCCAGCTCAGCTGCTAATAGAACTACTCCTAATCCAATTAGGAATTTATAGATCCAAAATGCTTCTTTTGCTGCCTCAGATGCAGCAATATTATGTTCTTATTATTTAATCGGCAACAGTATCTTGCTTGGAAGATTTCCATCTCACTGCTCCGTTGTTCAAACAAAATATGTACCCTTATTACGACTTAGAGTAGTCTTTATCGGTTTGGAAACTTGCAGCGGTGATCCCAGTCACCTCAAGTTCTCATTTCCCTATATTCTCATAAAGCATCCTTAGTTCATCCAAGATACTCAATGATGTTCTTGTTAGGGATATGCCCTATACCCAACTTGTGGATGGGCTATATGTACATGTATTTGTAATATTTTCATTAATTAATAAAATGGCAATCTTTATTATACGTGTCTTATATAACTTATATGAATCATCAACACTGTAATAAAGCCCTTGGAGTAATAAGACGATGGCTTCCACGCCTTATGAGAATCATTACTCTGAAATGTTCTTAGTCATAGTTTTGTGAATAATCTGGGCGTTCACAAACCGGAGAGACTAGCATGATGATATGATCTGCCCTTAAGTGGGGTAGCCGATCTCATAGACTACTAGCGGAGATCCGTCCGCTTGGTATATCACATGGATGCATGAGTTGCTCGTGTCCATCGAACTGACCGCCGAAAGTTTTCATATGGAGTGTTTATCCCATGTGTCTGTGAGAACTTTCATGTATCGATTATATGACTAGTTCTTAGACTTGAGGTCTTTACAATCTTATATGTGGATCAAATAACTTTGACATTCTCCTTCCCCGGTTCAAAAGATGCGGTCATAAGGGTATGATTGGGTCATTTGTTGAAACACATGAAGTTTGTAAAGATACAACAGAGAATCACCACTCTCTCAGATAATATTTTCTTATAAAAGTAGTATTCTAGTTCGCGGGTTGATATGTGTGATCAGTGCTTGAGACTGTGGCCACAACGGAAGAATCATGTGAGATTCTTGGGTTAGCACGACTCATGACACTATCAACATCATACCTTTGACCATATGGGTAGACCCTTTCCGTACCCTAGGTCAATAGGTGGGGATACAGTGAGGCGATGGACCGTATCATATGTAAATCGCGTACATAATGGGTATATATATCTTTCCTTCTCATTTGTGGGCCTTGGCATGTTCTTAGATGTCAACCTTGGTCATTGAAATTGAACAACCATCTGATCGGGGGATAATTTATGTTCGATTAAATTATCACGATTCATTTCATGTCCAACTTGAGGGGAACCCAAAAGGTCACACACAACAAAGTCGAAATCAATGGTTAACAATACAAATATAACAACATATATGATTGCTGTAGGAATTGTTCATAAATGGTTCAATGTGTTTAATTATTGAACAGATCATTTATAAGCTTTCATAGTGGCTTAGGGATTGGTGAATGATGATAGGGGCACTTTGGGAATTGGAATAAAAAAAAAATTATATTCATGAGAATAGTAAAATTTTTTTATTTGTTTTGAATTCCAATTCGGTCCAAACTCTTATTAGGGTTTTATAATCTCATTAAACCACTAAATTAAGATCCAACTGCTAAAATTAAATTAGCTTTTATCCTACATCGGATTCTTAATTAATTTTGTTGTATTTGGAGCACTATATAAACCCAAAGAATTCTTCACAAATAAGCTACACCAAAACCTTTCATATCTTGGGTTTATATAAGTGAGCAACTCTAAAGTTTAAGAGTAAGTCACTGATTTTGAGGATCTTCAAGTCTAATTGACTAGAGGAACCTCGAGTTGAAAGTTTTGAGGTATTTGCCTAGGCTAGCACCAATGGCAAAATACCCATGCATTCAAGGCGTAGTCTTACCGTTGAGTTTTGGCTTTGGTGTGTGCATCTTTGGAGGCCACATAATTGGGTGGCTCTTTGGAACGTGGAAGAGCTTGCTGAGTTCGAGAAAAGCTTATAGATTGGAGGGAGGACTGGAAGAGTCTACGGTTCAAGTAAGTTTTTTTCTTTCTTTATTTTATTTAGAGTTCTTATGATAGTTAGCATGTTTAGATTTATGTTTATGTTCTTTCCATGTTTTATGAGTTTTATGCTTAGAATATATAGTAACTTGCCTAGGCTTGTAGAATAATAAAAACAAATGGGTATTGGGAAAAGGGAAAACGGCATAATAATTTTGATTTTTCGCTGCGCACTCGCGGCCGTTTCCCAACAGTGGTATCAGCGCGTCGTTTTTGTTTTGATTATTTCTCACTCATTGGAACTCGAAATTGGGTGTTTAAAAGCTCGCTGAAAAGTAACACCTTGAACTTAATTTTATGAAGAAGTTTTGCATGATTTGGTTAAGATTTGAATTGTGAAATTGCATTTAAATTTCACACGTCTTCAGAAAAACGTGAATAGTAAATTTATTTGAATAAAATAAAGTGCAATATCATAATTAAATATTAATCAAAGTTATTTAATGCCTAAAATAATTCCAACATATTAAAATTCACATGCTTGATGATGCTATGTATGATTAGAATTGACATGATTATTTTAGGGTGCAGGCATCTAGAGACTTTCTAAGAAATAGATAGTGTATTGCTTATCCCTTAGCTAAGTAATTATTCCGTGATGAACTTAGAGATTTATGTTGGACAATTATGACCCATAGCATCACTATTTGTACAGATCATGGTGTTGTTGTACAAATTAACTATGTGACAAAGGAAATTGCCCTTTTATCATTTGTAATTAGATTACCAAGATATATAAATGATAGAAGGTCCTTATGATTAGTTCCGGATTGAGATGATATGAGACAATATCAATCCATGAAGGTTTAATCATTAAATATCCCTAGTCAGAGTATTATCGAGATTGGACATCGATAATGCGTAAAAGACTAGTATTACACTTGTGCGCATTGTGAGAGCATAACAGCATAGTTCTCATATATTTGGGTATAGGATACTCATGCAAGTGTAATAGGAGGTTGTGTTTACCGATGGTACGAAAAAAACTTCACTCTGGATAGACCCCTCGGAATTCCATTGGTAGTATGACTATATGTCTATGGAAGTCCGAATCATGGTAGGTGTATTTGGTCTTAACTTGAGACTTGCACCGCAAATACTTGCGACAATCAATATACTTTGGTTTTAGTCGTCCAGGGCTTTAACAGGTTCTGTGTACGCCTCTTCTGGGTATATTGAGAATCGTAGTGTATTGGGTGTGATGTCAAGACGGAAGTATCACTCCAATCATAGTGGAGATGATGATCACGTAGGATACGGAACTGGTGCTTTTTTGTACTGCATTCATCGGGATAATATGACTAGGTCATGATTATCCGATTATAGAGACTAGTTACCATAGATTCGATATGTGTTTCGTACGAGGCAGACACAATTCCAGCCTCAGGCCTAGCACGTGACATCCGATGCTGGATCGTAATACGCAATACTACGTATACTATGCCTGATATAGATCACATATTCCTTTAAGAATATTTCTGGAGAATTGAGTAGGCATGGTGCTTTGCTAGAGGCCAACCATGTCTTGTAAATCGGTAAAAACGTAGTACTAAGTACGTACGTGTTCGGATAGTCCGATGACCGGATTTACTGCCAATATATCCGGGGATCTCATGGGTCGCTTCCCGAAGATTCACCGATGACGTATGACTCGCACTTCATTAATCTGGGATTAATTATATGAGAGGGAAAATTAATCTAGGATTAATTACCGAGACATTTTTATCTGGGATAAAATATTATTTAAAGAGAGAGAACGATTAATTTGGAATTAATCGATAAAATAATATATTCGATATATTATACGAAATTGGATTTCGACGTGGAATTAAAATTAGATTTTAATTCAGGCAAACGAGTTAATTTAGAATTAATTCATTAGCGAAGTGAGTAGTAATTTTGCTAGGCACAATTATTTAATTAAATTTGATTTAATTACGTCGCAACAGAAAATTCGTTAATTCGGAATTAACGAACCCGAGCCCCGGAGTGTTTGCGGGCCCACTCGCATTTCAAATTCAAGTGTGGCCCACAAGTCACATCAAGCGTCAAATCACTAGTCAATCAAGTAATGTAAGTCACATCACTTTGAGCGATGTGATGTGTATTCACTTTGAGTGATTGATGGTGGTGGTTGGATGGATTAAATGCCATGTACCAATTTTTGAATTTGGTATATCTTTTATCGATTTTGGAAATCAAACCAACTTATCACAACTTCTTCTTCTCTCTTCTCTTTACTCTCAGTCTAGGGCCATTTGTTCTCTCTTGTTTTTCATTTTGCCGTGAATCACCAAAGAGAAACATGTGAAGATTTTTTGCAAATATTCACAAGTGCTAGCACACTTTAGGAGTCTTATGAAGGTGATAGGGAAACCCACTCGTGGGCATAGAATGCACACCCAAGCTGGGAGCTTGGCCGAGCAAATGGAGCACAAAATGGAGGCCAAAAACCGTGAGCACCTTGGAGGAAAAGCTTGAAGATTTTTGTTGTTCCTCGCATCGCAAAAGCCGATCAATGTAAGTATGATTCCGCCATACTTCTTTTGTAGTATTCAAACATGATTTCTATGCTTAAATTGATCTTGGGACTAATCTAGAAACCCAACAATGTTATCCGAGCCATTTTGAGCATGAAATATACTTAGGGTAAAATTTGGGTAAATTTGATTTGAGCATGTATTGACTAAATTACTTGTTTGAGCATGCTTGTATATGGATGACTTGGAGTTGTTTGTGATCAATTTTGTGAAAAATGGATTGGATCAATTTTTCCCCAAATCTTTAGCTTGGCCGAAAGTTAGTGCCCTAATTGTCATGGTGATTTTTTATTTTTTGAATCATTGGATGAGTTTGAATGACTTGGGAAATGTTAATTGGAGATTCAATTGGATTGAATTTGGAATTGGACAAAAATTCCCTAAATGCTGTGACTAGTAGCATGGAAATGATTGATTTTTGATTCAATTGTGTTGGACATAAGTTGATGATGATAAACATAATTAATTGAGTAAATTGGTTTTTTGGAAATGTTAATTTGGTTAATTAATTATGGAAATACACTTTGATTAATTTAATTGTGAAATTTGGAATTTTGTAATTTAATTAATTGGGCCAAATTTGGAATTGGGCTTTTAAAGTTGTATTTGGGCTTAATGGGCTTTGTTGGGCTAAGTTTGGTTTAGGCTAATTGGTTGGATCCAATTGGGCCCAAAACCATATACATAAAGTCCAAATATAATTAAATGGACCTTTAATTTTAATTGGGCCTAATGGGCCTAAATTGGTTTCTTGGCAAATAAGGGTGATTCCTTAAATGGGCTTTGGTATTTGGGTTTGACCCATGTTGACCAAATTCCAAGCCTTTAGAAATTAATTGAAAGCCCATTGGACTTTAATTAAATTGACATTGGATGTTAATTGGGCTTTGAGACCCGTAAAGATTAGATTTAGAATCTAAGTTGTAAAGGCACATTAAAAAGTGTAATTATTTAATTTAGAATTAAATATAGAATTAGTATTAAATACAAATTAAATTGGATTTAATATTGTAGTTTAATATAATTCAAGAATTCGTACTTTGAGTACTTATTCGTAAAAAGAGTTTGACTCGCGCAAAATCAAATCGTTGTTTGAACAATGGATGGTCATTAATTTCAGATTAATTAATTGGATTAGATTGATTGATAACATGCTTTGTGTGAATACATGGATGCGATGTATGAATAATGTATATCGGATGGATATTAGATGGGTGAGGGCAATTTTGGAAATTGTTGTAATAAATTTTGAATTTATTAAATTGGACCTACGTGTCCAGCCTATTACTTCTTGACTCTTTGTATTTCTCTTCTCACCTATTCCCCTCAATGTAAATGAGATTTTTTTAGAAGTGTTATGTAATTGGGTAGAAGTAATACTTGTGCTAGCGGGAGAGAGGAAATGGAGAGATTTGTTCTAGGAACAAAATGTGTTAAGTATCCATCCGCATATCATTATTATTTTATTTATACACGCCTTATTATGTTTTTAGAATGCATGTTTAAGGGTGTATGATGATGAGACCTTAACAAAGATAATAAATTGGTTGCCAATTTACGCGAAAAACTCTCAACACATATTAAGCGTTTTTTCCTTCCATTGAGTGATTCTTACTCAAGATCCAAGATTGGCACTGGTTTGTTGGCCAAAGTCAAGACCTTTGTCCGTCGCGGATGTGTTTGAATCATGAAAGCTTTGTTCCATATCGGTGTCTTGTCCAAGTTGTGATTTGTTGGCCAAAGTCAAGATCACTTCTTGTCCATCGACATCGATTATGAAGCTTTCCAAGGTCAATGGGTTCCGCTTAACTGGGATCATTAAGTTTGTTGTGCCAAAGCCAAGGCTTAGTTGATTCAGAGGAAAAAGGTTAGGGAATATATTGGATATATTGGCATATATAAGATATATTTTTCGGACTTGGATGTCCACCTACTGGATCTAGGAATTGGATGGGATCCAATTGATCTTAGAGATCTACCTAGTTAATTATCATACAATTTGTTGGCCAAAGTCAAGATTGTGTGTTATTTAACGGGATTCTAGCCCACTAGGAAATAAGGTTTCCCGAGTACTCCACAGAGGGTTAGAGGCTCACCGAAAAATAGTGGGAGGCAAGTTTTAAATTTTCAATATTCGTTTAGTTACTTGCCAATACGTGGTCATTTCAATTTTTCGTCAAATAAATTATTTATTAGTTTGACTAATATTTAATCGTTGTTTTAATTAAACTGTTGAACTGTATTCAAACCACTTCAATTATAGTTGATTATATAATTGGATTATAGTAATCAATATATTTGAATTAACCAATTTAAATTATAGTTGATTATATAGTTAGACTATAGTAATCATTATAATCTATAGTACCTGAAATCATTGATTGGATAGTTGGACTATAGCAATCAAGAATAATTGAAAGATTAGTGTTTAAAACATAATCATGGGTGAAAATATTTTAAACGGCTTTAATTTTCAAATTGGGAATATAATATCCGGATAGTCCTGGGAACCGAGAAGTTACTTCATTTGATATAGTGACGTCTCGAGCCTAAGCCCGGAGTTGAGTAAATAGTAGAATATGATATTTGGAATATTCATGTGATGATAACTTTAGTGTTTAATACGTTATGCTTGCCGCAAAGACTCCTTAATTTCTTAATCAGAACTAAGGATTAGATCCTTATAGTATGATAATGAAATTGCAGGATCTTCATAGATCTATTCTTAGATCTTAGAAGTACAAATTGTAATAGAAAACTCTTGGAGAGTTAATGGCTATACTCAATGAGACAAAGCCAGAGTTTGCAACAGGAAAAAAGCGCAAGACGCATCTTACTTCGACATCCCAGAAGGCCAAGGCTTGGCCAAAGGTTTCTGGGGTGTGGAAAAAGGGGCAAAGGCAAAATCATTATAGTCTTCTAGGAAGACAAATGACAGATCCCAAGATGTCGGCCTAAATTATGGCAAACGGGGTCACTGAAGCGTGACTGCCGTATTGACAAGGCAGACATGAAGGAAGTGAAGAGGGACAAGGCTCCGACTTGAAATATGTTTGTTATTAACATGTTCACTACTAGTATTAAAATTGGATTTTAGATACTGAGTGTGGTACATAAATATGTACTGGTGTGCAGAATCTGCTAACTAGCAGGATATTGACTTCAGTTGAGATCGATCTACGAATCGGAAACGGGACGACAGTCGCTGTTTTAACCGTAGATACCTAAGTTTAGGAACTACCATTGGGTGTGTACTTAAATTAGAAATTGTTACAATGTAACTAGTTTGACTAGAAACATTATCTCTATATCATGGTTTAACCCGTTGCGGGTATACCTTTATATTCTAGAACACTAAAATTTTTTATTTTATAAAGATGATATTGAGATAAACACATTAGATGTGAATAACAGTATTTATATTTTGAATATAAATAAATCTCAAACGTATAACATGACAAACAAATTGCTCAAACTGAATTAATCAGTTGAAACTTAAAAGTGGCATTGTTGTCTGGGACACAATTAACAAGACTCGTATATCCACACTTTTGAAGAGTGGATACTAGGAAGGATTTTATTCTATTCAAATAATGTCTACGAATCTAGTTTATTGGGCAAAATGCTTAAAACACCTTTACTTGGTAAAAGTGCAAGTGTCACCAATCTGTTAGCCCTCATTCATAGTGACGTAAGTGGGCCCATATCTAGCTAGGCTAGAGGTGGATATGAACAATTCGTAACCTTTACGGATGTTGCATCGCGTTATGGTTATGTGTTTCTTGTGAAACACAAATCGGAAACTTTTACAGTTTCGACACGAAGTAGACAAACAGATCGGCTATAGTATTATACCGTCACGGTTAGACCATGGTGGAAAATACTTAAGCAATAAGTTTCTCAAATACTTGAAAGAGTATATTATTCTTTCAATGAGGACTCCTCCCGGAACACATCAATTTGACGGTGTGTCCGAACAGAGAAACCAAATTCTGTTGGACATGATAAGGTTAATCATGAGTCGCTCTGAGCTACCATTTCCTTCAAAGGATACACATTAATCAGTGCAAAACTTATTTTGAATAAGGTTCCATAATAATCTGTTTGACAGACTTCATATTAGATATGGACAGGAAAGAAACCGAGTTTTCTCATTCCTGTAGATTTGGGAATGCTGGGCATATGTTTGGATGATACCAAACTAGAACCCAAATCGGATAAGTGCCTAAGTTGTGGGTTATCCTAGGGAAACCAAAGTATAGTACTTATACAACTCACAAGAGAACAATGTAATTGTTGCTAACCATGCGGTTTTCCTAAGAGGAATACCGATATGCAGTGGTAAGTGAGAGGAAAGTAAAACTCGATGAAAATCAGAGTAATACTATTCCAGGCACCGATTCCTTAATGGAACAAAAATATTTAATCAAGGATGAAACTATACCAATAATCTTTGAATACACAAGAACCGCGCAAGTCGGAGAGAGTCAGAAAACAACCTGGGAGGTATGGGTTTCTGATCTCACCTCATAAAGATATCAATCTTATTGAGGAACACGAACTGACTACGTATGAGGAAGTGATACAAGGTATCGACTCCCTATTATGGCAAAGTTCCATGAAGTCCGAAATGGATTCCATGTATACCAACCAAGTTTAAACACTGGTTGTTGTACTGAAAGGTATTGTGCCTATTGGCACTATATAAGTCTTCAAGGAAGACATACATGGAAGGCAACATACCAACGTACAAAGCTAGGCTTGTAGCAAAAAGGTATCTTTATCAATATTGTGTCGATTACGACGAAATCTTTTGCATGTTGCCATGATTAAATACATTCGGATAATGCTTGCTAATGATGCATGTTTCATTTATTAAATATGGCAGCTGAATGCCAAAATCGCTTTCCTTAACGGAAACCTTTTGGAGGATGTTTACAACATCCTGACGGTTTTTTCGTACCAAAACAAGCAAACAAGGTTTGCAGGTTATTCGATCCATTGATGGATTGAAGCAAGCATTGAGTTCTTGGAACTATTTCGTTTTGATGTAATCATAATGGTGTATGATTTAATTCAAAAACAA
Organism: Zanthoxylum bungeanum; assembly: GCA_019454045.1. Classification (NCBI taxonomy): domain Eukaryota; kingdom Viridiplantae; phylum Streptophyta; class Magnoliopsida; order Sapindales; family Rutaceae; genus Zanthoxylum; species Zanthoxylum bungeanum. The sequence continues at coordinate 111,597 of SKCR01023664.1, forward strand.
AAATGATTCTTGTGTATATAAGGAGGTTAGTGGGAGCGCACTAACAGTGAAAGTCCTAAATAATGATAATATGTCATTTCTTGGAAATGACATTCCCATAAATCAATCGGTGAAAGTTTGGCTTTCATGAAAATTCTCCGTAGAATCTTGGGAGAGACAACCTTTATTATAGGAATAAAGATCTACTGAGATAGATCTAAAGGTTGTTGGTATTCTCCGAGAACTCGTACATTGAAATAAATGTACGCGACCTGGTGTCTCATATACTTTGAGCATATGGAGTCACAATCGGGCCAATCAATGTGATAGTCACTGGATTGATGTTAAGAACATCTTTAAGTATCTTAGATGAACTAAGGATGCTGTCTTAAACTATGGAGAAGGAGAACTTGAAGTGACTGGGTTCACTACTGCAAGTTTCCTAACCGATAAATACGACTATAAATTGTAATAAAGGTACTATACAGTTTGAATAACGGAACAGTGAGCTGGAAATCTTCCAAGCAAGATATTGTTGCCGAATAAACAACAAAAGTGGAATATTGCTGCAGCTGAGGCAACAATAGAAGTCTTTTGGATTGATAATAATCCTAATCAGATTAGGAGAGGCTAAAGAATTAATGGTCTCATCAACGATCGATATATATACTTCAAATATTCACCTGATTCGTTCGGATCATACATCGTGGCGATGTGATGATCTAATAAATCACATCAGATGATAACCATGCAAATCCACTGACGAAAGCCTTTTCTCAGCAGAAGTTTGAGCGAACTGTATATAGTTTGGGTGTAGGACACTTGAGTGATTGGCTATAGGCCAAGTGGGAGATTGTTGGACAATTATGACCTATAGCATCACTATTTGTACAGATCATGGTGTTGTTGTACAAATTAACTATGTGACAAAGGAAATTACCCTTTTATCATTTGTAAATAGATTACCAAGATATATAAATGATAGAAGGTCCTTATGATTAGTTCCGGATTGAGATGATATGAGACAGTATCAATCCATGAAGGTTTAATCATTAAATATCCCTAGTGAGAGTATTATCGAGATTGGACATCGATAATGCGTAAAAGACTAGTATTACACTTGTGCGAGTTGTGGGAGCATAACGGCATAGTTCTCATATATTTGGGTATAGGATACTCATGCAAGTGTAATAGGATGTTGTGTTTACCGATGGTACGGAAACAGCTTCGCTCTGGGTAGACCCCTCGGAATTCCATTGGTAGTACGACTATGTGTCTATGGAAGTCCGAATCCGGGTAGGTGTATTTGGTCTTAACTTGAGACATGCACCGCTAATACTTGCGACAATCAATATATTTTGGTTTTGGTCGTCCAGGGCTTTAACAGGTTCTGTGTACACCTCTTCTGGGTATATTGAGAATCGTAGTGTATTGGGTGTGATGTCAAGAAGGAAGTATCACTCCAGTCATAGTGGAGATGATGATCACGTAGGATACGGAACTGGTGCTATTTTGTACTGCAGTCATCGGTATAATATGACTAGGTCATGATTATCCGATTATAGAGACTAGTTACCAGAGATCTGATATATGCTCCGTACGAGACATACACAATTCCAGCCCCAGGCCTAGCACGTGACATCCGATGCTGGATCGTAATACACAATACTACGTATACTACGCCTGATATAGATCACATATTCCTTTAAGAATATTTCTGGAGAATTGGGTAGGCACGGTGCTTTGCTAGAAGCCAACCATGTCTTGTAAATCGATAAAAACGTAGTACTAGGTACGTACGTGTTCGGATAGTTCGACGACCGAATTTACTGCCAACATATCCGGGGATCTCAGGGGTCGCTTCCCGAAGATTCACCGATTACGTATGACTCACACTTAATTAATTTGGGATTAATTATAGGATAGGGAAAATTAATCTAGGATTAATTACCGAGACATTTTTATCTCGGATAAAATATTATTTAAAGAGAGAGAACGATTAATTTGGAATTAATCGATAAAATAATATATTCGATATATATACGAAATTGGATTTCGACGCGGAATTAAAATAGATTTTAATTCGGGAAAACGAGTTAATTTAGAATTAATTCGTTAGCGACATGAATAGTAATTTTGCTAGGCACAATTATTTAATTAAATTCGATTTAAATACGTTGCAACGGAAAATTCGTTAATTCAGAATTAACGAACCCGAGCCCCGCAGTGTTTGCGGGCCCACTCGCATTTCAAATTCAAGTGTGGCCCACAAGTCACATCAAGCGTCAAATCACTAGTCAATCAAGTGATGGAAGTCACATCACTTTGAGCGATGTGATGTGTAGTCACTTTTGAGTGATTGATGGTGGTGGTTGGATGGCTTAAATGCCATGTACCAATTTTTGAATTTGGTATATCTTTTATTGATTTTGGAAATCAAACCAACTTTTCACAACTTCTTCTTCTCTCCTCTCTTTACTCTCGGCCTAGGGCCATTCTTCTCTCTTATTTTTCATTTTGCCGTGAATCACCAAGGAGAAACATGTGAAGATTTGTTGCAAATATTCACAAGTGCTAGCACACTTTAGGAGTCTTATGAAGGTGATAGGGAAACCCACCCGTGGGCATGGAATGCACACCCAAGTTTGGAGCTTGGCCGAGCAAATGGAGCACAAAATGGAGGCCAAAAACCGTGAGCACCTTGGAGGAAAAGTTTGAAGATTTTTGTTGTTCCTCGCATCATAAAAGCTGATCAATGTAAGTATGATTCTGCCATACTTCTTTTGTAGTATTCACACATGATTTCTATGCTTAAATTGATCTTGGGACTAACCTAGAAACCCAACAATTTATTACCTTTAAGGCTAATAAATATAAATCACTTGTTTATAATAAAAGACATTATAAAAAATACAAGTGGGTTGGGGCCAAGGGGTTAATAAAACTTTCCAAACTAAAGTTAATTTAACCAAAGGTATTACTATAGTTAGATAATGATTTGGTGTCTTCCTTCACTCACTGCCTTTTTATAGCCAAAAGGAAAAGCTGTGAAGACATCTAGATAATCATTTACTCAAAGCTTACCTTAAAGCATATTTAAAGTGTTGGACTAATTTGGAGGATCTATTATTTATTCCTATCACCAAGGCAATAAGAGCCTAAGAGGTAAGGGTATTTAAGAGAATTCGCTCCACCCTCTCTCTGGGGAATTTTCAATGGATGATGAGATAGGTCACGAGCTCTGGGAGAGTGTCAGCAGCTTTCTAGATCTATCCCAGTAGATCTTTATTCCTATAATAAAGCCTGCTTCTCCCAGGTTTTTCATGGAGAATTTTATGAAAGCCAAGCTTTTACCAATTATAGTATGGGAATGTTATTACCGAGAAGCAATACATCATCAATATTTAGGACAATGATTGTCAGTGCGCTCCCATTAATCCTCTTATATACACAAGAATCATATTCATTTTGAATTAAATCATATACCATTATGATTACATCAAAAGGCTGGTTCCAAGAACGCAATGTTTGCTTCAATCCATTAATGGATTGATTTAACTTGCAAGTCTTGTTTGCATATTTTGGCACGATAAAACCGTCAGGATGTTGCATATAAACATCCTCCAAATGGATTTAATCATGGCAACAATTGAAAAAGTTTCGTCGTAGTCGACACTATGTCGTTGATGATACCCTTTCTGTACAAGCCTAACTGCGTACATTTGTATGTTGCCATCCATGTCTGTCTTCCTTGAAGACCCATTTAGTACCAATAGGCACAATGCCTTCTGGTACATCAACCAGTGTCCAAACTTGGTTGGTATACATGGAATCCATTTCGTACTTCATGGCACTTTGCCATAAAAAGGAGTCGATATCTTATATCACTTCCTCATACGTAGTCGGTCCATCTTCCTCAATAAGATTAATATCTACATGAGGTGAGATCAGAAACCCATACCTCCCAGGTTGTTTTCTGACTTTCTCCGACATACGCGGTTCTTGTATATTCGAAGATTATGGTACAGTTTCATCCCTGATGAACTGTTCATGTTCCGTAAGGGATCGGTGCCTTGAATAGTACCACTCTGATTTTCATCGAGTTTTACTTTCCTCCAACTTACCACTACATTTAGGAATTCCTTTTCGAGGAAAACTGCATGGAGAACAACAAATAAATTGTTCTCTTGTGAGTTGTATAAGTACTATACTTTGGTTTCCCTAGGATAACCTACAAATATGTACTTATCTGATTTGGGTTCTAGTTTGGTATCATCCAAACGTTTAGAATATGCTCATCATTCCCAAATCTTCAGGAATGAGAAACCAGGTTTCTTTCCTGTTCATATCTAATATGAAGTCTGTCTAATAGATTTTCATGGAACCTTATTCAAAATAAGTATTGCATGTTGGAGATTCTAAGCATCCCGAGATCAATTTACAAGCATGAAACATAAGTGAATACAATCGAGAAAGTCGCGGAATACTCACATCGATCGGTTGAGCGACGCTTTGATGAACAAAAATTTCTTTTCTGCCTTCATGGATTGTCACGGCAGTGGCTGTTTTAGAATGCTCCATTTTCGGCTTCAAGCTCCAAGAATCAAGCTCCAAGCTTCGTCAAATGATTCCCGGCTCATGGGTGGACTTCCTTATCACCTTCGCATGTCTCTCGGAGTGCTAGCTCTCTTGATTTTTTTTTGCCACAAAAAACAAGCACTTAAGCTTCCCTTGCTGCTTACGGTGAGAAGAGGCAGTGAACTGCCATTGGGAGTGAGATAGATGAGAGGGAGAAGAAGAGAGAGATGGTTTGTGTATTAGTTAATTTGATTTCCAAAATCAAAAAATAAACATATACCAAAAAAATGTGTAAAAGCTTTCCAAAAGTCAACATAATTTTTGGCTCCAAATTAGCATTAAATGCTAGCCATCTACTTTCATCAATCAATCAAATCAAGTGACAAGTTGTCACATCACTCACAGTGACTAATGATTTGACGCTTGATGTGACTTGCGATTTGACGTTTGATTTGACTTGCGTGCCGTACTCGAATTCGAAATGCGAATGCGCTCACAAGAAATCCCGGGCTCGGGTTCGCTAATTCCAAATTAACGAATTTTCCGTTGCGACGCAATTAAATGATTACGCCTAGCGAAGTCACTATTCACGTCGTTAACGAATTAATTCTAAATTAACTCGTTCGCCCGAATTAAAATCTAATTTTAATTCCGCGTCGAAATCCAATTTCGTTTAATATATCAAATATATTAATTTAACCGATTAGTTCTAAATTAATCGTTTTCTCTCTTTAATTGATATTTTATTCCAGATAAAATATCTCCGCAATTAATCCCAGATTAATTTTCTCTCTTATCTAATTAATCCCAGATTAATTAAAAGTACGAGTCATACGTCATCGGTGAATCTTTGGGAAGCGACCTATGAGATCCCCGGATATGTTGGCAGTAAATTCGGTCATCGGACTATCTGAACACGTAAGTACCAAGTACTACGTTTTACCGATTTACAAGACAAGGTTAGCTTCTAAAAAAGCACCATGCCTACCCAATTCTCCGGAAATATCCTTACAGGAATAAAGGATCTATATCAGGCGTAGTATACATAGTATTGCGTATTTCTGTCCAGTATCGGATGATCACATGCAAGGCCTGGGGCTGGTACAATGTCTGCCCCGTACGAAGCATATATCGGATGACAAGCAACTAGTCTCTTTATTATCGGATAATCATGACCAAGTCATATTATCCCGACGGTTGCAACCTTTTTAGAGAACCAATTATGTATCCCTGCGCGATCGTCATCTCCATATGACTTGAGTGACACTTCAGTCTTGACATCACACCCAACACACTACGATTCTCAATATACCCAGCATTGACGTACACAGAACCTGTTAAAGCCCTGGACGACCGCAACCAAAGTATATTGATTATCGCAAGTATTAGCGGTGCAAGTCTCAGGTTAAGACCAAATACACCTACCCTGATTTCGGACTTCCATAGACACATAGTCATACTACCAATGGAATTTCGATGGGGTCTATCCAGAGCGAAGCTGTTTCCCATACCATCGGTAAAACACAACCTCCTATTACACTTGCATGAGTATCATATACCCAAATATATAAGAACTATGTCGTTGTGCCCTCACAACGCCCACAAGTGTAATACTAGTCTTTTACGCATTCATCGATGTCCAATCTCGATAATGCTCTAACTAGGGATATTTAATGATTTATCCTTCGTGGATTGATACACTCTCATATCATTCTCAATCCAGGAAAAAATCACAGGGACCTCATATCCTTTATATATCTAGGTGATCTAATCACAAATGATAAGAGTGCAATCTCCTTTGTCACATAGTAAATTATACAACAACACCATGATCTGTAAAAATAGTGACAATATGGGTCATAATTGTCCAACAATCTCCCACTTGGCCTATAGCTAGTCACTCGAGTGTCTTACACCTGAACTATGTACGCTTGGTTCAAACTGCTGAGAAAAGGCTTTCGTCAGCGGATTTGCATGATTATCATCTTATACGATTTATTCGATCATCACATCGCCACGATGAATGATTCGAACGAATCAGATGAACATCGAAGTATATATTTGGATCGTTGATGAGACCATTAATTCTTTAGCCTGTGCTGACGCCTAGCTCAGCTGCTAACAGAACTATATCTAATCTAATTAGATTTATTTATCGACCCAGAAGGCTTCTATTGCTGCCTCAGCTGCAGCAACAACCCGCATTTGTAGTTTATTCGGTAACAGTATCTTTCTTGGAAGATTTCCAGCTCACTGTACCGTTATTCAAACTGTATAGTACCGTTTGCGACTTATAGTCATTTTATCGGTTTAGGAAATTTGCAGTAATGATCACAGTCACTTCAAGTTCTCCATCTCCATAGTATAAGACAACATCCTTAGATCTCTAAGATACTAAGTATGTTCGTAACTTCAATCCAGTGACTATCACTCGGATTGGCCTGATTGTGAATTCATATGCTCAAAGCGTATGAGACACCAGGTCGCGTATATTTTTCAATGTACGTTTTCTCGGAGAGTTTCAACAACTTTAAATCTTTCCCAGAAGATCTTTATTCCTAGAATAAATGTTGTTTCTCCTAAGAATTCCACGGAGAATTTTCTTGAAATCCAAGCTTTCACCGATTGTTATTTTGGGAATATCATTTCCAAGAAATGACATATTATCATTATTTATAGGACAATTATTGTCAGTCCGCTCCCACTAACCTCCTTATATACACAAGAATCATTTTCGTTTTGAATTAAATCATAGACCATTATGATTACATCAAAACGATTATTCCAAGAACCTATGCTTGCTTCAATCCAAACATGGATCGAATAACCCGCAAACCTTGTTTGCTAGTTTTGGTACGAAAAAATCGACAGGATGTTGAAAATATCCTCCAAAAGGTTTCCTTTTCAGGAAAGAGATTTTCCCGTTCAGCTGACATATTTCACTAATGAAACAAGCAGCATTAGCAAGCATTATCCAAATGGATTTACCGTGGCAACAGGTAAAAGGTTGAATCGTAATCAGTACAATTTTGATAACGATACCTTTCCGTTAAAAAGCCTAGCTTAGTACGTTGGTATGTTGCCATCCATGTATGTCTTCCTTGAAGACTTATAGTACCAATAGGCACAATGCCTTGCGGTACATCAACTAGTATCCAAACTTGTTGATTTACATGGAATCCATTTCGGACTTATGACACTTTGTCAAAATTAGGGAGTCGATAACTTGTATCACTTCCTCATACGTATTCAGTTGGTATTCCTCAATGAGATAGACATCTTTATGAGGTGAGATCAGAAACCCATACCCCAGGTTATTTTCTGACTCTCTCCGACTTAGGCGCTTCTTGTGTATTCGAAGATTAATGGCAATAGTTTCATCCTTGATGAACTATTTGTGTTCCATTTAGGATTCGGTGCCTTGAATAGTATTACTCCAATTTTCACCGAGTTTTGCTATCCTCCCACTTACCACTGCATATCGGTATTCCTCTTAGGAAAACCGCATGGTGAGCAACAATTACATTGTTCTCTAGTGAGATATATAAGCATTATTCTTATGGTTTCCCTAGGATAACCTACAATTGGCACTTATCCAATTTGGGTTTTAGTTTGGTATCATCCAAACATATGCCTAGCATTCCCAAATTTTCAGGAATGAGAAACCTGGTTTCTTTCCTGTTCATACATAATATGAATTCTGTCTAACAGATTATTATGGAACCTTATTCTAAATAAGTTCTTGCACTGTTTAAAGCTTATCCGTTGAAGGAAATGGTAGCTCAGAGCGACTCATGATTAACCTTATCATGTCCAACAAAATTCAGTTACTCAGTTCGGACACACCGTCAAACTGACGTGTTCCAGGAGGAGTCCTCATTGAAAGAATACTATACTCTTTCAAGTATATAAGAAACTTATTGCTTAAGTATTTTCCATTACAGTCTTACCGTGACAGTTTAATACTATAGCCGATCTGTTTGTCTATTTCGTGTCGAAACTATAAAAGTTTCCGATTTGTGTTTCAAAAGAAACACATAACCATAACGCGATGCCACATTCGTTTAGGTCACGAAATATTCATATCCACATCTAGCCTAGCTAGACATGGGCCCACTTGCTTCACCATAAACTAGGGCTAACAGATTAGTGGTATTTACACTTTTACCAAGTAAATAGTGTTATAGGCACATTGCCCAATAAACTATATTCGTGGACTTTATTTGAATGGAATCAAATCAGTCCTAGTATCCATTCTTCAAAATTGTGGATATAAGAGTCTTGTTTGATTGTGTCCCAGACAACAATACCACATATTAGTTTCTTCTGATCAAATCAGTTTGAGCTATTTGTTTGTCATTTTATATGTGTGAGATTTATTTATATTCAAAATATAAATGATGTTATTCACATCTAATGTGTTTATCTCAATATCATCTTTATAAAATAAAACACTTTAGTGTTCTAGAATATAAGGGTTCACCCGCAACGGGTTAAACACTGATATGGAGATAATGTTTCTAGTCAAACTAGTTACATTATAACAGTTTCCAAATTTAGGTACACACCCGAAGGGTAGTTCCTAAACTTAGGTATCTACGGTTGAAATAGAGACTTTCGTCCCGTTTCCAATTCGCAGATAAATCTCTATTGAAGTCAGTATCCTGTTCAAAACAGATTCTGAACATCAATACATATTTATATCACATTAAGTATCTAAAATCCAATTTTAATACTAGTAGTGAATATATTTATGACAAATATATTTGAAGTCAGAGCCTTGCTCGTTCTTCAATTCCTTCATGTCTGCTTTGTCCAAATGGCAGTCACGCTTCCGCGATCCCGTTTGCCGCAATTAAGCATACATTTTGGGATATGTCCTTTATCTTCCCAGAAGATTATAATGATTTTTCCTTTGCCCTTTTCACATTCCAGAAGCCTTTGGGCAAGCCTTGGGTTTCTAGAATATCGAAGTAAGGTGCGCCTTGCGCTACTTGCCTATTGCAAACTTTGACTTTGTCTCCTTGAGAACAGTCATTAACTCTCCAAGAGTTATTAATGCAATTTTAGTACTTCTAAAATCTAAGCATAGATTTATGAAGATCCTTCAATTTCTTTATCATACTTTAAGGATCTAATCCTTAGTTCTGATTCAGAAATTAAAGAGTCTACTGCGACAAGCTAAATGGATTAAGCACTAAAGTTATCATCACATAAATCTTCCAAAGATTATGCTCTACTATTTGCTTATCTCCGGGCTTAGGCTTAATATGTTATTTTATCCAATAAAGTAACTTATTAGTTTCCAGGACCATCCTGAAACTTTATTCCCAATTTGAAAATTAAACCATTTAAATACATTTTCCCTAGGATTATGTTTTAAATGTCAATCTCTCAATTCTATCTTGATTTTAATAGTCCAACTATTTAATCAACGATTTCGGTACTATTTAGTATAATGATTACAATAGTCCAACTATTTAATCAACTATAATTTAATAGATTAAAATCAATTATATTGATTACTATAATTCAATTATAAAATCAACTATAAATGAATAGTTTGAATATAGTCCAACTATTTATTAAAACAATAATTAAATATTAGTCCAACTAACATTTAATTTATTTGACGACTGATATTTGCTTGAGCGCGTATGGCAAGTAATTAAACGAATATTGCAAATTCAATTCTTGCCTCCCACTATTTTTCGGCGAGCCTCTAACCCTCTGTCGAGTACTCGGGAAACCGTGTTTCCTAGTGGGCTAGGATCCCGTTAAATATCACACAATCTTGACTTTGGCCAAAAAATTGTATGATAATTAACTAGGTAGATCTCTAAGATCAATTGGATCCAATCCAATTCCTAGATCCGGTAGGGGGACATTCAAGTCCGAAATATATATCTTATATATGCCAATACATCCAATGTATTACCTAACCTTTTTCCTCTGAATCAACTAAGCATTGGCTTTGGCACAACAAACTTAGTGATCCCAGTCAAGCGTGACCCATTGACCATGGAAAGCTTCGTAATCAATGTCGATGGACAAGAAGTGGTATTGACTTTGGCCAACAAACCACAGCTTGGGCAAGACACTGATATGGAACAAAGCTCTCGTTATTCAAACACATCCTCGACTGACAAAGGCCTTGACTTTGGCCAACAAGCCAATGCCAGTCTCGGATCTTGAGTGAGAATCACTCAATGGAAAGAAAGACGCTTAATATTTTGCGAGGGTTTTTTTAGTGCAAATTGGGAACCAATTTATTATCTTTGTTAAGGTCTCATCATCATACACCCTTAAACATGCATTCTAAACACATAATAAAGCGCGTATAAATAAATAATAATGATATGCGGATGGATACTTTACACATTGATCCTAGATCAAATCTCTCCATTTCTCTCTCCAGCTAGCATATGTATTACTTATACCCGTTACACTACACTTCTAAAGAAACCTCATTTACATTGAGGGGAATAGGTGAGAAGAGAATATAAAGAATAAATAGGTGATAAGGCTGGACGCGCAGGTCCAATTTAATAAATCAAATTTATTACAACAATTTCTAAAATTGTCCCACCCATATAATATCCATCCGATATACATTATTCATACATCGTAACCATGTCTTCACACAAACATGTTATCAATCAATCTAATCAAATTAATTAATCTGATAATTAATGATCATCCAATGTTCAAACAACGATTTGATTTTGCTCGAGTCAAACTCGTTTTTTACGAATAAGTACTCAAAGTACGAATTCTCGAATTAAATTAAACTACACAATTAAATCCATTCAATTTGTATTTAATACTAATTCATTTATTTAATTCCAAATTAAATAGTACACTTTATGAATAAACCTTTTACGACTTAATTCCAAATTTAATCGTTACGGGTCTCAAAGCCCGTTTATCGTCCAACGTCAATTTAATTAAAGTCCAATGGGCTTTTAATTAATTTCTTGAAGCGTGGAATTTTGGTCAACTCGGGTCGAACCCAATAACCAATGTCCAATCCGGGAGTTACCCCATAAGCCTAGAAATTAATCTTGGCCCATTAGGCCCAATAAACTTTAAAGGTCCATTAAGTCGTATTTGGGCTTTATGGAGGCGGTTTTGGGCCCAATTGGATCCAACCAATTTAGCCTAAACCCAACTTGGTACAACTAAGCCCAACAAGCCCAATAACAATATTTCAAGCCCAATTTCCAAAATTAGCCCAATTCAATTAAATTGCCAAATTCCAAATTCCCAATTTAATTACCTAAAGTGCATAGCATTATTAATTACCCAAATCAATATTTCCAAAACACCAAATTTGTACAATTAATCATGCTCATTAATATTAAATCATGTCCAACACAATTTAATTAAAATCAAACCCAATTTTACATGCTCAAAGTCTCGACATTTGTGGGGAAATTATATATGATTTGGTTTCAATCCAATTAATTCCACAATTGACATTAAATCATATTCCCGAATGATTTCCAACACATCCAATGATCAAAAATCAAAAAATCCAAGACTTATTTAGGGCATAGTATTCGGCCAAGCCTCAACAATTTGGGGAAAATGATCCAATCCAATTTTCTTGAAATTGATCCAACCAATCTTCAATTCAACATCAATTAAGCATATAAATCATCCAATTTCATTTAACATGCTCAAATCTATTTACCCAAATTTTAACCCTAAATCAATTTCATGCTTTTCCTTGCTCTGATACCATTGTTGGAGATTCTAAGCATCCCAAGATCAATTACAAGCATGAAACATAAGTGAATACAATCGAGAAAGTCACGGAATACTCACATCGATCGGTTGAGTGATGCTTTGACGGAAAAAAATTTCTTTCTTGCCTTCATGGACTGTCACGGCAGTGGTTGTTTTGGACTGCTCCATTTTTGGCTTCAAGATCCAAGAATCAAGCTCCAAGCTTCGTCAAATGATTCCCGGCTCATGGGTGGACTTCCCTATCACTTTCGTATGTCTCTCGGAGTGCTAGCTCTCTTGATTTTTTTTTGCCATAAAAACCAAGCACTTAAGCTTCCAATGCTGCTCACGGTGAGAAGAGGCAGTGAACTGCCCTTGGGAGTGAGATAGATGAGAGGAGAAGAAGAGAGAAGAGAGAGATGGTTTTTGTATTAGTTAATTTGATTTCCAAAATCAAAAAATAAACATATACCAAAAATATGTGTAAAAGCTTTCCAAAAGTCAACACAATTTTTGGCTCCAAATTAGCATTAAATGCTAGCCATCTACTTGTTGGATAATATGACCCATAGCGTCACTATTTGTACAGATCATAGTGTTGTTGTACAAATTAACTATGTGACAAGGAAATTGCACTCTCATCATTTGTGATTAGATCACCTTAGATATATAAATGAAGAGAGGTCCATATGATTAGTTCCTGGATTGAGATGATATGAGACAGTATCAGTCCACGAAGGATTAATCATTAAATATCCCTAGTCGTAGTATTATCGAGACTGGACATCGATAATGCGGAATAGGCTAGTATTGCACTTGTGCGCGTTGTGAGGGCACAACGACATAGTTCTCATATATTTGGGTATTGGATACTCATGCAAGTGCGATAGGAGGTTGTGTTTCACCGATGGTACGGGAAACAGCTTCGCTCTGGATAGACCCCTCGGAATCCCATTGGTATTATGACTATGTGTCTATGGGAGTCCGACATCAGGGTAGGTGTGTATGGTCTTAACCTGAGACTTGCACCGCTAATGCTTACGACAATCAGTATACTTTTGTTGAGGTCGTCTAGGACTCTAACCGGTTCTGTGTACGCCGATGCTGGGTATATTGAGAATCGTAGAGTATTGGGTGTAATGTCAAGACGGAAGTATCACTCCAGTCATAGTGGAGATGATGTCACGCAGGATACGGTATTAGTGCTCTTAAGTGCTGGCCGGCCATCGGGATATTATGACAAGGTCATGTATATCCGATTATAGAGACTAGTTACCAGACATCCGATATGTGCTTCGGACGGGGCAGACACTTATCCAGCCCCAGCCCTAGCACGTGACTATCCGATACTGGGCCGATATACACGATACTTGGTATACTACGCTTGATATAGATCTTAAATATTCTTAAAGAATATGACCGGAGAATTGGATAGACTTCGTGCTTTGCTAGAAGCCGATATTGTCTCGTAAATCGGTAGAACGTAGTACTTGGTACGTAAGTGATTCGGATATTCCGACGACCGTATTTACTGCCGAATTATCCGGGGATCTCATGGGTCGCTTCCCGATAATGCACCGATGACGCATAACTCGTACTCATTAATAATCTGGGATTATATTGAAGAAAGAGAAAATTAATCTAGGATTAATTACGGAGATATTTTATCTGGGATAAAATATCATCTTAAGAGAGAGAACGATTAATTTGGAATTAATCGGTAAATTAATATATTCGATATATTAAACGAAATTGGATTTCGACGCGGAATTAAAATTAGATTTTAATTCGGGCGAACGAATTAATTTAGAATTAATTCGTTAGCGACGTGAATAGTGAATTCGCTAGGCGTAATCATTTAATTACGACACAACGGAAAACTCGCTAATTTGGAATTAGCGAACCCGAGCCCGAGTGTGATTGCGAGCGCATTCGTATTTCGAATTCGAGTGTGGCGACGCAAGTCACATCAAGCGTCAAATCAATCGTCACATCAAGCGTCAAATCAAATGTCACTTTGAGTGATGTGATTGATTGATGTGATTGATTGATTGACAAAGACTTACATCACTTTATTAAAGTAATGAATAGTTGATGTAAGTTGTTGGAATAGTGTTGGTGGTTGAGATAGCCATTTCCATTTGACTTTATTTGATAAATAAAATGGTAAATGCTTAATATTTTTGGAAAATATATAAAGCAAATTTTGGTAATTCATTTACCAAGTCAACCATTACACATTTCCTCCAATTCTCTCTCATTTCTCACGCCCAAAAGGGCTTCATCTCCTTCTTCTTCACAGCTCACTGCCGTGAGCCAAATGGGAAGCAATGAGTGGTTTTTGTTGCAAAAACTCAAGTGCTAGCACACTTACGGGACTTGCGAAGGTGTTAGGGAGGTTCACCCATGAGGCGGGATCCATTCGACGAAGTTTGGAGCTTCAAATTTGGATCCAAAACTGCCCAAAACAGTGAGCAAATTCTGCACAGCAGTGGTGCCAAACCAGAGAGCGTTTTTGGCTCCATTCGGCTTCAAATCGTCTCAACCGATCGATGTGAGTATTCCGCAACTTCATCGATATGTATTCGCAATGTTTTTTCATGCTTATAATCGATCCGGGACCTTAATAGAAACCAACACACTTCCATCAATCAATCAAATCAAGTGACAAGTTGTCATCACTCAAAGTGACTAATGATTTGACGCATGATGTGACTTGCGATTTGACGCTTGATTTGACTTGCGTGCCGCACTCGAATTTGAAATGCGAATGCGCTCGCAAGAAATCCCGGGCTCGGGTTCGCTAATTCCAAATTAACGTATTTTCCGTTGCGACGCAATTAAATGATTACGCCTAGCGAAGTCACTATTCACATCGCTAACGAATTAATTCTAAATTAACTCGTTCGCCCGAATTAAAATCTAATTTTAATTCCGCGTTGAAATCCAATTTCGTTTAATATATCAAATATATTAATTTAACCGATTAATTCTAAATTAATCGTTTTCTCTCTTTAATTGATATTTTATCCCAGATAAAATATCTCCGCAATTAATCCCAGATTAATTTTCTCTCTCATCTAATTAATCCCGGATTAATTAAAAGTGCGAGTCATACGTCATCGGTGAATCTTTGGGAAGAGACCCATGAGATCCCCGGATATGTTGGCAGTAAATTCGGTCGTCGGACTACCCGAACACGTAAGTACCAAGTACTACGTTTTACCGATTTACAAGACAAGGTTGGCTTCTACCAAAGCACCATGCCTACCTAATTCTCCGGAAATATCCTTACAGGAATAAAGGATCTATATCAGGCGTAGTATACGTAGTATTGCGTATTTCTGTACAATATCGGATGATCACATGCAAGGCCTGGGGCTGGTACAGTGTCTGCCCCGTACGAAGCATATATCGGATGACAAGCAACTAGTCTCTTTATTATCGGATAATCATGACCAAGTCATATTATCCCGACGATTGCAACCTTTTTAGAGAACTAGTTCTGTATCCCTGCGCGATCATCATCTCCATATGACTGGAGTGACACTTACGTCTTGACATCACACCCAACACACTACGATTCTCAATATACCAAGCATTGGCGTACACAGAACCTGTTAATGCCCTGGACGACCGCAACCAAAGTATATTGATTGTCGCAAGTTTTAGCGATGCAAGTCTCAGGTTAGGACCAAATACACCTACCCTGATTTCGGACTTCCATAGACACATAGTCATACTACCAATGGAATTCCGATGGGGTCTATCCAGAGCGAAGCTGTTTCCCGTACCATCGGTAAAACAAAACCTCCTATTACACTTGCATGAGTATCTTATACCCAAATATATGAGAACTATGTCGTTGTGCCCTCACAACGCGCACAAGTGTAATACTAGTCTTTTACGCATTCATCGATGTCCAATCTCGATAATGCTCTGACTAGGGATATTTAACGATTTATTCTTCGTGGATTGATACTGTCTCATATCATTCTCAATCCTGGAACAAATCACAGGGACCTCCTATCATTTATATATCTAGGTGATCTAATCACAAATGATAAGAGTGCAATCTCCTTTGTCACATAGTTAATTTGTACAACAACACCATGATCTGTACAAATAGTGACGCTGTGGGTCATAATTGTCCAACATTGCACTGTTTAATTTGTATCCTCAGAAGGAAATTGGTAGCTCAAAGCGACTCATCATTAACCTTACCATGTCCAACTAAGTTCAGTTTCTCCATTCGGTCACACCGTCAAATTAAGGTGTTTCGGGAGGAGTCCACTGTGAAAGAATACCATACTCTTTCAAGTAATCTTGAAACTCATATGTTTAAGTATTATCCACCATGGTCCAACCGTAATGTTTTAATACTTTTACCAGTATGTTTTTCTACATCGTGTCGAAACTCTTTCAATTTCTCAAAGTTTCCGACTTGTGTTTCATAAGATACACATAACCATAACACGATGCCACATCCGTAAAGGTTACGAAGTATTGATATATACTTCTAGCCTAGCTAGATATGGGCCCACTTATTTCACTATGAACGAGGACTAACAGATCGGTGGCTCGTGCACCTTACCGTAAAAGGTGTTTTAGGCATTTTGCCTAATAAATAAGATTCACATACATCATTTGAATTAGGATCAAATCCGTCCTAGTATCCACTCTTCGAAAGTGTGGATATACGAGTTGTGTTAATGTGTTCCAGACAACAATGGCCCAAATAAGTCTCATTTGATTTACTCAATTTGAGCCTTTTGTTTGTCATTTTATATGTTTGAGATTCATTTATATACTAAATATAAATACGGTTATTCACATCTAATGTGTATATCTCAATATCATCTTTATAAACAAAACACCTGGTGTTTCGGAACATAAAGGTATACCCCCAACGGGTTAAACTAGATACAGAGATAATATTCTTAGTCAAACTAGGTACATTATAACAGTCTCCTAATTTAAGTACATGCCCAAAAAGGCAGTTCCAAAACTTAGGTTCCTGCGGTCAAAACAGCGACTCTCGTCCCGTTTTCGACTGGTAGGTCGATCTCATCTGAAGCCAGCCTCCAGCTTATCAGCAGATCCCGCACATCAGTACATATGTATATACCACATCTAGTAACAAAATCCAATTTTAAAAACTAGCAGTGGATATGTTTATAACAAACATACCTGAAGTCGGAGCTCTGCCCCGCCTTCACTTCCTTCATGTCTGCCTTGTCCATACGGTAGTCACGCTTCCAGTGACCCCGTTTGCCACAGTTTAGGCAGACATCTTAGGATATGTCATTTGTCTTCCCAGAAGACTGTGACGATTTTGCCTTTGCCCTTTTTATTCACTCCCCATAAGCCTTCAGCCAAGCCTTGGCCTTCTGGGATGTCAAAGTAAGATACGCCTTGCGCTTCTTGCCCTTTTGGAAGCTCTGGCTCTACCTCAATGAGCATAGCCATTAACTCTCCAAGAGTTTTCTCTTGGTTCATCATGAACCCGCCCCAGCATTCGAACAGAGACTGTACGATCAAATCTATGGAAGACTCGGCTAGGTAGGTAATCCCCAAATAACCTAGTTGTTGGATGTCAGCAATCATCTACGACACCTAGTGCTCGAAAGATGTACCCTTTGACATACGCGAGCGAAAAAGCTTCTTTTGCAATTCGTACTTCTAAGATCTAAGAATAGATCTATGAAGATCCTCTAATTTCCACATCATGGTACAAGGATCTAATCCTTAGTTCTGACGATGAAATTTGAGGATTCATTGCAGCAAGCATGACAGATTGAACACTAAAGTTATGAGTCTTCCAAAGCTCATGCTCCACTATTTGCTCAACTCCGGGCTCAGGCCCGAGAGGTTTCTCTATCAAATAGAGTAACTTCTCAGCTCCCAGGACTATCATGAGATTCTTTTACCAATCTGAAAATTAAAGCCGTTAAAGACATTTTCACCCAGGATTATGTCATTTGACGCTAATCTTTCAAGTCATCTTGATTGCTATAGTCCAACTATCCAATCAACGATTTCAGGTACAATCTAATGTAATGATTATTATAGTCTAACTATATAATTAACTACAATTTGATTGGTTACTTTCAAATGTATTGATTACTATAGTCCAACTATATAACCAACTACAAATGAAGTAGTTTGAATACAGTCCAACTGTTCAATTAAAACAACAATTGAATATTAGTCCAACTAATATATTTATATTTTAATGATGAAAAATAAAATGAGCGCGTATTGGCAAGTATCTAAACAAAATTACAAATTTAATACTTGTCTCCCACTATTTTTTCGGCGAGCCTCTAACCACATGTGGAGTACTCGGGAAACCTAGTTTCCTAGTGGGCTAGGATCCTGTTAAAAGATACACAACCTTGACTTTAGCCAACAAGTTGTATAAAATTTAACTAGGTAGATCTCTAAGATCAATTGGATCCCGTCCAATTCTTAGATCCAGTAGGTGGACCTCCAAGTCCGAAATATATATCCAATATATGTAAATATATCCAATATATTTCCTAACATTTTCCTCTAAATCAACTAAGCCTTGGCTTTGGCTCAACATGCTTAATGATTCTAGTTAAGGGTGACCTATTGACAGTGGGAAAACTTCGTAATCGAAGTCGATGAACTAGAAGTGACCTTGACTTTGGCCAACAAGACACAACCGTCTAAGGCATGCGATATAGAACAAAGCTTTCGTGGTTCAAACACATCCACGATGGACATTGATCTTGACGTTGGCCAACAAACCAATGCCAATCTTGGATCTTGAGAGAGAACCACTCAATGGAAGGAAAAATACTTAATATTTGAATAAGGGTTTTTCGCGTAAATTGGCAACCAATTTATTATCTTTAATTAGGTCTCATCATACACCTTTAAACATGCATTCTAAAAGCATAATAAGGCGCGAAATAAATTAATAATGATATGCGGATGAATCTATAACAAATTTGTTCCTAGAACAAATCTCTCAATTTCCTCTCTCTTGCTAGCACTATTCATACTTCTACCCAATTACATAATACTTCTAAAGAAACCTCATTTACATTGAGGTGAATTGGTGAGAAGAGAAATACAAAAAGAATAGAGATAATAGGCTGGACACGCAGGTCCAATTTAATAAATTCTAAATTTATTACAACAATTTCCAAAATTGCCCTCACCCTTATAATATCCATCCAATACATTATTCATACAATACATCCAAGTATTCATACAAAGCATGTTATTCAATCAATCTAATCCAATTAATTAATCTTTGAATTAATGACCATCCAAGGTTCAAACAACGATTTGATTTGCGCGAGTCCAACTCGTTTAAGAATAAATACTAAAAGTACGTATTCTTGAATTATATTGAATTACAATTTTAAATCCAATTCAAATTGTTTCCAATACAAATTCATATTTAATTCCAAATTAAACAGTTACACTTTCAATAGTGCCTTTAAGGACTTGGATTCCAAATCCAATCCAATTGGGTCTCAAAGGCCCAATTAGCATCCAATACTATTCAATTAAAGTCCAATGGGCTTTCAATTGATTATTTAGGCATAGGCTTTGGCCATTATGGATCAAACCCAAAATGCCAAGGCCCAAGTTAGGAATCACCCTATGCGATAAAATCAATTTAGGCCCATTAGGCCCAATTAAATTATTAAAGGCCCAATGTCATATTTTTGGACTTTATGGAAATGGTTTAGGCCCAAATATGATCCAAGACCAAAATTTGGCCCAACCAAGCCCATTAGCCCAAATACAACAAATTAGATTAATATATCATTCCAAATTACATATTAATCCATTTCAAGTGTAACTAACACAATTAATTATTTAATCTAGTATTTCCAAAAACACTAATTAATCTAATTAATCATGCTTAACATTTTAATTTATGTCCAACACAAATTAAAGCACAATCAATCTATTCCAACATGCTAGGCTCACGGCATTGGCAAGGAATTTGTCATGCAACTTGATTTCAATCCAATTAAATCAAAATCTAACATACATTTCATGCCAACAACACATCCAATTGCTAATTTTCAAAAAATCACCATGAGCTACTCCTAGGGTGCATTCGGCCAAGGTATGGATTTTGGGGATTTTTGATCTAATCAATTTATCACAAATCCATTGATATAAAATTCCAATTCAACATCATATAAACTCAACCAACTCATCAATTTAGGCAAAATCAAGCTCCAAGCATAAAATTCCAAATTAAAGTTTACAAATCCTAGAATCAAATCAAGCTTAGATCTTGCTCTGATACCATTTTTAGTGTTCCTAGAACATGCCAAGGATCTCTAAGGTGATTTGTGTGTGAATAATCTAAAGTAAGTTATGGAAATTACTTACAAAGATTGGTTGAAGTTCAAAACTTTTCATGGATGATGGAAGCTCCAAGCCCTCTTTGTTGTTCCAAACTCATGGGTGAGTCTCCCTATCACCTTCCTTTGACTCCTTAAAGTGCTAGCTTACTTGAACTTTGCAACAAAATTCCATGGGAGAGACAATGAAGCTCACGACAATGAGCAAAATGGAGAAGAAAGAGTTGATGTGAATAGTGAATTCTGCACACTTCCAAAGCTGACTAAATAATATATAGTGAGGTTGAGTGTTGAATTTGGTTAGTGTGTTGTAAAAGCAATCCAAGCTTTTCACTCAACAAATCAAATCCAAAATTTTAAGCCTAACCACTTCCATCATTAGTCAAACAAGTCATGTAAGTGAAGTGGGTCCCATCACTTTTAAATTCTGAATTTATGTCAGCTAACTCAACACGCAACTTCGCTCGGGCCCGGGTTCGTTTAATTCTGAATAATAAATTTTCCGTTGCGATATAATTAAATCTAATTTAATTGAATAATAATGCCTAGCAAAATTATTACGAAAGTCGCTTACGAATTAATTCTAAATTAATTCGTTTGCCTGAATTAAAATCCAATTTTAATTCCGCATTGAAATCTAATTTCAATTAATATATCCAATATATTATTTTAGCCCAATTAAATAAATTAAATAGTAAAATCTAATTTAACTATTAAATTTACTTTGCCGATTAATTCTAAATTAATCGCGTTCTCTCTCTTCTAGTCGAATTAATCACATATTAATTCTTGCCGTAATTAATCTCAGATTAATTTCTCTATCTCATAATTAATCCCAGATTAATTCTGTTCGAGTCAAATGTCATCGGTGAATCTTCGGGAGGCAACCCAAGAGATCCCTGGATATGTTGGCAGTAAATACGGTCATCGGACTATCCGAACACGTGCGTACCCGGTACCACATTCTTACCAATTTACAAGACATGGTTGGCTTCTAGCAAAGCACCGTGCCTACTTAATTCTCCATAAATATTCTTTTAATAAATATATAATCTATAGCAGGCGTAGTATACATAGTATTATGTATTACGATCCAGTATCAGATCTCACATGCTAGGCTTGGGGCTGGAGTTGTGTCTGCCCGTACGAAGCATATATCGGATCACTAGCAACTAGTCTCTTTATAATTGGAAAGTCATGACCTAGTCATACTTTCCCGATGGCTATAGCTCTATAGAGTACCAGTTCTGTATCCCTGCGTGATCATCATCTCCATATGACTGAAGTGATACCTCCATCTTGACATCACACCCAATACACTACGATTCTCAATATACCCAAAAGAGGCGTACACATAACCTGTTAAAGCCCCGGACGACCAAAACCAAAGCATACTGATTGTCGCAAGTATTAGTGATGCAAGTCTAGGGTTAAGACCATATACACCTACCCTGATTCGGATTCCCATATACACATAGTCATACTACCAATGGGACTCCGATGGGTCTATCCAGAGCGAAGCTAATCCCGTATCATCGGCAAAAAGAACCTCATATCACACTTTCATAAGTATCTAATACTTAAATATATGAGAACTATGCCGTTAAGCTTCCATAACGCACACAAGTGCAACACTAGCCTATTCCACATTATCGATGTCCAGTCTCGATAATACTACGACTAGGGATATTTAATGATTAAACTTTTGTGGATTAATATTGTCTCATATCTTATTAATCTGGTACTAATCATATGGACTTTTATCATTTATATATCCAGGTAATCCAATTACAAATGATAAAAAAGCAATTTCCTATGTCACATAGTTAATTTTGTATGAACACCATGTTCTTTACAAAATAGTGATGCTATGGGTCATAATTATCCAACACCCCACTCTAGCCAATATTCCATTGATCATATTATGATGAATCAGAAGATGAAGATGTTGATACAAAAGCTTAGATACTGGCATGTGAAAAGAAGATGCTAAGGAAAAAGCAAATGGAGGAGGATGAGAAGATACTGGTACTCGGTGATGCTTTCAATAGGTACATGTGCAAAGAAGATGCTAAGGAAAAAGGACCCAATGACATGTGGATCAGGCAAAACTCGAAAAGGTGGTTCGAGAAATGGAAAAAGTGGTACGTCTCAAAAAGGTAAAATGTTGGAAATTATTATATAACAACAATTAGTAATAATTTCATGTTGGAAATTATTAAGAGTTGTTAAATAACAATAATTAGTAATATGTTGGAAATTATTAAGTTGTTGGAAATTATTAAGTAACAACAAGAGTTGTTAAATAAATAATTAAGTAACAACAAGAGTTGTTAAACAACATCAATTAGTAAAATGTTAAATGGGGAACATATGGTATGCCCATGATGGTAATATTTTTTGGAAGGGTTAGAGAAAGTCATTAATAGTAATCAATGCATGTGATTACATATTGACTTGATTTCCCTCCTATAAATAAGAGCATTTTCTTATTTAGTTAAGCAATCAATTAAGTTTGATTTAGATTGTCTCTACAAGAAGAAAGGTATGCAATTGTGTTGTGGTTAACTTAGATTTATTTCAATTAGTTTGTAAATAAATCTAAGACTATTAATACATGTTTGGTTAGATCCTAAGAGGATAAATATGTAAATATATTAGGGATTATGTTTCCTAACATTGGTATCAGTAGCTTAAATGCATGTATTCTAGTTAGATTACACAAAAATTGCATGAACATGCATAATAAATTAAGAAAATGCTTCTGGTTTTTGTTTTTACAAAAATGATTTACTTCCAATTTTGGGTCGTAATAACTCTCTGTAGAAAATTGATAATCACATGTTCAAATATGTTTTTGAAACCTACAACATGAGATCTTCAATTTGGTGTATCATTTGCTTAATTTGGATTAAAATTGAGAAAGATATGGACCCTACAATTTGGCTAGACGAATCTGTTTTTACCCAAAAAAACACTCCTAGAAGATCCGTACTACATGTCATCCGATATTTATAAAATCAGATGATAAGTCGTCCGATTTGTGGACGATAAGTCGTACGTTTAGAGGTTAAAGGGACGACATGTCGTCCATGTAACAGTCAACCGACAAGTCGGTTGCCCCTATAAATGATAACTGACATGTCATACAGTCATGAAACATGTGGACGACATATCGTCTGTGCGTGTGACTTGGCCGAGCCTGGCCGATGCGTGCAAGCGCGTGAGCGTGAGTGGGAGCCCATGGCCGGTACGTGGAGGCGCGTGTAGGCGCGTAAGATACTCCTTGTGGCGCGTGATGGCGCGTGGATATTTGTGTCGGCCCGTGTTGGTCATGTCTGTATCGGTTTTCTTCGGTAATTCCGATCCTTCATGATTATATATCTAATCCTTTTTGCAAAATGTTCTAAATCGACCATGATAAAATTTATTTTATCATATAAACTTTGTGTTTATAATAAATATCTTAGTGATGTTTATTTAGTCAATGTAACTTTGTGTTTCATTGTATTGATTTTTCCTTGTATTTGTTGCAGAAAAATCATGGCGATTATTCAAAAAGTTGCAAAAATGATTACGACATCCACAAACAGGGAAATGATATTAGACATATTGTTGAAAATGGATAAATATCGAATGAGTGAAAGTGATGATATGATTTCGCATATCATCACCTTCAATAACATGTTACAAGAGTCAGAATGGGCAGGTAATTGGATAGGACAACCAAATAGATTCAGATTACTGAGAAACATTCTCCCTAAGATATGGCAAAAACAACTTACTCGTATTTGGATATTAGTAAAACGTGAGGAAAAAAAACATTTTCCTTATAATAAAGCCATTGAGAGGTTAACAGTTCAGTATCTCCAGCATAAGGTAAATAATACAATTTTTCCTTTGATGTCCCGAAAACGTTGTAAGGATCCTAAATTGGCTATAGGTTTTCCATGGCTGTACAAGATCAATTACGAGTTACCCAAAGAGTTTGAGGATTCGTATCCCAAAATATATATGAGTTGGGACTCTAAAACTGGGAAAATTATTATTGTAAAATATTAATGTTTTTCATGTTATTTCTGTGTGTAATTTTTGTTATTTCACGGCATGTAAACATTGTATTTATATGCATGGATGTTCTATGTTGAATTTAATTTAAGTAATTAAATCAATGAGTGTCATTTACATTAATTGTCGCATGATTAAAATGTTCTAGAATTTATGTAATTTTTAGAAAATGATTTTACATGATTGATTATGTTGATAATATTTTTACATTGGGTATTGGATGATGATTGGACACATAGTGACCTTTTGACTCTAACCCCATTGAAAAATTTTATTAAACATAATTCATTTCATGAAAAAATAAGACAAAAGTATTAAGAATTGTGCATGAATGTCTGTAGAAACTTTGTGTTTTTTAATATGGCTTCTGCAACAAAGAATATTATCGCTGAACTCAACAAGGGTGAGAAACTGAATGGAGAAAATTATGAAATTTGGAGCATGAAAATCCAATATGTGCTAGAAGAACAAGAGGTTTTTGAAACTCTGAAAATGAGCATGGATGAACCTGAATAGGGCACTACGGCCCAACACAGGCGAGACCGAGAGGCTTATGAGGCTTGAAAGAAAAATAATTCCATTGCCCGCATTACGTTGCTAAGAAGTATGGATAATGACCTAATGAAAGAGTTCAGGAAATATGACATGGCTAATGACATGTGGTCCACACTAGCTGAAAAGTTTGGTAGTACATCAATAACCAGCAAAGAATGAACAGATTAGCCAAAGAAGACTTTCTGGGAAATATTGAGAAAGTAGATTTGTCAACCTGTGAATATTGCTTGGCTGGAAAAACTGCGAGAAAACCATTTGGAAAAGGGACTAGAGCAGAATTTCCTTTACAAATAATCCATTCAGATATATGTGGTCCAATGAATGTCAGAGCAAGACATGGAGCATCTTATTTCATCACATTCATAGATGATTTTACACGCTTTAGTTATGTCTATTTGATTGCTCATAAATCTGAAGCATTAGAATGTTTTAAGAAATTTATGAATTTAACAGAAAATCAATTAGACAAGAAAATTAAAGCGCTATGCACTGACCGTGGTCGTGAGTACTTATTTGATCAGTTCAGAGAATTATGTGATGATAAAGAAATTAGTCATCAGTTGACTACTCATGCTACTCCTCAAAAAAATGGTGTGTTGCGAAAAGAAGAAATATAACTCTTCTTGAAATGGTTAGGTCTGTGAAGGCACAAGCAAATTTGCCTATAACCTATTGGGGTGATTGCTTTATTAACTGCCACATATGTACTTAACTGAGTGCCATCAAAATCTGTTGCCACCCAACATATGAGTTATGGACATGTCGCAAACCAGATATTCACTTTCTGAAACCTTGGGGTTGTGCGGCCTATGTTCATGTGCATTCTCACGAACATGGTGTAGGCACTGCATTTTTGTTTATAAGTCCCGATGATGAGCCTCCAGCGGAGGCGCTACCTTTTTATGTCGTGGAAGTCGCAAGAAACGGACGTCGGAAGGGAATAATTGAGAATTGATGTTTTGTTGGATTTGATTCGCTCATTTAGTTTCGGGTTTGTTCGTCGGACTTCCGTTTCAAAATCATCCTTGGCCCAAAACCCTATTCTCCCTTACACACTCACCTAGCAAACACTCAGCTCACCACACACATCACACAGCTCATCACTCATCACCATACTCGCCCCACCTCACAACAGCACACACATCACACAGCTCATCACTCACTCACACAGCCCCCCTCCAAGTCAAAAGAAACAACACATCACCCCCTATTTTCAACAAAGCCACCAACAACCCTTGATTCACGCCCAACAAAAGCGACCAATTCATGCATAATGAAAGCCACCAATTCATGCATAATGACTTCAACCCTCTCCTATAAAAACAGCCCAAAATCCTACTATATTTCGGCTGGCATCTCCCTATCTCTCTTGGCTCCTC
The DNA here is from genome assembly GCA_019454045.1 of Zanthoxylum bungeanum. Classification (NCBI taxonomy): domain Eukaryota; kingdom Viridiplantae; phylum Streptophyta; class Magnoliopsida; order Sapindales; family Rutaceae; genus Zanthoxylum; species Zanthoxylum bungeanum. Next base: position 138,250 of record SKCR01023664.1, read on the forward strand.
TCACACACCCCCTTCACTCAGCTCGCACACACACTCAGCACACACCAAGCCACGACTTACACACACAAACACCCCTCTCCACTCAGCCCTCATTGCCTCTCGCCTCAAGCACCTCAGCCTCACAAAGGACATGTCCCCCACTGCCCACCTTCACGGCCTCACACAGCACATACCTGATCACTCAACTCTCTCACGCCACTAGCTTCACTCACGCACACACATCACACTCACATCCCTTAATCCAACATCGGTCACACACACTCAGCACTCACCTCACGCATCACGCACACACACCTCACGCCAGTAGCTTCACTCACGCACACACAGCCCACTCACATCCCTTAATCTCACATCGGTCACACACAGTCAGCACTCACCTCACACCTCATGCACACAGCCCCTCACTCACTCACGCACACACAGCATATTCACTCCGTTTATCCCACATCGACCAAGAAACCACACACACTCAGAAATCACCTCACACCTCACTCACTCACGCACTCACTGGCACAAACATAAATATAGACAACTGTAGGACACAGAACTTGACGACGCTGTTATAGACTCGCGGCCTAGTTGGGAGTACGAAATAACATGGAGTCGCCACCCGGTGTGAACCGGGACAAAGATTTAAGGCCGCACTCACCCCTCGCAATGGAAGACCTCAAACCATGGGGTTCGGAATGGTCCCTTACTTATGTCACTTGTGATGATATGATTTGTGCAATCAATTAATCGAATCTATTCAACATTCATGCTCAAGGGTATTTAGATCTAACATGCTTTCATCTAACTAACTCCTAATCTAAGTTTGCATGCTTGAAAATAAATCTTTAAACAACAAACATGTAATGCAACACAACGAGCATATTGAACCATTAAACCGAAATAAATAAATAACTAATTAAACATTAACATAAACTAAACAAAACATCATGTATAAGGAATAAAGAAACAACATACCTAAATAACATAATCATGCTTTGAAAGTTAAATAATGAACTAAACTAAATCATGCTTTAAACAATAAATAAACAACCTACGAACTATAACATGCTCAAATACAAATTTGGATGAGACGAGATATGTGTATCTTAAGCGGTACGTGGCGTTGTATCCCGAGTGCAGACCATACTACCGCCCATTCGAAATCGGCAATGGAATTTACGTCCGGGTTTCCATCCAATATACCACAAAAGGGAACACATATCCCGCTCATCCAACAATCACATCATGCCTCAAACGACTCTCATGCAATTATATATCAAAATAAATAAAACAAAATAAAAAAGATAAGTAAAAAGGGTGCCCTCAGGTCTAACCTCTTTTGTTGTCTCAAGAAAGGGCGTTACACGTCCGTGGAAGGGGGTGATTGATCCGATGCTTTTCCGGTTTGTCTACTCAACATTTTTTCGTTGTTTCGCTGTTTTGGACTGCTGTTTTTACTCCGTTTCACTGCTGTTTTTATTGTATTTTCGGGTCACTATTTTAAGGTAATTTAGGGACTGTTTTGGCGGTTATTTGGACTGGTCTTGGCTGCGGTTTTGGAAGGGTTTCGGGGCTATTTGTGGACTGTTTTGGGCAGGGGAATATGCGGCAGTTTAAGGCTTATTTCAGGGAGGTTTTGCGGCAGTAAAAGGGGGTGTGTGATTAGGTGTTGAAGCTAAGTGGGTTCGTGTGTGCAATTTGTGCGTGAGTGGTCGGTGCTTGTGTGTGGCGTTGTCGGTTTGTGAGGGTAGTGTGGTCTTGATTGTTTGCTTCACGTGGGTGGAGACTGACTTGACTTGTTTGATTGCTCACGTTCTGAAGGGTTGAAGGGTTATTAAGCAGTGTGTGATGAGTAGCTTACAAGGTGGCAATTTGGCGTGAATTTGAGGGCAAGGTGTCTTTGTGGCAGTGTGGTTTGCTTTTATTGATGGCGTGGGTGTGTGGCATTGAGTTGGCTGATCCAGTGTGTCGGTGGGGCTAGTAGGTGGAAGGGCTGCATGTGGCCATGTTTAATGGCTTGTGGAGCAGGCTGTTTCGAAGGCTTGTGGGTATAGCGTGAGTGGAAGGCAGTTTAGGTTAGTGAGTGGGTTACGTTGAGAGGTTTATGTTCACAATTGGTTTATTGAAGCTGCAACTAAGGGTGAGGTGAAGTATGTGTGTTTATGATGTGAATTTGCCGGCCAGCTTTTGAATGTGTGGAGAGGGGTTATTTTTATAGGCAGGGGATGGGTTTTACCTTGTTGGGGAAGTACTAGGATTCGTGAGATATCTTTTAATTAAAATGTGATAGGGGAAATCTTTAATTAAGGGAAGTGATTTGATTTTTTCTTTTTAGGTAAGGATATGATTTAGTTTAATTAGGCAAGGAATCCATGAGATTTTGTTTAAATTGGTAGGTGATTTAACTAAATTAGGAATATGATTTATTTTATTAGGAATGTTATTTATGGAATTTAATTTGAATATTTTAATTTGGGAAATGAATTTTAATTTGTGACATGTGTTTTATTTAATTTAATTGGATTTATTTAGTTTGTGACATGTATTTTAAATGTTTTAATTATTTTAATTCTGAGATGTGTTTTAATGGGTTTGGTGTGTTTTAAAACAGAGGTCCAACAAGCAACCCGAAGCCAAACAACGAGGTTAAATCCAACAAAAATTCCATTTTCCAACTTTACCCTTCCAACGTCCGTTTCCCGCGACTTTCATGACTAAAGAGGTAGTTGCCTCCATACGAGACTCATCATTGGGCTAATGTGTAAAAATGCATCCCGACCCAATACCGCTGACAAGAGGGACCTCGCCCTGAATATGATGTAGTGGGTACGCATCTCGACCCTGGGCAACATCTCGGCCCGGAACTACAACCGAAAATGGGGGCACGCATCTCGGCCTGGGTACGCATCTCGACCCAAACCGCGGATAAGAGGGACCTCGCCCTGAATATGATGTAGTGGGTACGCATCTCGACCCTGGGCACACGTCTCGGCCCGAAACTACAACCGACAACGGGGGCACGCATCTGACCGGCGTAAACACACACGTATAACGCAAGCGCACGTATCGTTCAAGTAGTATAATAATATCGATCCCACGAGGACTTAATTCCTACTGTTGTTATTAATTATTGAATCTATTTATTTACAAATATCTAATTAAAGGGAGAATAGAATTGATTGCTTGATTGATTTGGTTGATTGAAGATTTGCTAAATAAATAAAAAAAGATAAAAGAAAATACTAAGGAAAATAATAGACAAAAAGATATAAGGTTGTGATTTCTTTTAATATCAATTAAAAGATGAATTGATTATTTTATGTTTGTGTAATAAATCAGCTTACTAACCTGGACACTAAATTATGTAAAAGCCTCTTCCGATGGTCAATTACAAATACCCAGTATAACCCAATTGAACCATATTCCTATGTCAACACACATTACCTGGATTCATTAAGTCTAAGTTCCAATTATGGCTACCCCCGCCCGACAGGTATATTCCTATCCTGTAAGGAAATCTATTAAAGGGTTATCTATCCTCAAGGAAGATCGTGGGCTATTAAATCAAGGCTGTAACCTAAAATCCCTATGTCCTAGTTCATTTTAGATTTACCATATCAATCTTATTGGTGATCAGACAACAAGAAGCATTAAGCTTAAGACTTAATAATAAACCTTTAAATTACCCAATATAAAATAATCCCTTATAAACCGGTGATATTAAAAGTCATCACAACCCCTAATTAATTAACACATAACTAGGACTATAAAAATAAAATACATAAAATAAAATACTGAAAAGTAAAATAAATAAATGAAATGCTAAGGTAAAGGAATTACTTTACTACTACTAATTTAGATATCTCCCATAAAATAATATATAAACTTGTGTTAAATTTACCAACCGACCAGTCTGGCGGTATCCGGATTAAGTCAAATTAAGTCCAACCAGCCATTAAGGCGGAACCAAAAATAAATTCACCAACCGACCAGTCTGGCGGTATCCTTGATTAGTCAGGTTTAAAACAGATTAAAATTAAATTACCAACCGACCAATATAGCGGTATTCCTTATTAAGTCAATATTTTAAATAGTGAATATATTATTTTTACGGGAGATTAATCTAAATAGTAACAGTAAAAGAATTACCTTTCACCCTAGCTGAGGAAATTATTTCAACATGGTGAATAGTAAAAACTGTAAAAAGTAAAAATTAAATTACTATTATTACAAAAAGTAATTAAAATTAATTACAAACTAAAAATAAAAAACTAAAAAAAATAAAAATAAAAATTCTAGAGAGAGAAACTCTCTCTAGAGAGAGAAAGGTGTACAAAATTCTGAAATTTCGCGCTGAATTTATAGGCAAATTTTTCACTATTCCAGAGTCGCGACGCCAAGGATCTCAGCGTCGCGACGCTGAATTCGTCGACGTGGCACAATGAGAAGGCGACACGTGGCAAGGCGGCTGACTGTACATGCGACACGTGTCAAGGCGGCTAATTCTCAATTATTGTGATGACGTCATTGATGACGTGGCGCTGACGTGGCGATGACGTGGCTTTGGCGTGTGTTGCAATCGTCGGCACAATAGGATTGCGACACGTGGCGACACGTGTCAAGTTGTGATTGGCTGAGGCTGACGTGGCAAGTTGACTCGGTTGACCTGCTGACGTGGACGATGATGTGGCTGATGACGAGGCGAGGTTGACTTGTTGACCGATGATGTGGCTGATGACGAGGCAACACGTGTCAAGTCTGAGTGTCGGCAGCATATGATGTTGACACGTGGCACACGCGCATGTTAGCAGATTCGATGTGATGGTGACACGTGGCACGGCGCATTTTAGCAAAGTCAAAACTCTCAAATGTTGACCGTTGACCAGGCGCATGTTAGCAGATTCGGCACATGCTGGGCGTCGCGACGCGGAATGTCTGGGCGGCGCGACGCTGGAAATTACCAAAATGCCCTTTTTCGCCAATTTTCACTGTTTTACTCCAAATCACCTCCAGAATGTCCTGAAACTTTATTTATCTACAAAATAACACAAAACACATCAAAACATTCACAAAACTCAAGAAACTATTCAAAATATTAGATTAAATGAGTGGGAAATAGTGATATAAATACCACTCATCACACCCCCAAACCTAACATTTTGCTAGTCCTCGAGCAAAATACAGAATAAAATAACATAATAAAATTTAAATAAGCCACTTTCGTAAGGGATCACGGTTGCATTTAGCATATGCAACAAGCCTTTAAACCTCTAGGTGTCCCTAGGGACGAGTTGTAGTCTCGTGAGGGTTTACAGCAATGATACCCACAAACATTTTACAAAAGTAAAAATGTATTAAAACTAATGCACACAAAAGCAAAAAAACAAGTGAAAAGAGAATAAAGAAAGTTAGTGACTAATCAGGTGAAAATTCTACTCCAAGTTACTAGTTGTTTTGTTTCTTTCTAAATTACCGAATAAGTAAATTCTCCGTTTATTTTTACCATTCTTCATATACACAGCCAACAAAATATTAATCAACTCATTTTTGCCCACAATAGTCATAAGTGCAGTTGATAAGAGAGTAATATTTTTGTCCTAAAATTCTATCAGATTTCACACCTTTTTGTAGCAATGGAATAATTTTCTGATTTTTCTGATTTTTTCTTTGATTTTTTTTTTCTTTTTATTATTTATACAATACCTTCCGTCTATGTAGCGAGCTTTGAGTCGGTGGTTCCCAAACCAGTTGGCTTTAGGGCACCAGGTGTTATAAGACACCCCTACGAACTTAATTACTCAGACTTCAGATATATATATAATATATATATATATTATTTGCAGCATCTTCGATCCATGTAACGAGCTTTGGGCCAATGACTCCCAAACCAGTTGGTTTTAGGGCACTAGATATTAAAATATCCTTACAGACTTAATAACTCGGATCTCGGACGTTTTTTTTTTTTTTTTTTTTTTTTTTTTTTTTTTTTTTTTTTTTTTTTTACTCCATCACTATTTAGAGATGCTTCCTCCAATTAAACTATAGCACTGAATATTACAAACTTTTCAATTTTAGCTCATGTCCGTATGTTTCCATGTAAGTTCATAATACCTGTCAACTGAACATATGAAGATCCAATTTAGTCAGTGTGTTAAGGAGAATTCACAAATTAAATAATTCAAAATGAAATAAACAAAAATTAACTTATTTCGAAATAGGTTTGAGATACGTCTCAGGAGTGGAAATTCCTTACTCGGCTATCTCTTACCAATTCCACTTTTAGTCAAAATAAAAAAAAAACAAAAAAATGCAAAATTATTTTGTAATTTTTGAAAATTTTCAATTTTTTTGTATTTTTCGAAAAATTTAGGACTAAAAATAAAAACAAACATACAACTAAAATAAGGTACTAATCAACTAAATCCCTCCCCCAAACCTAAATGAGACATTGTCCCCAATGTCTTAAACAGTAAAAGGAGAGTTAGAAGGTTGTACCTGGTTAGCTGAAATTTTACAGGAAAAATTACTTTACGATTTATGCCCAAATTACGGTTCTTACCACAATTGCTATTTCACCATTTTTCATTAAAAATTTTGGCAGAATCACTTCTAAAATCCAAAATTTCCCCAAAATTCACCCTAAAAAATTATTACCAATCAAATCCCAACTTTGGTATTTTTCAGAAAAATTCGACAGAGTCTCCCCTGAATTTTTGATTATCCAACACAACCTAAATCTATCAAATGCCACAACCAAACTCCAAATATCAAACTCAATTTCTTCGCCCCCAATTACTACGAATCAAATTCAACCATCCAACACTTCGTAATGCAATCCACAGTCAACCAATTCACAATTCAATTTTCAATTTACCCAATTACCAAATCAATTTTTTATCAAATCATTACCGTATTTTCAAATTCTGATTTTGGCAGTGGTGGGTTCTTTCGGCTCTGTTGGTTTTGGCTTGGATTTCTGGTTCTTGGTTGTTGGACGGCAGTGATGGTCACGGCTTCTCTGCTTTGGTCTCAGGTGATGGCTTGGTGGTGGTTCACAGTTTGGTTTGTGGTGGTGAAGCTCACGGCTTGGTTGGTGGTGGCTCAGCAATTGGTGCAGCTGGATCTTGGGCTTGGCTGGATCTTTGGCAATGATGGTTAAGACTCATGGTGGTTCGGCATGGTGGCTCACGGCTCGGCAAAGGGTGAGGTTTGGCTCGGCGAAGGTTGCGGCGCTGTGGATCTCGGTTGGTTGGCTTGCGGTGTGTTGCTCACGGTGTGGATCTCGGCTTGTGGTGGCTGGATCTTGGTTGGTGAAGACTCTTGCGGTTTCGGTGGTGGTGGTGATTTGAGAGAAAATGGTGAGATCTGGGTGGTTTCGGCTTGCTCACGGTTGGAGGTGGTGGTGGTTGTAGGTGCGGCTGGTGGGTGTATCGGCAGTGGGTTGGCTTTTGGTGACTCTCGGTTTCGGTTTTGTTTTGAGGAAGAAGAAGAAGTGAAAATGAGATCTGCGGCGCCTCTGCTTATGTTCTGTTTTTGAGTCAGCGTCGCGACGCCAAAAATTGCCAGTGTCGCGACACTCGGTCTTTAAGGGATAAGGTTTTTTTTTTTTTTTTTTTTTTTGGCAAAACCATGTCTTGCGACGGATAAATCCATAGGGATGCCTCTCTAAGAAGTGTCTTTTTACTCGGCGTCTCCTGGATCAACTTGTATCTTCGTGATTTTGTCAAATTTTTATTTTGAAAATCCCGCTTGCACTAGCTTGCTTTGTCCTAAAAAATTCCGTTTTTATTTTTCCTGTAAAACTAACACACAAAATTAAAAAGTTCACACAAATTAAATTACAATAAAATTGCATGGGTTGCCTCCCTGCTAGCGCTAAATTTTTCGTCTTCAGCCAGACGTAACTGAAATCCATATGTTAAGGAGGTTTCAATGTCGTTTTGGATGTCCGATTACAGACAATTCCGTGAGCATTGCTTTTGAAGGGTCTCTTCCAACGGTAAAGTGGCAAAATGAGTTTTGTCTCATTCAGTGCTAGTGCCACATTTTTAATCTTTATTGCTCCAGTGGTTCCTGCAAAGAAAGAAAGAAAATCAGGAGGTCTCGTATGGTGTTTGACTTGGAATGGAAGTTCCATTCTGTCAAACTTTTGGGTGATATCTTTGATTTGTACTCCCCAACACAGCGATGTTTTTCCTGAATGCTCTGGATTTTTATTTTTGACTGACATTTGCTCCTCCATTTGCTCTGTTTCTTGCTCCACCATTTTCTTCACAGATGTATTTTAAAATTTATGTATTTAGTTTTTCATCTGTCATCTGTGAAATACATGCTTCAAAATTGTCAACTGAGGATATAAAGAATGTTAGATTTTAGGTCTTCATCCTCTGATATGACTGGATTGGATGGTTCAGGAAGATTTTCTTCAAACATTTGTGCAATGGAATCTCCAAGATCTTCGTTTTGAGGATACAGAATTCCATCCTCAATTTTTGATGCAGTTGGTACAAATATTTCAGCTTCATCCTCGTCAGAATCTGAATAATAAAAATCAAATCGAGACTTTGCCGGTTCAAGTTCCTGAACTGATACCTCTGATTGTTGATACTGCTCAGCCTCCTCCTCTGTTGAAATGTCATTATAAAATGATTGGTACTCGAAGGCTTCATCAGTGTCATCTGAGAATGGTTCTTGAGGTATATAGTTCTGGTTTTCTGTTAATTGTCTGATCTGATCTGTCATTTTCTGTATGGATTCTGTTTGACTCTGAACTTGTGCATCAAATTGAGCTGTTTGTTCCTTGAACATGTGAATCCACTGATCTTCCTCGGATGGTTCTGGTTCTTGATAAGGATCGAAGGAAGATGGTGGATAAGATGGAAAATGTGATGGTTCTGTGAAATATGTTGGCTCATCATACCATGAAGGATCTTGATAGTTCTGCCACTCTGGATAGTAGTTGTATTCGCAATAATCGCTTGTGTGGTCACCATTACATATATCACATCTCCACATTGAGTTCTGTTGTGCAAATGTAGTATAACTTGGTTCTGGCATCCAGTGATAATCATTGGACTCGACAACAGGCCTCAGAAAACCGGACTGTTGTTCCCAGATTTGGGGTGTATCTTCTTGTAAAGCCACGTAATCTTTCAATCTCCCAGTAATGTTCCATTTTTAAGTCACCTGAAATTAAAAGAAAGAAAATAAAAATTACAGATAAAAATAAAGAAAATTAGATACAAGTAAATTAGATAGCTTCAAAATTAACAACTCAAGAAATATAAGTCCCCGACAACGGAGCCAAAACTTGACCGGCGTAAACACACACGTATAACGCAAGCGCACGTATCGTTCAAGTAGTATAATAATATCGATCCCACGAGGACTTAATTCCTACTGTTGTTATTAATTATTGAATCTATTTATTTACAAATATCTAATTAAAGGGAGAATAGAATTGATTGCTTGATTGATTTGGTTGATTGAAGATTTGCTAAATAAATAAATAAAAAGATAAAAGAAAATACTAAGGAAAATAATAGACAAAAAGATATAAGGTTGTGATTTCTTTTAATATCAATTAAAAGATGAATTGATTATTTTATGTTTGTGTAATAAATCAGCTTACTAACCTGGAACACTAAATTATGTAAAAGCATCTTCCGATGGTCAATTACAAATACCCAGTATAACCCAATTGAACCATATTCCTATGTCAACCACATTACCTGGATTCATTAAGTCTAAGTTCCAATTATGGCTACCCCCGCCCGACAGGTATATTCCTATCCTGTAAGGAAATCTATTAAAGGGTTATCTATCCTCAAGGAAGATCGTGGGCTATTAAATCTAAGGCTGAAACCTAAAATCCATATGTCTAGTTCATTTTAGATTTACCATATCAATCTTATTGGTGATCAGACAACAAGAAGCATTAAGCTTAAGACTTAATAAATAAACCTTTAAATTACCCAAATAAAAATAATCCCTTATAAACCGGTGATATTAAAAGTCATCACAACCCCTAATAATTAACACATAACTAGGACTATAAAAATAAAATACATAAAATAAAAATACTGAAAAGTAAAATAAAATAAAATAAAATGCTAAGGTAAAAGGAATTACTTTTACTACTACTAATTTAGATATCTCCCATAAAATAATATATAAACTTGTGTTAAATTTACCAACCGACCAGTCTGGCGGTATCCGGATTAAGTCAAATTAAGTCCAACCAGCCATTAAGGCGGAACCAAAAATAAATTCACCAACCGACCAGTCTGGCGGTATCCTTGATTAGTCAGGTTTAAAACAGATTAAAATTAAATTACCAACCGACCAATATAGCGGTATTCCTTATTAAGTCAATATTTTAAATAGTGAATATATTATTTTTACGGGAGATTAATCTAAATAGTAACAGTAAAAGAATTACCTTTCACCATAGTTGAGGAAATTATTTCAACATGGTGAATAGTAAAAACTGTAAAAAGTAAAAATTAAATTACTATTATTACAAAAAGTAATTAAAATTAATTACAAACTAAAAATAAAAAACTAAAAAAAATAAAAATAAAAATTCTAGAGAGAGAAATCAAGAGAGAGAAAGGTGTACAAAATTCTTAAATTTCGCGCTGAATTTATAGGCAAATTTTTCACTATTCCAGAGTCGCGACGCCAAGGATCTCAGCGTCGCGACGCTGAATTCGTCGACGTGGAACAATGAGAAGGCGACACGTGGCAAGGCGGCTGACTGTACATGCGACACGTGTCAAGGCGGCTAATTCTCAATTATTGTGATGACGTCATTGATGACGTGGCGATGACGTGGCGCTGACGTGGCGATGACGTGGCTTTGGCGTGTGTTGCAATCGTCGGCACAATAGGATTGCGACACGTGGCGACACGTGTCAAGTTGTGATTGGCTGAGGCTGACGTGGCAAGTTGACTCGGTTGACCTGCTGACGTGGACGATGATGTGGCTGATGACGAGGCGAGGTTGACTTGTTGACCGATGATGTGGCTGATGACGAGGCAACACGTGTCAAGTCTGAGTGTCGGCAGCATATGATGTTGACACGTGGCACAGCGCATGTTAGCAGATTCGATAAGATGGTGACACGTGGCACGGCGCATTTTAGCAAAGTCAAAACTTCTCAAATTGTTGACCGTTGACCAGGCGCATGTTAGCAGATTCGGCACATGCTGGGCGTCGCGACGCGGAATGTCTGGGCGGCGCGACGCTGGAAATTACCAAAATGCCCTTTTTCGCCAATTTTCACTGTTTTACTCCAAATCACCTCCAGAATGTCCTGAAACTTTATTTATCTACAAAATAACACAAAACACATCAAAACATTCACAAAACTCAAGAAACTATTCAAAATATTAGATTAAATGAGTGGGAAATAGTGATATAAATACCACTCATCAGCATCTCGGCCCTGGTTACGCATCTCGATCCAATACCACTGACAAGAGGGACCTCGCCCTGAATATGATGATGTAGTGGGCACCTCGACCCTGGGTACGCATCTCGACCCAGAACTACAAACGACAACGGAGGCACGTATCTCGACCCTGGGCACGCATCTCGACCCAATACCGCTGACAATAGGGACCTCGCCCTGAATATGATGATGTAGTGGGCACCTCGACCCTGGGTACGTATCTCGACCCAGAACTACAAACGACAACGGGGGCACGCATCTCGACCCTGGGCACGCATCTCGACCCAATACAGCTGACAATAGGGACCTCGCCCTGTAGTGGGCACCTCGACCCTTGGCACGCATCTCGACCCAATACTGCTGACAATAGGGACCTCACCCTCGAACTGATAATGATGTGGGCCTCGCCCCCAGAGTGATTTGGTGTGATGAGGTCCATTCCCGAACCGATCTCCATTCCCGGAGTGTGACTGTGATATGGTGTAATGAGGTTCATTCCCGAACCGATCTCCATTCCCTCAGCGTGATTGTGATATGGTGTGATGAGGTCCATTCCCGAACCGATCTCCATTCATGGAGTGTGACTGTGATATGGTGTGATGAGGTCCATTCCCGAACCGTCACCGGATGTGGTCCATTCCCGAACCGATCTCCATTCCCGGACTGTCCATTCTCGGACTAAATCTCCATTCTCGGAGTGCCATTCTCAGCGTGCTCATTCCCGAGCTGTCCATTCCCAGACTAAATCTCCATTCTCGGAGTGCCATTCCCGGCGTGCCATTCTCGGCATGCTCATTCTCGAGATGTCCATTCCCTGACTATATCTCCATTCTCGGAGTGTCATTCTCGGCAGAACTGATCTTATGTGATGCGGGCCTCGCCCCCAGAATGCCATGTCCGACAGAAACTGATCTGATGCTATGTGGGCCTTCCCCTCAGAATGCCATACCCGGCAGAAACTGATTTGATGCTATGTGGGCCTCGCCCCCAGAATGCTATATCTGGTAGAACTGATCTGATGTCTTCAAACTCGGAGTGCCGTACCTGGCTGATCTAATATCTCCATACCTGGAGTGCCGTACCTGGCAAAACTAATCTGATATCTCCATACCCGGAGTGCCGTACCTGGCAAAACTGATACTGATGTCTTCATACCCGGAGTGCCATACCCGGCAAAACTGATGCTGATAATAATGTGGGCCTCGCCCCCAGAGTGCCATACCCGGCAAGACTGATACTGAACTAGTCCGGGCCTCGCCCCCAGACTGCCATACCCGGCAACACTGATACCGATAATGATGTGGGCCTCGCCCCCAGAGTGCCATACCCGGCAAGATTGATACTGATGCTAATATGGGCCTCACCCCAGACTGATGCTGATGTCTGATGTGGGCCTCGTGTTAGGTTTATATCTAGGTCCCAAGATCAAACAAACAATGAAATACATGTGTGAACACATCAACGGAGGTAGCGGAATACTCACATCGATCGGTTGAGACGATTTGAAGACGAACAAAGCCCAAAATGCTCACTGGTTTGGGGCCACTGCTGTGCAGTTCACAGCCCATAAAATCAGATTTTGATCCAAGGAAATGAGCTCCAAGATTGCGTCAAACGAATCCCGACTCATGGGTGAACCTCCCTACCACCTTCGCAAGTCTCGTAGTGTGCTAGCACTTAGATTTTCACCATGAAAACCCAAATCTTGGCTTCCCTTTGTTCACGCTATTTTGGCTTCAAAAACCAGTAAAAAATGTTGCTTTGGGCGTGAGTTTGAAGAGAGAAAAGAGAGAGGAGAAAGTTGTGTAATATGTGGTTAAGCTTTTTCCAAAAAAGCCTTTATATTTTTTCCAAGAAAAATAATAAAACCAATTACTTAATTGATTAAATAAAACCAAAAGTAAATGCTTTTCCCTCCAAACACTATTACACCTACTAACATCAACTATTCATTGTCACTTTAATAAAGTGACTTGATGTGTGTCTTCCATCATTCAATCAATCACATCACTCAAGTGACTTTTGATTTGACGCTTGATGTGACGAATGATTTGACGCTTGATGTGACTTGCGTTGCCGCACTCGAATTCGAAATACGAATGCGCTCGCAATCACACTCGGGCTCGGGTTCGCTAATTCTCAATTAGCGAACTTTCCGTCGCGTCGTAATTAAATGATTACGCCTAGCGAATTCACTATTCACGTCGCTAACGAATTAATCCAAAATTAATTCGTTCGCCCGAATTAAAATCTAATTTTAATTCCGCGTCGAAATCTAATTTCATTTAATATATCGAATATATTAATTTACCGATTAATTCCCAATTAATCATTATCTCTCTCTAGACGATATTTTATCCTAGATAAAATATCTCCGTAATTAATCCTAGATTAATTTTCTCTCTCTACTATATAATCCCAGATTATTTAAGAGTGCGAGTCATACGTCATCGGTGGATTATCGGGAAGCGACCCATGAGATCCCTGGATATGTTGGCAGTAAATACGGTCGTCGGAGTATCCGAATCACGTACGTACCAAGTACTACGTTCTATCGATTTACGAGACAAGGTCGACTCCTAGCAAAGCACCAAGTCTTCCCAATTCTCCGGACATATTCTTATAAGAATATTTAAGATCTATATCAAGCGTAGTATACCAAGTATTGTGTATATCGGTCCAGTATCGGATAGTCACGTGCTAGGGCTGGGGCTGGATAAGTGTCTGCCCCGTCCGAAGCACATGTCGGATGTCTGGTAACTAGTCTCTATAATCGGATATACATGACCTTGTCATAATATCCCGATGGCCGGCCAGCACTTAAGAGCACTAATACCGTATCCTGCGTGACATCATCTCCACTATGACTGAAGTGACACTTCCATCTTGACATCACATCCAATACACTATGACTCTTTGATCAACCCAGAAGTGGTGTACGCAGAACCGGTTAAAGCCCTGTACCACCAAGACCAAAGTCTACCGATTATCGCAAGTATTAGCGATGTAAGTCTCAGGTTAAGACTATACACACCTACCCTGATGTCGGACTCCCATAGACACATAGTCATAATACCAATGGGATTCCGAGGGGTCTATCCAGAGCGAAGCTGTTTCCCGTACCATCGGTGAAACACAACCTCCTATCGCACTTGCATGAGTATCCAATACCCAAATATATGAGAACTATGCTGTTGTGCCCTCACAACGCGCACAAGTGCAATACTAGCCTATTCCGCATTATCGATGTCCAGTCTCGATAATACTACGACTAGGGATATTTAATGATTAATCCTTCGTGGACTGATACTGTCTCATATCATCTCAACCCAGGAACTAATCATATGGACCTCTCCTCATTTATATCTAAGGTGATCTAATCACAAATGATGAGAGTGCAATTCCTTGTCACATAGTTAATTTGTACAACAACACTATGATCTGTACAAATAGTGACGCTATGGGTCATATTATCCAACAATCTCCCACTTGGCACATAGCCAGTCACTCAAGTGTCGTACACCCGAACTATGTACGGTTCGCTCAAAATACTGAGGAAAAGTTTTCGTCAGCGGATTTTCATGATTATCGTCTGACGCAATTTATACGATCATCACATCGCCACGATGTATGATCCGAACGAATCAGATGAATATAGAAGTATATATCTGGGTCGTCGATGAGACCATTAATTCTTTAGCCTGTGCTGACGCCATCTCAGCTGCTAACAGAACCATATCTAATCTAATTAGATTTATTATCGACCCAAATGGCTTCTATTGCTGCCTCAGCTGCAGCAATAATCGGCATTTGTTTTTATTCGGCAACAGTATCTTGCTCGGAAGATTTCCAGCTCACTGTCCCGTTATTCAAACTTTATAGTACCGCAGTATTTAACTGTTTGGAAACTTGCGGCAGTGATCCCAGTCACTTCAAGTTCTCATTCTCCATAGTTTTAGACAGCATCTTTAGTTCTCTAAGATACTAATAGATGTCCTAACTTCAATCCAGTGACTATCACTTGGATTGTCCTGATTGTGACTCCATATGCTCAAAGCGTATGAGACACCATATCAAGTACATTTTAAATGTACAATTTCCCAGAGAGTGTTAACAACTCCAATCTATCCCAGTAGATCTTTATTCCTTGAATAAAGGTTGTTACTCCCCAGAATTCTACGGAGAATTTTTATGAAAGCCAAGCTTTCACCAATTGCTTTATGGGAATTTCATTACACACTCACATAGCAAACACTCAGCTCACCACACACATCACACAACTCATCACTCATAACCACACTCGCCCCAACTCACAACAGCACACACATCACACAGCTTATCACTCACTCACACAGCCCCCCCTCCAAGTCAAAAGAAACAACACATCACCCCCTATTTTCAACAAAGCCACCAACAACCCTTGATTCACGCCCAACAAAAGCCACCAATTCACGCATAATGAAAGCCACCAATTCATGCATAATGACCTCAACCCTCTCCTATAAAAAAACCCAAAATCCTACTATCTTTCGGCTGGCATCTCCCTATCTCTCTTGGCTCCTCTCACACACCCAATTCACTCATCTCACACACACACTCATCACACACCAAGCCACGACTTACACACACAAACACCCTCTCTCCACTCAGCCATCACTGCCTCTTGCCTCAAGCACCTCAGCCTCGCAAAGACACGTCCCTCACTGCCCACATTCACGGCCTCACATAGCACACACTTGATCACTCAACTCTCTCACGCCACTAGCTTCACTCACGCACACACAGCACACTCACATCCCTTAATCCCACATCGGTCACACACACTCAGCACTCACCTCACGCCTCACGCACACACCTCATGCCACTAGCTTCACTCACGCACACACAGCACACTCACATCCCTTAATCCCATATCGGTCACACACACTCAGTACTCACCTAACACCTCACGCACACAGCCCCTCACTCACTCACGCACACACAGTACATTCACTCCCTTTATCCCACATCGACCAAGAAACCACACACACTCAGAACTCACCTCACACCTCACTCACTCACGCACTCACTGGCACAGACATAAAATATAGACAACACAAGCCATTCATTGCCTCACTTCACAGCTTCACGCACAACCTTCAACCTACCCCACGAACAGGCCATCTGCCTTTCACGCAACAGTAAACAAACTTGCGCACCTTCAACAGCCTCAATCCCACACCTAAACACTACACTCTGCCTTCACACATCACTACCCTCCATTCATCTCACGCACTTTCACTGCCCCATCTCAGCAGCCCCTCAAAAGCCTCACACCTAACCAACTTCACGCCCACTTCCCCATCTCACCAGCCCCCTCAAACACGCAACACTAGCTCCCTCACTGCAAACCTCTACTCATGCCTACTGCCTCAAACCAGCCCCCTCAAAAACGTCCAACAAACTCCCTCATTGCAAGCCTCTGTTCACGCCTACTGCCTCAAACCAGTCCCCTCAAACACGTCCGACAAACTCCCTCACTGCAAGCCTCTGCTCACGCCCACACAGCCCCATTTCAGCCCCCTGAAACACACTAAGTTCATGCCCAATAGTCCCCCCAAAACTGCACCCAAAACAACAGCCCAATACCCCTCAAACCACCACAAAACAGTCCTTTAACACACTTGAAGCAGTGACCAGAAAATACAACGGAAATCGCAGCAAAACGAAGTGGAAACAACGAACAAAACAGCAAAACAACGGAGGAAAACATCTTACTAGCGAACCAGAGGAGTCACGGAGTGTTAGCCCTTTCGACGGCCGTATAACACACTTCCAAGAGACAACACAAAAGGTTAGACCTGAGGGCATATGTTATTTTATTTCCTCACATGAATTAGTGATTTAGAAAGTATGTTATTTAATTTCCTTGTATGAACTACTGATTTAGAAAGTATGTTATTTAATTTCCTCGCATGAATTAGTAACTTAGAAAGTATGATAGTTATTTTTCTTCGCATGAATTAGCAATTTAGAAGGCATGTAACTTACTTTATTTCGCATGAATATTGTAAATTAGTGTATGATGTGATTCCGGGTGAATGGAATATGTGTTCCTTCTTGTGGTATATTTGATGGAAACTCGGGCATAAATTCCGTAGCCGAATCCGAATGGACGGTATTATGGTTTGCACTCGGGATATAATGCCACGTACCACTCTGGAGATTCACATATTTCATTTCATCCAAACTTTTATTCGAGCATGATTAGGCCGTTAGAAGGTTATTTTATTTTTAGCATGACTTAGTTATTTTCTTTCGCAATAGGAGCTTAATTTACATTATGTTTAAGTCGTATTTATTCAATATGCTTATTGTGTGATATCATGTGTTTGCTGTTATGAAAGTTTACTTTTGAAGCATGCAAACCTAGATTTAGGCTTTAAAATAATTTAGACTACTTTGACCAATATGTATGTTATGTAGACTTGGTTAAAATTGCACAAATTCATTCATTACAAATGACATAAGTAAGGGACCATTCCGAACCCAACGGTTTGAGGTCTTCCCTTGCGAGGGGTGAGTGCGGCCTTAAATCATTTTCCCGGTTCACACCGGGTGGCGACTCCATTTTATTTCTCCGGTTTAGTCCCCCGCGGGCTACTCCGTACTCCCAACTGGGCCGCGAGCCCGGAACAGCGTCGCCGATTTCTGTGTTCTACACATGGAAAGTTAGGCCCAAGAGGAAAAAAGATTATCTTCATAAGATAAATTGAACAATCAAAAGGGTATGTTTGCATAGGTGAACATGAAAGTGGAGGCGTGACATAATTTGAATCACGAGAAATCACATTTTTAGAAAATGATTTTCCTAAGCAGGGAGAGATAGGTCAAGATTTATCTCTATATGAAACTCAAGATCACATGGATCACATGATTGGTGAACACTCAGGTTTACCTAATTCAAATGGGAGTGATGAGAGAAATTTGAGAAAACATGATGAATCTGTTTCACATGAATCTCAAAATGTTGAATAAGTTTCACATAAGTCTCATTTATGTGATCCGAGTGGGAGTGATATACATATTCCAAGTGGGAGCAATGTGCATGATTCAAATGGGAATAATATAGAAAGTGAGGAATCAGTTCCACCATTAGAATCCCAATTGCGACGTAATAATCGTATAGACATTCCTCGACATCGTTTCGATATC
Source organism: Zanthoxylum bungeanum (assembly GCA_019454045.1). Lineage (NCBI taxonomy): Eukaryota > Viridiplantae > Streptophyta > Magnoliopsida > Sapindales > Rutaceae > Zanthoxylum > Zanthoxylum bungeanum. Next base: position 156,891 of record SKCR01023664.1, read on the forward strand.
GAAGGAGAAACCTTTATGATTCTACCTCAAGAGGATGAAGAACCTAGAAACATAAGAGAGGCTCTTTAGTGTCCTACTAAGGAAAAATGGATGAAAGCAATGGAAGAATAAATGGAGTCAATGAGGCCCAACCAAGTTTGGGAATTGGTTGATCTACCCAAAGGACGCAAAGCTATCAAGAACAAATGGGTTCTTAAAATAAAGCGTAATATCGATGGCAATATCAAAAGATATAAAACACGGCTTGTAGCAAAAAGGTATACACAACATGAAGGAATTGACTACGAAGAGACTTTTTCACATGTTGTAAGGTTTACCTCAATTCACTTGATTCTGGATATAGTAGCAAGTATGGATCTAGAATTACATCAAATGGATGTAAAGACTATTTTTCTCAATGGAGAACTTGATGAAGAAATCTACATGGAACAACCAGTAGGTTTCATAAAAGAAAATGAAAAGGAGAAAGTATGTAGACTTTTAAAGTCTATATATGGTCTCAAGCAATCATCTAGACAATGGTATATATGATTCCACAATACAATTATTTCGAATGATTTCACAATGATAGATGAGGATCATTGCATGTACACCAAGAGAGATAAAGATAAGTTCATTATATTATCCTTGTATGTGGATGATATACTTGTAGCTGGAAATGATAAGGAGTTTATAAAACACATTAAGGAATGGTTATCATCTAATTTTGAGATGAAAGATATGGGTGAAGCTGCATATATTCTTGGGGTTAAAATCTCAAGAAATCGTTCAAAGAATTTATTATCTCTTTCACAAGAGTCATACATAAAGAAAATTCTTGAACGCTTTCAAATGAATACTTGCAAACCCATTGATACTCCTATCATAAGAACTGAAGCTTTGAGTCGTAGATTGTGTCCTGAAACTCCACAGGAAAATGAACAAATGAAGAAAGTTCATTATGCAAATGCAGTTGGAAGTTTAATGTATGCAATGTTGTGTACAAGACCTGATATCTGTTTTGCTATTGGAATGGTAAGTAGATACCAATCCAATCCAGGACTAGCACATTGGAAAGCAGTTAAAAGAATATTTAGGTATCTGAGAGGGACATCTGATTACTCATTGTGTTATCAAGGAAATGATCTGCAATTGAGAGGCTATACTGATGCTGATTGGGGATGAGATTTAGATGAAAGAAAATCTACCTCCAGTTTTGTTTTATTGCTAAACAATGGTGCCATTTCATGGAGCAGTAAAAGAATATTTAGGTATCTGAGAGGGACATCTGATTACTCATTGTGTTATCAAGGAAACAATCTTGTATAGCCTTATCCACAATGGAGGCTGAATTTGTGGCCTTTTCATCGGCAGTACAAGAGGCTGTGTGGTTGAAAATATTCTTGGATCTTTTGGGTATGTCAAATGAAGCTTCTGATCAAGTATTAGTTAACTGTGATAGTGAAGCAGCGATAACCTACACAAAAGACCCAAAATTCCATTGTAAAACGAAACATATAGATACCAAATATAACTTTGTGAAAGACATAGTTGCACGAGAAGAGGTAAACATGAAGTACATTTCTACGCAAGAAATGGTAGCAGATCCATTGACCAAGCCTTTTCCTAGAGATGTCTTTGTTAGACATGTAAAAACTCAAGGATTGTGTAGATGTTAATGTGCTCACATATTATGATATGTATTTTTCCCAAATAATGTTTACTAATGTTAATACTCATTGATGTTTGTATTCAATGCTTACATGTTCATACATGTTTTAAACAAACATACTATTAGTTAGTATGAGAAGTATGTCGGATAAATGAATGATTGGCCCTCTCACACGGGCAATCACCTCCATTACTTTGTGTTAATGGGAGATGGGACAAATTTTTAAGCTAATTATCTGAGTGATAATTTAGAGAGCTCAAGCTTGAAAATAAAGTAATATCATTATGAGGTCACTTTCTCTGTGATATGACCTAAGTTGAATAAGTTCGTTTCACCTTACTTGTCTGAATGTCATATATGAGTTATACATTGTGTTTGTCTGAACTATAATCTGTACGGTATTTTATGAGACATGCCCTCCATGAGAAAGGAGAGAATTATGTAGCACATGTTTTCATACCATGTGTACATTTGCGACTATTGAGGGTAATACAAGTAAAGATCTCAGTCTTGATATTGTGTGAGACCCTTGAGATTATTACAATCTCACATTGTACCTTTTAGACTCTTGTGTGCTTCTCAAAACTTAGATTTGATGATCGCTATCTTGGAGTGTTGCTGAAGGATCATGAGAGATTCGATCCGAAAGGACATTTCTGGAAAAACGAATTGAATGAAGGTTGAGAGATTCGAGAAAGGAGAAAGATCATTATATTAGTAATATCACATTAGCTTGTATTCACTGGTCGACCAATTATGTTATTCTATGTGATCAAACATAATTGTGAATAGAAAATAAATATTACATTCTAAAAGAGATCGAGAGAGATATAATGTGATAAATGATCGAGGATACTGCATACATAATCCACTATGGTTCTATCCATTTTTTCGAGCAGCTATATATTCCTAACAGATGTATAGCAAGTGAGCTCTCGAAGTATGCTGTTGCACGACACGATTGCTAAGTATGAATTATTCTTGTAGAGACAATAAAAACTGTTGATCTCATCATGTGTGAGTGGGAGATATTGGAAATTATTATATAACAACAATTATTAATAATTTCATGTTGGAAATTATTAAGTGTTGTTAAATAACAACAATTAGTAATATGTTGGAAATTATTAAGTTGTTGGAAATTATTAAGTAACAACAAGAGTTGTTAAATAAATAATTAAGTAACAACAAAAGTTGTTAAACAACATCAATTAGTAAAATGTCAAATGAGGAACATGTGATACACCCATGATGATAACATTTTTTGGAAGGGTTAGAAAAAGTCATTAATAGTAATCAATGCATGTGATTACATAGTGACTTGATTTCCCTCCTATAAATAAGAGCATTTGCTTATTAAGTTAAGTAATCAATTAAGTTTGATTAAGAGTGTCTCTACAAGAAGAAATGTATGCAATTGTGTTGTGGTTAACTTAGATTTAATTCAATTAGTTTGTAAATAAATTTAGGACTAGTAATACATGTTTGATTAGATCCTAATAGGACAAATATGTAAATATATTAGGGATTATGTTTCCTAACATAAAGGATGCTTCCGCAGAGATAGGAAGGAAATGAAACAAATCAACAAAGATGGGCATGCTTGTCAAAACCAGCAAACCATTGTTGTTAAGTTTTGTCTGGACGATTCTACATATAGGAACTGTAGAATGTTATGTTATTGTAGAATTATGACAGATTGCCCACTTTATAATAATTTGGACTTTATCATGTAACAATTGCATTTTCACAGAGGAAAGGCAATTGTTTATTTTACTTCATTTAATTGCAACTGTACTAACATAGAGAGGAAAAAAGGCCAATAACAACTATACTTCACATGTGAAACCCAAGATGGCAACAAGCCAATTATTCCTGAAGCTCAAAACTCAAAACAGAGAAGTGTCACACAAACTGATTGAGGTACTCATCAACAGTAGTGTACTTGACATCAGGATACAGCTGCGAGGCCTCAACTCCAAACGATGGTTCAATCTCGAAGTTGGTATGATCTCCCTTCACAAAAGCTGAGTGCTGAATTGCTAATACCACATTGACAGGAGCAGCAGCTTCTGAAAACACAAGCAGATAACATACAGCCAATGCTCTCTTTAATAACAAATAAAGTGATGGTTAAAATTCGGATGGGCAATTGGACAGAGTTTTGAAAAACCCTCCATAATTTAAAGTTTATTTATTTAAGTTCGGAATTAGTAAACACAGTAAGAACATCAATTCAGAATTTAAGCAACTGGTTTTTTTATTTAAAATTTTGAAAATATTTATAAAGAACACTTAAATTGGAAGAGGGCCTTTGGTTCATTTACCCAATTAAAACTTGCCTCGAATATTTTTCAAATTAAAACTAACCTCGAATATTTTTCAAAACTTGCTCCTCTGTTACGTAGACCCTTTCAAGGGTTTTTCCAATTTTTTCCTCCCACAGAGACACAAGATCATTGAATGAGTAAATATTACCAGGGGGCTGGATGTAAAGGGTTTTGTTCAATGTTCTTGGATCATCCACTGCTTTGATAGTATAGGTTCCAATATCGTCTTCCTTATTAAAAATTACTGTAAGATCAAACCAGGAAACCAATTAGATTCATAAAAAAAATTTTGCATTGAGTTATTTATAGATCCTTTGTTTATTTCAACGATCTGGTTTTACCTTTAGGATTTCCATCGCCTAAGATATCAACTTTATCCCTAGGAGGGGCAGTGGCTCCAGGCTGTGACAAATTGGGAAGGAAGTAACCAGCAAAGAAATTTGTACACACATAGGTATAAGGAATTCCTTCAGCCTCAACAGCTCTGCGGATTTTCGCCTTTATGGCAAATCCTGATTTTGCTGGCTCAACCGCATGAACATGATCAACATCATTTCCAAATTCTGAAGGGAAGAATCTCTGAACAACATTAAGTATTTTTAGAACAACTGAAACCAAAACCAAAATACAATTACAACTATAATGATGGATTTAAACATACATGCCATGACAATCCGACCTAAAAGGTAGGCAAAAAAACACAACACAGAATAACTTGACTCATTTCTACACTTTTTTTTCTTCCCCTTGTTTGTTCACCGGAACAGAGAACATATTGACTTAAACATTAGAGGATTTCGCCGGTAACAATCCGACCATCTCACAATCATGTTTTATCTTGTTGTTTTTGAAGAGACTACTAGCGAAATATACTGATTCCCCTCAAAAAAATAAATTCACCGGCTGGACAACAGATTAAAGGTCAAAACATCTTCTTCTTTTTTTTTGGTGGGCAAAAATTTGGTGTAATCAACATAGATGCCATGATTTGATTTCCAGTCCCTACGGCACTAATGCATAAATTGTCACCTATAATCTTGATGTTACCTTAACATTTCCAGCTTCTTTAATGGCACCTATAATCTTGTCTTGATCAGCTAATAAAGCGTGACCTACAGTTGATATCACCACATCCACTTGTTTTATTGCGTTCACCAAGCTCTTGTGATCGAACACATCTCCCTGAACAACAATGAATGAATTTTATATATCGTGCAAAAGCACGGACCTTATGCTAGTTAAAAGAAAAGAAAAAGAAAACGCACGAGAATGAAATTGACGGAGAGGTTTTTGAAATGGTCGAGGACTTGAGATTTGGAAGGAGCAGAGAGTGTAGATTCTCTGAGGAGCACGAACGTAGGGTGACCAGCTTTCACGCTTGCTTCCACTATGAATTTACCGATATATCCTGTCCCGCCGATCACTAGAACCTTGCTTTTCGTTGCCATTACTCAGTTGGCCTTTTGGTAAAATTGATGAATGAATGAATGTCTATATATAATGGTTTTTTAATGGTAATGAAGAAATCCTTTGACAATTTGACCCTGGAATTAGTTGAAAAGGGAAAAAGATAAATACACCCCAACATTTTCTCCAAAGGATATCAAATATCCAATCTTCAAAAATTTAAAAATTAAAATAAGTAAAATAATATATGATAAATCAATAAACTCAAAAAATTAAAAATAAATAATTAATAATTAAAAAAAATATATTTACACAAACATTAACTTAAGAATTGAATTGAATGGTTAAATGTGAAATTTTATCTCCAATATGGAGAAGAAAAAATACAAGAACAATATTATTGTTCGCCATGAATAAAGATCGTGCATAAATAAATATGTTTATCGACTTGAACCTTACATAGTGTCGACGATTCAAATTATACTAGAGTAATTTGTAGTTTTAAACTCCATCTCTAACAACGTTACACACACAAACCTTTCAATGTGAAGTCAAAAAGGTCGTGCATTACGGCCGTGCACGCATATCCCATTATCGTGAATGCTCTAAATATTTTTGCCCAAAATTTCATAAGAAGCGATCACATTTCTACATTCACATAGGTGTATCTATCCAGAATACTCATTTAGCTAGGTACTCCACTCTACATAGAGTATAGAACACATTAAGAGTTAAGTATAACTCATCCTTACGCCACTTCAGGATATCATGCTCTAAGAATGGAACTCACAAATAAAATAATAGCATGATTCATTATCACTTCATGACTTGTTATTACCCATTGAACCTATTTCTTGGGATCTCAGGTCTATTAGGTCTGGTTATCATCATTAGTGACTATCTAATGACAATAGTCTCATTCTTTTCTAGGTATTGAATACCTTCTCTCTTGCTAGTTTTTCGTCAAAGGATCTGCTAATTAGTTATCATCAGTCTGTACTTGATCCATTATTATAGCTCTAGGAGAGAGTTATTGTCTAATAGTACTGTGTATTTGTCTTCACTTACTGTTATAATAATAGTTTTGAATATTTTCAATAGTCGCCATACTACCACAACGGATCAAGAAAACTTACTACAACGGATAAAGAAAACTTATATCGGTCTCTCCCATAAAGGGATATCTAATAGCAAGCTTCATAATCAAACTACTTCTTCACTAGCTGATATTAGTGTTATCCGTTGGGGCGATTGTGGGACCCCTAGGATCGGATCAGTGCCCCGCGAAATGAAAATCGATCTAACCCATGGTAATTGAGCTTGAGTGTATTTTTAAATATTTTTATATAATATTATATTCCATTACGGGTATATAGGAAAAACTGAGGATGAATCTAGTTCAGAAAAACCAAAACGAGAGAAAATCGGATCCTGTGCGTGGTGCGAGCCTGGCCCGCATAGCACACTCTTGCACAATTGCTTGCGCAGCTTGTGCATGCTGCTCAAGCACGCAACATGGGCATGTTGTGCTTGCATCTTGCTTGTGAATGCTGCGTTGCAACGTAGCAACCACTGAATTTTTTTTTTTTTTTTAATTTTTGAAAATTCCTTAAACATTTTTTTAAAAAAAAACCCAAAATAATTTTAATTTCAAAACCAATCTCAACAAATGTTATACATAATATATATATATATATATATATATATTATATATATTTAAGAATCAAAATATAAAATAAAATAGAATCCCACAATGAAATGACTCATGAACAATTTTAGGTCACTCAAATGTAGTCAAGTGATTCTAGAATATTAGTCATAGCTCCAAGCTTTCATCTAGAGTTCCAAACTCTAATTTTATGTTTATGTCCATTATAAATATTTTGACCCAATCGTAAGCATATTGTGTTTATGCTTCCAAAGCATCCATACACAATTCATCAGCCTAATTTCAACTTCAAGTTATATTATTATATATCAAATACATAATACATCATTATATTTTTCACTAATGAAAACTCACTAATGAAAATATAGCTTTAAAGAATATCAAACTATTCTAGTAAGCTTGATTCCAAGATCGAATCTTGTTCTCATTGTTGAAATGTTATAGAGAACTTCCAAAGCTAGCAAGCTTGATTCCAAGATCTAATCTTGATTTCTCTTTGCTGAAATATTGTATAGAACTTCTAAAACTTCTCTAAACACTTGTTTTACTTCGGCTAATGTCTCTAATTCTTGCTTATTTTAGCTTCCTTATGCTTTTTTAAAAAAACTTGTTCAAACTTGTCTTTACAGTGAAGCTTATGTAATTTTTTATTAATAAAAGTTCGAATCAATTTTTTTATGGGCTTAATCCATTTTCCCCAAATATGAATAATTAAGTGTGACTAATCACTTTTGTCTACCACTTTGATTTAATCCAATTAAATCCAGAAAAAGTCTATCTAATTGATTAGTTCATTGTCTACCACTTTGATTTAATCTAATAAAATCAAGTCAAATACACCTATTATTACATATTTATAATTACCAAAATATCCTCTAGTGGTAGAGATATTTATGAAATTACAACAAAGCCCTTGTGTTATTTTGGATTAATCACATTAATTCAATTGGGTCAAAGTAAATAATTAATATTATCAAATAACTCTTAATTATTTTAATTGATAATTATAATATTAAATATTATTTATTATCAATTATTATCGGTTATCCAAGTGCTCAACGAGTACACTTCATATCGTGGGACTCTCTAAGTCCAAACACGTTCTTCATATAAGCATAGCTCATATGTACGTAATTTGGCCGTCTCCAAAGTCGCGAAGAACACGAACGATCTTTCTAAACTATACAAGTCGAGGTCATCATATATGTTTAACAATCCCTTCGTCGTAGGCTATCTGATTTGTTCTTAGGAAACATAGATTACACTGTCACGTTTCCAAGACGCACATCTTATATTGTCGAAAAGTCCATGATTCCTTACAACTTATCATAACACCATTTCTGATATATGCGATCCACCCTAGGTGATCGGCTTTGTCCAAATTCTTAAGAATCATGATTTACTCACATAGATACCTAAATCCATTATGGTATACATATGAGCCGACGGATCCTATCTTGATACGCACTTGATTAACGAGTAAATCAGTACATAGCCAACGAACATCTAGTGGTTAGACCATGAATCTTCTCTAACATATATGGCATTAAATTTTGGAGGATCACACACAAAATCAGTATTATCATATCATCAAATAATCACATATGCTACTCGACTCAAAAAGAATTCTATTGACGGTGGTGTGTACTTCTAACTATTAGGAATCACTTGTGAGTCATTCAGTATTCGCTCTAACGAATAGCCACATGTCTATACAAGCATCACTTGCTCATGGTAATTTGGGTTAAACCATTGGAACTCCAATTCTAATATACAACATGTGCTAGTCTTCTAGGTTACAAGAATTCGATCGTATTTCAAAACCAACGACTATGAATATTTACTTTAAGAATAGTTTATAATAGTAATATTATCTCAATGTCGGACCTCCCAGTGTCTAGAATTACTACATAACTCTTATAAGGTTGATGTAATTCTCAATATATTTATATATCAATCTAATATGCATAATGACATTACCATTAATATGGTTGAAATGAAAATATAGTTATTTTATTATTTAATAATAAAATTTAATCTACAATACAGTACTCGGATTGGCGCTCTAAGCACCAACTCCAACAAACTCTCACTTACTTAGTGCCAATCCAGATGGTACCAAAGTCCCATCTCATCCATCTGTTTATTGAATAACTTAGAAGGTAAGACATTATTAAGCTAGTCTACTATGTTGTATTATTTTTGAACCTTTAAGACCATTATGTCTTTTTGTTCAATAAGCTCTGTAATCACGTGATATTTTCTTTCCACGTGATTAGCTCTCAACTCCTTAGCCTGCGTAATGGCTCTGTTATTATCACAATACAGTGGGATCGAATCCGTAATACTTGGCACAATACCAAGTTTTGTGATAAAATTTCTAATCCAAACAGCATCTTTAGCAGAATCCGAAGCCACTATAAATTCCTCTTTAGTGGTGGAATCAATTGCTGAGCCTTACTTTGAACATCGCAAAATAATTGCATGGTGTAGACATAGTACAGAGGTACGGCGATGCTGTCCGGACTCGCGGCCCGGTAGGGATTACGGAGTAGACCGCGAGGGACTAAACCGGAGAATAAATAAAGGATTCGCCACCCAGTGTGAGCTAGGAAATGATTTAAGACCGCACTCACCCCTCGCAATGGAAGACCTCAAACCGTTGGGTTCGGAATGGTCCCTTACTTATGTCAATTGTAATGAAAGGATTTATGCAATAATATAACCAAGTCTTATGCAACACATGCAAGATAATTTAATCAACACACAAGTTTGCATACCCATGAACATTAATAGAAACAATGGAAGCATATTACATTAAAAAGAGATATTTAAGCACATGATGCAGAAAGGAATAACCAAAGAGGCAAACATGCATGAAACATGAAGAAAGAATCTGTCCAGTGTGCGCGCGTTCGAGTAGCATTCCGAAACGTGTTCGAATGGAGTGAGGTAGAATGCACGCATTCGAGTAGCGTTCGTAAACGCGTTCGAACGAGATTACGAAAATGGAATCTATAATGAACGTTTCCCAAGCGGTACGTGGAATTGTATCCTAAGTACAGATCGCACTACCGTCCATACGGATTCTGCTACGGAATTTATGTCTGGGTTTCCATCCGATATACCACGAGAGGCAACACTCAAGCATTAACACAATGCAATCATTAACCCAATGTTGACATAAATGAAATATGATAATGCATATGACAATAAATGACCGAAGAGACTAATATGCGAAATAACAAGGAAGATAAAAAACACAAAATAAGTGTGGAATAATAAAACAACAATAAATGTAAATTAAATGTGAAATAATAAAAAAGACAGACAACACGAAACAAATACGGAATAATAAATATGTGACAAAAGAACTTGGCTGTTTTCAATGTAGGACTTCGCATGCCCGGTTGGACGTATTTCACGTCCAACCAAGCATGTCGCGTCCAGAACGATAAAATAAAGAAGGTAAGGGTGCCCTCAGGTCTTACCTTTTAGGTCGCTTCTCGAGAGTGCGTCGGGACATCGCCGGAAGGGTTAATACTTCACTATTTTTCTGGTTTGCTTGTTCGCTGTTTCCTACTCATTATTTCGCCGCTTCTGCTCACTATTTTACTATTTTTGGCCGCTGTTTTGGGTTATTTTCTAGACTGGTTTTGGGACTATTTTAGGGGTGTTTTGGGACTGTTTTCTGGACTGTTTCAGAGGTTCAGGGACTGTTTTAGGGGGTGATTTTTGGGACCATTTTTGGGTGACTTTCGGTCGCTGTTTTACTGGTTTGGGGGCTGCAGTTGCGGACTGCTTCAGGGACAATTTTTGGAGTTATTTGTTCATTATTTTGGTTATTTTTAGGACTATTTTGGGGTATATTTTGGATGGTCAGGCTCATGGTTTTGCGGTTTTTTTTCACGTGGGTGGAGGGCTGATTGGTTGGAGTCGGTGAGGGCTAGGGTGTTCTGGTTTGTTCATCAGTTTATTGTTAGTTTGTTTATTGTTTCATTTGGTCAGCGAAGGATACATGATTGCTGCTCATGCTGATTGAAGCCTTATGGTTTTTCATTTGTTTGGTGTTAATGGGGCTGATATGTTAGCTTGTTTTTATTGTTTTGTTTAGTCGGCTGAAGTTGGTTGTGTCGATGGGGTTTATATGTGTTGCTAGTCGGTGAGGTTTGTGTGTGACGAGTGGGTTAATGTGTGAATTCCATTAGTGGTTTATGGCCTGTGTGCGTGAGTGTAGGGTATGTGCGTGGTCAGTGAACAAATTAAGGGGCTGCTGTGTATGGCTTCATTTTGGTCGGTTAGTGGGGTGGCTTTATTGCTAAAAATTTATGTGTTGGTTAGCTTAGTTGTTTGCTGCTTCTCACGGCTTGGTGTGTTGACATGCATGTATGAGGGCTTTGTCTTCACGTGGCTGCCGAGAGAGATGGATGAGAGAGGAGAGAGGTGAGAGATGTTTTTCTTGTTTCTTTTGGCATGAGTTTGTGGAGTGTGTGAGGGTGTTCTTTGAGTGTGTTTTGTGAGTGCGTCTTAGTTTTGTGAGTTATGGTTGATAAGAGAGGGTGTGGAGCCTAGGGTTTCTTTGTTTCTTTTATTTGATGAAGCCGTGTGGGTGGAAGAGAGAGGAGAGGGAAAAGTAAGGGAGGCGTGAGTATTTCTTTGATGGGAAGAAGAGAGAGGAAGGAGACAGTGATGAGAGGAAGAATGAAGTGGCTTAGGGTTTCATTATCTTTTTTTTATCGTGAATCCGAGAATCCGTGAAGATGGAGAGTGTCTTTAGGGTTTGTCTTTTTTGTTTCAATTTGTGAATTTTTGAGTTGTCCATGTAAGTGAGAGAGAGATTAGGGTTTGGTTTAAGTTATGTTTTATAGTGGTGCATTAGGGTTAGGGTTATGCAAGTGGGCTTTAGGCCAAGATTAATGTTTAAAATAGGAATCGACTAAGCGAACCCGCGGCTAACTAGCGAATTTAAATTTGACGAGCTATTAATTTTAGAGTTTTCACTTCTGACGTGCGTTCCCCGCGACTTCACGACTTATCGGGTAGTGCCTCCATACGAGGCTCATCATTGGGCTTTATTCAAAAATGTAGTGTCTACAGTCACCCCCACTTTGATGGGGCTTGTGCAGTGTGTGACAGTGACAACCCTATCAAAGTTATGCATGCATTTTTTACTTACCTGGTTCGTCGGCTGTTATACTTACTTGCTGCTTTGCGAGATGCTTCGAACTGAGTTTATTTGGTGGCGATATGCTGCGACCCGTAAGTTTCATCCCTGTAAGATGTTGTGATCTCTAGGATTCATTACCGAACTGAGCTGATGTGAGGTGGTTCATTCCCGAATCGTTGCTTGAGAGGTGGTCCATTCCCGAACCGTTACTTTGAGATGGTTCATTCTCGAACCGTTACTTGAGAGATGGATGGTTCATTCTCGAACCATTACTGATGTGAGGGGGTTCATTTCCGAACTGTTACTGATGAGATATGGTCCATTTCCGAACCGTTACTGATGTGAGATGGTGGCTCATTTTTGAACCATTACTGATATGGGGTGGTTCATTTCCGAACCGTTACTGAGTTGAGATGAGTTGATGGCGAGGCGCTATGACCTCTGGGCTTTGTTCCCGAACCACCGAGTTGAGGGTCTTGTTCTCGAGCTGTGCTGAATGTGGGCTTTATTCCCGAACTGTGTTTAATGTGGCCTTTGTTCCCGAGCTGTACTGAATGTGGGCTTTTTTCCCGAACGGTGTAGAGTGTGGGATTTGTTCCCGAGCTATACTTAATGTGGGCTTTGTTCCCTGGGTTTTGTTTCCGAACTATGCTCAGAGTGGGCTTTATTCCTGAATTGCATTGAGAGTGGGCTTTGTTCCCGAATTGTGTTGACTGTGGGTTTTGTTCCTGAACTGAGTTGTAGGTCTTGTTCCCGAATTGAGTTGAGGGTCTTGTTCCCGAATTGAGTTGTGGGTCTTGTTCCCAAATTTAGTGAGATGAGTTGAGGGTCTTGTTCCCTATTTGAGTTTTGGGTCTTGTTCCCGATTTGAGTTGTGGGTCTTGTTCCCGATTTGAGTTATGGGTCTTGTTCCCGAAATGAGTTGAGGGTCTTTTTCCGAAATGGATTTGTGGGTCTTGTTCCCAAATTGAGTTGATGGTCTTGTTCCCGAATTGAGATGATGGTCTTGTTCCCGAATGGAGTTGTGGGTCTTGTTCCCCAATTGAGTTGAGGGTCTTGTTCCCTATTTGAGTTGTGGGTCTTGTTCCCGATTTAAGTTGGGGTCTTGTTCCCGATTTGAGTTATGGGTCTTGTTCCCGATTTTAATTGTGGGTCTTGTTCCCGATTTGAGTTGTGGGTCTTATTCCCGAACTGAGTTGTGGGTCTTGTTCCCGAAATGAGTTGAGGGTCTTGATCCCAAATTGAGTTGAGGGTCTTGTTCCCTATTTGAGTTGTGGGTCTTGTTCCCAAATTGAGTTGAGGGTCTTATTCCCGAATTGGGATGAGGGTCTTGTTCCCGAATGGAGTTGTGGGTCTTGTTCCCAAATTGAGTTGTGGGTCTTGTTCCCGATTTGAGTTGTGGGTCTTGTTCCCGAAGTGAGTTGTGGGTCTTGTTCCCGAAATGAGTTGAGGGTCTTGTTCCCAAATTGAGTTGAGGGTCTTGTTCCCTATTTGAGTTCTGGGTCTTGTTCCCGAATTGAGTTGCTCTCTGATCCATTTTTTTTCCTTTTTTTTTTCAAATCCTGCGAACATAAAACAAAAATTACGTGTATATGACGTGTATGCATGCATGGATGCATTTCCTATTCCGATGGGTTTTCTTTGTGCTTCTTTGGCGCCCTTCGCCTTTAAATGTCTTCGGTCGCCCCATATGTCTGCTTACAATTTCCTTCTGTCAATTCTACTCTGGTGATTGCTTAGTTTTCTTTGGTCTCATGACTCAAGATCTCGTTATGTCCCTGATTCGCGAGGTGGTAGACTTGTCACCCCTAGACTTGGTTTAGCTTTCTGCTCTCCGTTGCTTGCATTAGGTCAAGTTTGACTACGTGATGTGTCACTTCGTATCAACATATTATATTACTGGCTATGAAATAGTCCCAATAGTTATACATATTATTGCTCAAAGAATGCTCAGTAATGAGACGATAGAACCTTCAAAGCACTCAATGCAACTCAAATCTGAGTTTTTGAATAGATGATCTAAGCCAGACTCAAAGTGTGTGTGTGAAAAAGGTTTCTTTACAGCTCGATTCCTGGGTAAGCCAACTCAATGACTTCATTTTAAAAATTGGGATCGACGGGTCAAACCAACCTAGATGTCTCAATTATGCTCTGTAATTGCTTTTCCGTGCTCAATGTGATATGGCTTTCTTTTTCTTTTGTCTCTCTTTCTCTCTTTTTTCTCTTTTTTTTTTGCTTTTTTTTTTTTTTTTTTTTTCAACACACCTACCCTTTTAAGGTAGCATTTCTCCTGATGGTGGTCCTAATACTCGCTCATGGGTAGCTTCACGCTTATCGGTTATAGGTGGTTTATATTTTTTTTTCTTAAGAGACTTTTCTTTTATTTTCAACCATACCACACATCATAACACAAGCAAATCAAGATAGACATCTAAGCAAATGGTCATTCACCGACCTACAATTTCTTCAACTAGTCACATTGCCGACTACTCATGTTTTCACTGCTAAAACCCTATAATTAAGTGCTTACGAGTCTAACATAGATCAACTACTCAAAGTATCAGATAAAAGCACATCAAGAGTTTATCGTTTCTAAGATTTCACCCTAAAGCAAACGATTTCATCATTGGACTTATGCCTAACTATTAAGGACTAAGAACAAATAATTTTTTTTTCTTTTTTTTTTTTTTTTTTTCTTTTTTCCTTTTTTTCTTTTCTTTTCTTTTTTTTTTGGCCCACAATGGTCTTTTTATCCTTGCCGTAAGGTTTTCTGTTTCTCGGTTTCCTTTTCCCGATATCCATGTTTGCTAACTCTTCCTAACAAATCTTTTTTCTTCTCTAACCCAACGAATATCTATGATGGCTTCTAAGACACGGGGTTAACATGATGCGTGTATGCATGAGATGCGTGAGATGCAAATGGTTATCAAAACAACATATATCCTTCCGACCTTATTTCTCCCCCACACCGTGGTAAGTCCATTTCTGTCCTAGGTATGGCTTATTCCATGCACCAATGTGGGGTACACAAAATCGTCTCTCCTACGCTACAGGGTGAACCTTGGCTGCCTCAGTCCATTTCCATCGGTAAAATACAAAGACCGCCCATTTATAATATTAACTAAGCCTATTATGGGGATCATGCCATTGTCTAGAAACGACGAATTGGGCCTTCGGTAATCGCGGTCATGGGGATGAACTTGGAGGTATCCAAAAGTATGCAAATATGTCATAACAAGACGTATCATTTCTAGATGAAAGCCAGTGCGGATATCGGACTCATGCTTCTGGCATATTTGGATCATGTTTGGACTTTCTAAGCCCATCAAGGTTTTCATACAAGTTGGCCCATTATCATTTTAAAGTATTCAATCAGATTATTGCAAGGTGTAAACGTGTCCCAGTTGAAAAGGCCCAACAGGTTTATACTTTTACGATAAGGTGGCTAATAACTTCAAATGATATGGGGCCCAACCACAAAGTGGCCCATCGTCATTTTGAAAAATTTTGGCCCAATCATTATAAGATGCAAACTCGTCCCAATTTAAATGGCCCAACAAGTTTGTATCATATGATTGAGAAGTCCAAATGAGTCCAAATGATGATGGTCCCAAACACAAGCAAAAAGGGTGGCTTCTATAGGTCATACAACTATGGTTCATATGCGGGTTTATAGGAGTATAGATAAAGGCTCTCGCCGGCTACAGGGTTTCCCACAACTAGGTATCCCCAATCAAAGGTTCGAGCGACCAAATGAACGCACCTTTTTTTATACCCTAAGGTACGTGCCAACGAGTGATGATGCCATATAACGATCCGCCGCCTCGAGCGGAAGCGATTTCATGATACATGAAGCCATCGATGTAAAAATGGTATGCAAAATATATGAGACCTGGAAAACCAAAGCACAACATTACAAGGCATTATTTCGAGGCCGATTCTCTATCCCCAGTGGAGTTGCCAGACTGTAGACATAGTACAGAGGTACGGCGACGCTGTCCGGGCATGTGGCCCAATCAGGAGTACGGAGTAGTAGCCCACGGGGGACTAAACTAGAGAATAAATAAAGAAGTCACCACCCAGTGTGAGCTGGGAAATGATTTAAGGCCGCACTCACCCCTCGCAAGGGAAGACCTCAAACCATTGGGTTCAGAATGGTCTCTTACTTATGCCAATTGTAATGAAAGGATTTATGCAATAATATAACCAAGTTTTATGCAACACATGCAATATAATTTAATCAACACACAAGTTACCCATGAACATAATAGAAACAATGGAAGCATATTACATTAAAAAGGAGATATATTGAGCACATGATGCAGAAAGGAATAACAAAGAATCTGTCCAGTGTGTGCGCGTCCGAGGTAGCGTTCAGAAACACGTTCGAATAGAGTGAGGCAGAATGCACGCGTTCGAGTAGCGTTCGTGAACGCGTTCAACGAGATTATAAAAACGGACATTATAATGACATAAACATATACATGAACCTTTCCCAAGCGGTACGTGGAATTGTATCCCAAGTACAGACCACACTACCATCCATTCGGATTCGGCTACGAAATTTATGTCTGGATTTCCATCCGATATACCACGAGAGGCAACACTCAAGCAATAACACAATTCAATCATTAACCCAATGTTGATATACATTAAATATGATAATGCATATAACAATAAATGACCGAAGAGACAAATATGCGCAATAACAAGGAAGATAAATAAGACAAAATAAGTGTGCAATAATAAAACGACAATAAATGTAAATTAAATGCGAAATAATAAAAAAGACAGATAACACAAAACAAATACGGAATAATAAATATGTGGACCAAAGAACTTAGCCATTTTCAATGTAGGACTTAACATGCCCGGTTGGACGTATTTCACGTCCAACCAATCATGTCGCGTCCAGAACGACAAAATAAAGAAGGTAAGGGTTGCCCTCAGCTCTTACCTTTTAGGTCGCTTCTTGGGAGTGCATCGGGACATCGCCGGAAGGGTTAATGCTTCACTGTTTTCTGGTTTGCTTGTTCGGTTGTTTCCTATTCATTGCTTCACCGCTTCTGCTCACTATTTTACTATTTTTGGCAGCTATTTTTGGCTTATTTTCTGGACTGGTTTTTGGACTGTTTGAGGGGTGTTTTGGGATTGTTTTCTGGACTGTTTCGGAGGTTCAGGGACTGTTTTAGGGGGTGATTTTTGGGACCATTTTTGGGTGTCTTTCGGTCGCTGTTTTACTGGTTTGGGGGCTGCTATTTCGGACTGCTTCATGGACTATTTTTGAAGTTATTTGTTCACTATTTTGGTTGTTTTTAGGACTATTTGAGGTGGTCTAGCTCACGGTTTTACGGTTAGTTTTCACGTGGGTGGAGGGCTGCTTGGTTAAAGTCGGTGAGGGCTAGGGTGTTTTGGTTTGTTTGTCAGTTTATTATCGGTTTGTTGTTGTTTCATTTGGTCAGCGAAGGATACCTGATTTCTGCTCACGTTGATTGAAGCCTTAGGGTTTTCCGTTTGTTTGGTGCTAAAGGGGCTGGTATGTTAGCTTGTTTTTATTGCTTTGTTTAGTCGGCTGAAATTGGCTATGTCAGTGGGGTTTATATGTGTTTCTAGTCGGTGAGGTTTGTGTCTGACGAGTGGGTTAATGCGTGAATGCCGTGAGTGGTTTATGGCCTGTGTACGTGAGTGTAGGGTCTGTGTGTGGTCAGTGAACAAATGAGAGGGGGGCTGCTGTGTATGGCTTTGTTTTGGTCGGTTAGTGGGGTGGCTTTTGTTGGAAAGTTATGACCCATAGCGTCACTATTTGTACAGATCTTGGTGTTGTTTTACAAATTAACTATGTGACAAAGGAGATTGCACTCTTATCATTTGTGATTAGATCACCTATATATATAAATGATAGGAGGTCCCTATGATTTGTTCCTGGATTGAGAATGATATGAGACAGTATCAATCCACGAAGGATAAATCATTAAATATCCCTAGTCATAGTATTATCGAGATTGGACATCGATAAATACGTAAAAGACTAGTATTACACTTGTGCGCGTTGTGAGGGCACGACGGCATAGTTCTTATATATTTGGGTATTGGATACTCATGCAAGTGTAATAGGAGGTTGTGTTTTACCGATAGTATGAAAAATAGCTTCGCTCTGGACAGCCCCTCGGAATTCCATTGGTAGTATGACTATGTGTCTATGGAAGTCCGAAATCAGGGTAGGTGTATTTGGTCTTAAACTGAGACTTGCATCACTAATGCTTGCGACAATCAATATACTTTGGTTGTGGTCGTCCAGGGCTTTAACCGATTTCTGTTTACGCCTCTTCTAGGTATATCGAGAATCGTAGTGTGTTGGGTGTGATGTCGAGACAGAAGTGTCACTCCAGTCATATGGAGTTGATGATCGCGTAGGGATACAGAACTGGTTCTCTAAAAGGGTTGTAACCGCCGGGATAATATGACTTGGTCATGATTATCCGATATTAAAGACACTAGTTGCTCGTAATCCGATATATACTTCATACGGGGCAGACACTATACCAGCCCCAGGCCTTGCATGTGATCATCTGATACTGGACCGAGATATGCAATACTACATCTACTACGCCTGATATAGATCCTTATATTCCTGTAAGGATATTTCTGGAGAATTGGGTAGGCATGGCGCTTTGCTATAAGCCAACCTTGTCTTGTAAATCGATACAACCGTAGTACTAGGTACTTACGTGTTCGGATAGTCCGACGATCGAATTTACTGCCAACATATCCGAGGATCTCATGGGTCGCTTCCCAAAGATTCACTGATGACGTATGACTCGCACTTTTAATTAATCTGGGATTAATAAGATTAGAGAGAAAATTAATTTGGGATTAATTGCGGAGATATTTTATCTGGGATAAAATATCATTTAAAGAGAGAGAACGATTAATTTAGAATTAATCGGCAAATTAATATATTCGATATATTAAATGAAATTGGATTTTGACGCGGAATTAAAATTAGATTTTAAATCGGGCGAACGAGTTAATTTAGAATTAATTCGTTAGCGACGTGAATAATGATTTCGCTAGGCATAATCATTTAATTACGACGCAACAGAAAATTCGTTAATTTGGAATTAGCGAACCCGAGCCCGGGATTGTTTGCGAGCGCATTCGCATTTTGAATTCGAGTGCGGTACGCAAGTCAAATCATTAGTAGCGTCAAGCTTCAAATCACTTGCAACTTTGAGTGATGTGACTTGACAACTTGATTGAAAGATGTGACTTGATGGGAGTTGTTGAAAAGCTTTTGAAAGCTTGATTGACATTTAATATATTAAATGTTTTGGTATATGTTGAATTGATTTGAGAAATCAATTAACCATTACACATTTTCAACTCTCTCTCTCTCAAAATCCTCTCTTCTCACACGCCCATGGAGGGCCATTTTCTTCTGGTTTTTGCCAAAAAGCCGAGAGAAAGGGAAGCACAAGTGTGATGATTTTGTGGCAAAATCATCAAGAGCTAGCACTCCGAGAGACATGCGAAGGTGATAGGGAAGTCCACCAATGAGCCAGGAATCATTTGACGAAGCTTGGAGCTTGGATTCTTGAAGATAGATGGCCGAAAATGGAGCCCAACAGCAGCTCACTTCCGTGAGCAGTAAGGAGGCAGAAAACAATTTTTGTTGCCTCGCGCGTCGCTCAACCAATCGATGTGAGTATTCCGTAACTCCGTGATGTATTCACATGTTTATTTCTTGCTTTGTATTCGATCCTCGGGACTTAGAGATCTCCAACAATGGTATCAGAGAAATGTTAAGCATGAAAATATTTTAGGGCTTAAAATTTGGATAAAAATTGTATTTGAGCATGTTTTAATGAAATTGGATGAATTAGTATGCTTAAATATGTTTTAATTGAAGATTGATTGGATGAATTTGTTGAAAAATTGTTTGGAACATTTTTCCCCAAATTTCTTGTGTTGGCAGAATACATGAGTGCCCTAAAGTCTTGGAATTTTTTGAATTTTGTTCATTGGATGACTTGAATCAATTAGGGATGTTGATTTAATGTTTAATTAGATTTGATTGGATTAATTCGAATTGGACAAAAATTATCCCTAAAAGCCGAGAGTTATAGCATGTGATTTGGGTTTGATTTTTTGTTAAAATGTGTTGGACACTATTTGATGTTAAAGAGCATGATTAATTAGGCTAATTGATGTTTTAGAAATGTTAATTGGGTAATTAATTGTGTAACATACTTTAGGTAATTAAATTGGGAATTTGGAATTTTTGTAATTTAATTATTTGGGCCTATTTTGTGAAATTGGGCTTAAGTGTTGTAATTGGGCTTATTGGGCTTGGTTGTACTAAGTTGGGTTTAGGCAAAATTAGTTGGATCCAATTGGGCCCAAAACCGCATCCATAAAGCCCAAATGCGACTAATGGACCTTTAAAGTTTAAATGGGCCTAATGAGCCTAAATTGATTTCTGGGCTTATAGGGTAATTCCCGGATTGGACTTTGGTTATTGGGTTCGACCCGAGTTGACCAAAAGTCCATGCCTTAAAGAAATTAATTAAAAGCCCATTGGATTTTAATTAAATTGACGTTGGACGTTAATCGGGCTTTGAGACCCGTACGATTAAATTTGGAAATTTAAGTCGTAAAGGTTTATTAATAAAGTGTAGTATTTAATTTGGAATTAAATAGTGAATTAGTATTAAATACATATTAAATTGGATTTAATGTTGTAGTTTAATTTAATTCAAGAATTCGTACTTTGAATACTTATTCGCAAAACGAGTTTGACTCAAGCAAAATCAAATCGTTGTTTGAACATTGGATGGTCACTCATTATCAGATTAATTAATTTGATTAGATTGATTGATAACATGATTGTGTGAATACATGGTTGCGATGCGTGAATAATGTATATCAGATGGATATTAGATGGGTGGGACAATTTTAGAAATTGTTGTAATAAATTAGGAATTTATTAAATAGGACATGCGTGTCCAGCCTTATTACCTCCTTATTCTTTTCTTTGTATTTCTTCTCACATATTCCCCTCAATGTAAATGAGGTTTCTTTAGAAGTGTAGTGTAACAGGTAGAAGTAATACTGTGCTAGATGGAGAGAGAAAGTGAGAGATTTGATCTAGGATCAATTGTGTAAAGTATACATCTGCATATCATTATTATTTTATTCATATGCACTTTATTATGTGTTTAGAATGCATGTTTAAGGGTGTATGATGATGAGACCTTAACAAAGATAATAAATTGGTTGCCAATTTGCACTCGAAAAACCCTCGCAAAATATTATGCGTTTTTCCTTCCATTGAGTGATTCTCACTCAGATCCGAGACTGGCATTGGCTTGTTGGCCAAAGTCAAGGCCTTTGTCCGTCGAGGATGTGTTTGAATCACGAAGCTTTGTTCCATATCGGTGTTTTGTCCAAGTTGTGGTTTGTTGGCCAAAGTCAAGACCACTTCTTGTCCATCGACATTGATTACGAAGCTTTCCATGGTCAATGGGTCGCGCTTGACTGGGATCACTAAGTTTGTTGTGCCAAAGCCAAGGCTTAGTTGATTTAGAGGAAAAAGGTTAGGTAATATATTGGATATATTGGCATATATAAGATATATGTTTCGGACTTGGTTGTCCCCCTACTGGATCTAGGAATTGGATTGGATCCAATTGATCTTAGAGATCTACCTAGTTAATTATCATACAATTTGTTGGCCAAAGTCAAGATTGTGTGATATTTAACGGGATCCTAGCCCACTAGGAAACATGGTTTTCCGAGTACTCGACAGAGGGTTAGAGGCTCGCCGAAAAAAAGTGGGAGGCAAGAATTGAATTTTCAATATTCGTTTAATTACTTTCCATACGCGCTCAATCAAATATCATTCGTCAAATAAATTAAATGTTAGTTGGACTAATATTTAAATTGTTGTTTTAATTAACAGTTGGACTGTATTCAACTATTCATTTATAGTTGGTTATATAATTGGATTATAGTAATCAATATATTTGATTTAATTAATTATAGTTGATTAAATAGTTGGACTATAGTAATCATTATAATAAATAGTACCTATATCGTTGATTAAATAGTTGGACTATTAAAATCAAGATAAAATTGAAAGATTGACATTTAAAACATAATCCTAGGGAAAATGTATTTAAATGGTTTAATTTTTAAATTGGGAATAATTTCATGATGGTCCTGGAAAAACTAATAAGTTACTTTATTTGATAAAATAACATATTATGCCTAAGCCCGGAGTTAAAAAATAGTAGAGCATAATCTTTGGAAGATTTATGTAATGATAACTTTAGTGTTTAATCCATTAAGCTTGCTAATTAGACTTCTTAATTTCTGAATCAGAACTAAGGATTAGATCCTTAAAGTATGATAATGAAATTGAATGATCTTCATAAATCTATCTTTAGATTTTAGAAGTACTAAATTGTAATATTAAACTCTTGGAGAGTTAATGACTATTCTCAAGGAGATAAAGTCAAACTTTGCAATTAGGCAAGTAGCGCAAGGCGCACCTTACTTCGATATTCTAGAAACCTGAGGCTTAACCAAAGGCTTCTGGAGTGTGAAAAGGGCAAAGGCAAAAACATTATATTCTTTTGGGAAGATAAAAGGACATATCCCAAAATGTCTGCCTAAATGTAGCAAACGGGATCGCGGAAGCGTGACTGCCGTTTGGACAAAGCAGACATGAAGGAATTGAAGAACGAGCAAGGCTCTGAGTTCAAATATGTTTGTCATAAATATGTTCATTACTAGTATTGAAATTAGATTTTAAATACTTAGTGTGGTACATAAATATATACTGATGTTCAGAATCTGCTATGAGCAGGATACTGACTTTAGGTTGAGATTAATCTGCGAATCGAAAACGGGACGAAAGTCACTGTTTTAACCGCAGAAACCTAAGTTTAGGAACTACCCTCGGGTGTGTACCTAAATTTGGAAACTGTTATAATGTAACTAGTTTGACTAGAAACATTATCTTTATATCAGTGTTTAACCTGCTGCGGGTGAACCTTTATATTCTAGAACACTAAAGTGTTTTATTATATAAAGATGATATTGAGATAAACACATTAGATGTGAATAACAGCATTTATATTTTGAATGTAAATGAATCTCAAATATATAACATGACAAACAAATAGCTCAAACTGATTTGATAAGATGAAACTTAATTGTGGCATTATTGTCTGGGACTCAATTAAACAAGAATCATATATCCACACTTTTGAAGAGTGGATACTAGGACTGTTTTGATTCCAATCAAATAAAGTCTACGAATCTAGTTTATTGGGCAATGTACCTATAACACATTTACTTGGTAAAAGTGTAAATGCCACCGATCTATTAGCCCTGGTTCATAGTGCTGGAAGTGGGCCCATGTCTAGCTAAGCTAGAGGTGGATATGAATATTTCGTGACCTTTACGGATGTGGCATCGCGTTATGGTTATGTGTTTCTTTTGAAACGTAATTCGGAAACTTTTAGAGTTTCGACACGAAGTAGACAAACAGACCGGCTAAAGTATTAACCGTCACGGTAAGACCGTAATGGAAAATACTTAAGCAATAATTTTCTCATATACTTGAAAGAGTATAGTATTCTTTCAATGAGGACTCCTCCCGGAACACGTCATTTTGACGGTGTGTCCGAACAGGATAAATCGAATTTTATAGGACATGATAAGGTTAATCATGAGTCGCTCTAAGCTACCATTTCCTTCAACGGATAAGCATTTAAACAGTGCAGAACGTATTTTGAATAAGGTTCCATAAAAATCTGTTTGACAGATTTCATATTAGATATTAACAGGAAAGAAACCGGGTTTCTCATTCCTGAAAATTTGGGAATGCTAGGCATATGTTTGGATGATACCAAACTAAAACCCAAATTGGATAAGTGCCAATTGTAGGTTATCCTAGGGATACCAAAGTATTGTACTTATACAACTCACAAGAGAACAATTAGATTATTGCTCACCATGCGGTTTTCCTAAGAGGAATACCGATATGCAGTGGTAAGTGGGAGGACAGTATAACTCGATGAAAATCGGAGTAATATTATTCCAGGCACTGATTCCTAATGGAACATAAATAGTTCATCAATGATGAAACTATACCATTAATCTTCGAATACACAAGAACCACGTATGTCGGAGAGAGTCAGAAAACAATATAGGGTATGGGTTTCTGATCTCACCTCATAAAGATGTCTATCTTATTGAGGTATACCAACTGACTACGTATGAGGAGGTGATACAAGGTATCGACTCCCTATTATGGAAAAGTGCCATGATATCCGAAATGGATTCCATTTATATCAACTATGTTTTGACACTGGTTGATGTACCGCAAGGCATTGTCCCTACTGGTACTATATAAGTCTTCAAGGAAGACGTACGTGGAATGGCAACATAACAACGTAAAAAGCTAGGCTTTTAGCGGAAAGGTATCGTTATCAACATTGTGTTGATTACGATTCAAAATTTTACCTGTTGCAACGTAAAAAGCTAGTTTATGATTTAATTCAAAATGAAAATGATTCTTGTGTATATAAGGAGGTTAGTGGGAGCGCACTGACAGTGGCTGTCCTATAAATAATGATAATATGTCATTTCTTGGAAATGATATTCCCATAAAACTATCGGTGAAAGCTTGGCTTTCGAGAAAATTCTCTATAGAATTATTGTGAGAAACAACTTTTATTCTAGGAATAAAGATCTACTGGGATAGATCTAAAAGTTGTTGTAACTCTCCGAGAAATCGTACATTGAAAAATGTACGCGACCTGGTGTCTCATACGCTTTGAGCATATGGATTCACAAACAGGCCAATCCAAGTGATAGTCACTGGATTGAAGTTAAGAACATACTTAGTATCTTATAGAACTAACGGATGCTGTCTTAATATGTGGAGAATGAGAACTTGAAGTGACTGGGATCACTACTGCAAGTTTCCTAAACTGATAAAAATGACTATAAGTCGCAAACGGTACTATACAGTTTCAATAACAGTACAGTGAGCTGGAAATATTCCAAGCAAGATACTGTTACCGAATAAACAACAAATGCGGGTTATTGCTGCAGTTGAGGCAGCAATAGAAACCATTTGGGTTGATAACAAAATCTAATTAGATTAGATATAGTTATGTTAGCAGATGAGCTAGGCGTCAGCACAGACTAAGGAATTAATGGTCTCATCAACGATCCAGATACATAATTCGACTATTCATCTGATTCGTTCGGATCATACATCATGGCGATGTGATGATCGAATAAATCGCATCAGACGATAATCATGCAAATCCGCTGACGAAAGCATTTCTCAGCATTTTGAGCCAACCGTACATAGTTCGAGTGTTAGACACTCGAGTGACTGGCTATAGGCCAAGTGGGAGATTGTTGGACAATTATGACCCATATCGTCACTATTTTTACAGATCATGGTGTTGTTGTATAAATTAACTATGTGACAAAGGTGATTCCACTCTTATCATTTGTGATTAGATCGCCTAGATATATAAATGATAGGAGGTCCCTATGATTTATTCCTGGATTGAGAATGATATGAGACAGTATCAATCCACGATGGATAAATCATTAAATATCCCTAGTCAAAGTATTATCGAGATTGGACATCGATAAATACGTAAAAGACTAGTATTACACTTGTGCGCGTTGTGAGGGCACAGCGGCATAGTTCTCATATATTTGGGTATTGGATACTCATGTAAGTGTAATAGGAGGTTGTGTTTTACCGATGGTACGGAAAACAGCTTCGCTCTGGATAGACCCCATCGGAATTCCATTGGTTGTATGACTATGTGTCTATAGAAGTCCGAAATCAGGGTAGGTGTGTATTTGGTCTTAACCTGAGACTTGCACCGCTAATGCTTGCGACAATCAATATATTTTGGTTATGGTCGTCCAGGGCTCTAACCGGTTTCTGTGTATGCCTCTTCTGGGTATATCGAGAACCGTAGTATGTTGGGTATGATGTCGAGATGGAAGTGTCACTCCAGTCATATGGAGTTGATGATCGCGTAGGGATATAGAACTGGTTCTCTAAAAGGGTTGCAACCGTCGGGATAATATGACTTGGTCATGATTATCCAATATTAAAGAGGCTAGTTGCTCGTAATCTTATATATGCTTCTTACGGGGTAGACATTGTACCAGCCCCAGGCCTTGCATGTGATCATCCGATACTGGACCGAGATACACAATACTACGTATACTACGCATGATATAGATCCTTATATTCATGTAAGGATAATTCTGGAGAATTGGGTAGGCATGGCGCTTTACTAGAAGCTAACCTTGTCTTGTAAATCGGTACAAACGTAGTATTAGGTACTTACGTGTTCGGATAGTCCGACGACCGAATTTACTGCCAACATATCCGGGGATCTCATGGGTGGCTTCCCAAAGATTCACCGATGACGTATGACTCTCTTTTTTAATTAATCTGGGATTAATAAGATGAGAGAGAAAATTAATCTGGGATTAATTGAGGAGATATTTTATCTGGGATAAAATATCATTTAAAGAGAGAGAATGATTCATTTGGAATTAATCGGTAAATTAATATATTCGATATATTAAACGAAATTGGATTTCGACGCGGAATTAAAATTAGATTTTAATTCGGGCGAAAGAGTTAATTTAGAATTAATTCGTTAGCGACGTGAATAATGATTTCGCTAGGCATAATCATTTAATTACGACACAACGGAAAATTCATTAATTTGGAATTAGCGAACCCGAGCCCGGGATTGTTTGCGAGCGCATTCGCATTTTGAATTCGTGTGCGGCACACAAGTCAAATCAAGCGTCAAATCATTAGTCGCATCAAGCATCAAATCACTTGTCACTTTGAGTGATGTGACTTAACAACTTGATTGAAAGTTGTGACTTGATGGGAGTTGTTGAAAAGCTTTTGAAAGCTTGATTGACATTTAATATATTAAATGTTTTGGTATATGTTGAATTGATTGAGAAATCAATTAACCATTACACATTTTCAACTCTCTCTCTCTCAAATCTTCTCTTCTCACACGCCCATGGAGGGGCCATTTTCTTCTGGATTTGCCAAAAAGCCGAGAGAAAGGGAAGCACAAGTGTGATGATTTTGTGGCAAAATCATCAAGAGCTAGCACTCCGAGAGACATGAGAAGGTGATAGGGGAAGTCCACCTATGAGCCGGGAGGGAATCATTTGACGAAGCTTGGAGCTTGGATTCTTGAAGATAGATGGCCGAAAAAGGAGCCCAACAGCAGCTCACTACCGTGAGCAGTAAGGAGGCAGAAAACAATTTTTGTTGCCTCGCGCGTCGCTCAACTGATCGATGTGAGTATTCCACAACTCCGTGATATATTCGCATGTTTATTTCTTGCTTTGTATTCGATCCTCGGGACTTAGAGATCTCCAACAGATTTGTTGCTGAAAGTTTACGTGTTGGTTAGCTTAGGGGTTTGCTGCTTCTCACGGCTTGGTGTGTTGACATGCATGTATGAGGGTTATGTCTTCTTGTGGCTGCTGAGAGAGATGGATGAGATAAGAGAGAGGCGAGAGGGGTTTTTCTTGTTTCTTTTGGAGTGAGTTTGTGGAGTGTGTGAGGGTGTTCTTTGAGTGTGTTTTGTGAGTGCGTCTTAGGTTTGTTAGTTGTGGGTTGATAATAGATGGTGTGGAGCCTAGGGTTTCTTTGTTTCTTTTGTTTGATGAAGTTGTTGGTGGGTGGGGGGAGAGAATAGGGAAAAGTAAGGGAGGCATGAGTATTTCTTTGATGGGAAGAAGAGAGAGGAATGAGACAGTGACGAGAGGAAGAAGAAAGTGGCTTAGGGTTTCGTTATCTTTTTTTTTTGTCGTGAATCCGAGAATCCGTGAAGATGGAGAGTGACTTTAGGGTTTGTCTTTTTGTTTCAATTTGTGAATGTGTGAGTTCTCCATGTAAGTGAGATAGAGATTATGGTTTGGTTTAATTTATGTTTTATAGTGGTGCATTAGGGTTAGGGTTATACAATTGGCTTTGGATGGGTGCGTATGGGCTTTGGATGGGTGTGTATGGGCTTTGGATAGGTGAGGGGGTTTTGGACCCAGATTAATGTTTAAAATATGAATCGACTAAGTGAACACGCGGCTAACTAGCGAATTTAAATTTGATGAGCTATTAATTTTATATTTTTCCCTTCCGGCGTGCGTTCCCCGCGACTTCTGCGACTTATCGGGTAGTGCCTCCATACGAGGCTCATCATTGGGCTTTATGCAAAAATGCAATGTCTACACATGGCCATTAAGGGTAAATATGTATCTGGATGTAGACTTTCTATCATCCGGATCTCCCTGAAAGTCTTAGTATGTATAACCCTTAACTTGTAGCTCATCATCTCCATATGTGAAAAACTTATCCTTAATACCCTTCAGATATTTCAGGATATGTTTCACAGTTGTCCAATGATCATTACCCGAATCAGATTGATACTGGCTAGTAACACTAACGCCGAAACTGATATCAGGTCTTGTACATAGCATAACATACGTAATGCTTCCAATACAATAAGAATATGGCAAGTTAGACATTCTAACTCTCTCTTCCTCATTCTGTGATGTCATTTTCTTTGAAAGATGTATGACATATCGAAAAAGTATATTTACTTCCTTGCAATTGGTAAAACTGTACTAGTCTAACATTTTATCTATGTACGTGGATTACAACAACCCTGTAAGCTTCCTAACTGTATTCTGGTAGAGCCTTATACCCAGTATATAAGAATATCCACCCATGTCTTTCATGGAGAAGTTCTTGCAAAGGTAGGCTTTCACATTTTGCATCAATCCTATATCATTTCTTATGATAAAGATATCATCTACATACAAAACAAGGAATACTATCATGTCCCCATTAACTTTCTTATAAACACACGGTTCTTCCTCATTTTTGATGATTCCAAATAACTTAATTATCTCATCAAAACTATGATTCCAGCTTCGGGATACCTGTTTAAATCCATAAATAGACTTCTTGAGCTTACAAATCAAGTTTGAAGTCTCATTGCCCTCTGGTTGTTCCATATAGATATCCTCCTTGAGGAATCCATTTAAGAACGTGTTTTTCACATTCATCTGTCATATCTCATAGTCTTGATATGCAGCAATGGCTAAGAGAATCCTAATGGATTTTAGCATGTCTACTTATGAAAAATTTTCCTCATAGTTAATCCCAGGTCATTGAGTGTAACCTTTCGTTACAAGTCGGGCCTTAAAGGTCTCCACATTTCAATAGGGTCGTCGTTTTTTTTGTAAACCTATTTACAACCAATAGGTTTAACTCCTTTAGAAAATTCAACTAAGTCCCAGACTTGATTTTCATGTATAGAATCTATCTCGGACTTCATGGCTTCCCGTCATTTTCCCGAATCAATATACAATATCATCTGTTTATATGTAGTCGGATCTGTTTCCTCTAAGAAGAGAACATCAAGGATCCCGTCAGCCATTAAAAATAGTCTCTCTGGAGGCTTTGATATTCTATTTGACCTACGTAGAACCTGTGTCGTAGATCCTTCACCTAGTTGGATCTCTAGTTCCATCTCAAGTTCCTCAATGTTAGGATCAAACATATCGAGTTCAATCTTTCTACAATTCCTATTTTCTCTCAAAAATTCTTTTTCAAGAAAAGTGGTAAAACGAACAAATATATTTCATTACTCATAATTATAGAATTGATATCCCAAAGAATTTTCAGGATATCCAACGAATATATATTTATACCACTGGGTGCTAGTTTATTCCTCTGTGTAACTCTAACGTACGCGGTACAACCCCAAATCTTTAAATATCAAAGACTTAGATTTCTATCCTACCATATCTGATATGAGGTCGTACAAACAACTTTCGACGAAAATCTATTAAGTATGTGAGCAGAAGTAAGTAAAGTGTAACTCCGAAGGTAGTATGAAATATCTGTATAGCTCATCATAATCGTGTCATATCTAATAAAGTATGATTTCTCCGCTCAGACACATCATTGTGTTGAGGAGTTCTTGGTAGGCTATATTGGGCGAGAATATCTTATCTCTTAAATAACATCTCAATTCGTCACTCATGAATTCACCACCTATATCTGATCGAAAGCACTTGATGAATTTATCATTTTTTTTCTACTTCGATTTGGAATGTTTTGAACTTTTCAAATGTTTCTTTTTATGTCTCATCAAATAAACATATTCATATCTTGACTTATCATCAGTGAAAGTCACGAAGTAAGTTGAACCATCATGAGCTACATGATTTAATTGACCACATACATCACTATGTACTAGTTCCAATAAATCTTCAGCACGATGTCCAACACCAAGAAATTGAGCCTTTGTCATTTTCCCTTAGATACATGACTCACAAATCAGATAAGGATCTAAGGTAAGATCTTCAATCAAACCATTCTTAACCAATTTTGATAGACATCTAACACCTTTGTGGCCCAATCTCATATGAATAATTCAGTATTATTTAATTCAGATCTTTTACTTGTATTTTCCACTACATTAAAGACATCTCTATATGCTTCCTAAATATAATGACCGTTAGATAAGAACATTTATATATCAAATAGTTGTCTTTGTCATATAAACATAAAACATCATCTTTAATGTTTATTTTATATCACTTATTATCCAATAACGGCAACGATATTATCTATCTGATAAGAGAAGGCACATAATAACAGTCATGTAAAATTAATTTACATCTATTATGAAGATCTACATAATAGCAGTCATGTAAAATTAACTTACATTCATTATGAAGATCTAGAATAACTTTTCCTATGACTTTGACATCCAATGTCTCGTCATTTCCAACTCTAAGTTGGATCTCTCATTTGTTCAGTCTTCTTTTAACCCTCATGACCTGCATGGAGTTGCAAATATGAGTGGCACTGTCAGTGTCTAATACTCATCCACTATTTGCATCTAAGACTAATGAGATGTCAATAATAGGAAAAATACAAAGCGTAACTGGGGTTCTTCCTTTCCGTTCAGCTCTAGAAATTATATTTTGGGCTCCTCTTTTAATCAAATTAATTCATCAAAATAAATTATAACTCTCTTATTACATTACACCAATTTTAATGGTGGATTTTTGTAACTTAAAATTATAATATTTTTCTTATAAATCCCAAAAACTTTGAAACCAATTTTTATTTTTTTAAAAATCATTATTAAAAAAAATAACACTTTTCAGTTTATTGTTTCAACTTCGCTACTCATTCTTTATTTATTATAATTATTTTTTTCTTTAAATTTTTATTTTTTTGGTTTGTTGGTGAGGTAGTTGATGACTCGAGGGCCAGTGTATCATAGGGTAGTTTTAATTCATTCTCAATAATTTTGAATTTTAAAACTAGTATAGGGCATGCATCTTATTGTGGGTTGAGTATATCTTTAGGTATTTATCTTATAAATATCCGGATCTTGTCAATTTATAGTCTAAATTAGTAATTGATTTACTTACATGTAATATTTATACTGTTGGACAAAATGACCCATAGCGTCACTATTTGCACAGATCATTGTGTTGTTGTAGCAAATTAACTATGTGACAAGGAAATTGCACTCTCATCATTTGTGATTAGATCACCATAGATATATAATGAAGAGAGGTCCCTATGATTAGTTCCTGGATTGAGAATGATATGAGACAGTATCAATCCCCGAAGGATTAATCATTAAATATCCCTAGCCGGAGTATTATCGAGACTGGACATCGATAATGCGGAATAGGCTAGTATTGCACTTGTGTGCGTTGTGAGGGCACAACGGCATAGTTCTCATATATATAAGTATCAGATACTTATGCAAGTGCGATAGGAGGTCGTGTTTCACCGATGGTACGGGAAACAGCTTCGCTCTGGATAGACCCCTCGGAATCCCATTGGTATTATGACTATGTGTCTATGGGAGGCCGAAATCAAGGTAGGTGTGTATAGTCTTAACCTGAGACTTACATCGCTAATACTTACGATAATCGATAGACTTTGGTCTTGGTGGTACAGGGCTTTAACCGGTTCTGCGTACACCACTTCTGGGTTTATCAGAGAGTCGTAGTGTATTGGTGTGATGTCGAGACGGAAGTATCACTTCAGTCATAGTGGAGATGATGTCACGCAGGATACGGTACTAGTGCTCTTGAGTGATGCGCATCCAATCAGAATATTGTGACCAGGTCATGAATATCCGATTATAGAGACTATGTTACCAGACATCCGATATGTGTTTCGGACGGGGCAGACACTTATCCAGCCCCAGCCCTAGCACGTGACTATCCGATACTGGGCCGATATACACAATACAATGGTATACTACGCTTGATACAGATCTTAATATTCTTAAATGGATATGTCCGGAGAATTGGATAGACTTGGTGCTTTGCTAGGAGTCGAACTTGTCTCGTAAATCGGTAGTAGAACGTAGTACTTGGTACGTACGTGATTCGGATACCCGACGACCGTATTTACTGCCAACTTATCCGGGGATCTCATGGGTCGCTTCCCGATAATCCACCGATGACGCATAACTCGCACTCTTAATAATCTGGGATTATATAGAAGAGAGAGAAAATTAATCTAGGATTAATTACGGAGATATTTTATCTAGGATAAAATATCGTTTAGAGAGAGATAATGATTAATTTGGAATTAATCGATAAATTAATATATTCGATATATTAAACGAAATTAGATTTCGACGCGGAATTAAAATTAGATTTAATTCGGGCGAACGAATTAATTTAGAATTAATTCGTTAGCGACGTGAATAGTGAATTCGCTAGGCGTAATCATTTAATTACGACGCGACGGGAAAATCGCTAATTGAGAATTAGCGAACCCGAGCCCGAGTGTGATTGCGAGCGCATTCGTATTTCGAATTCGAGTGCGGCAACGCAAGTCGCATCAAGCGTCAAATCAATCGTCACATCAAGCGTCAAATCAAAAGTCACTTTGAGTGATGATTGATTGATTGATTGATGGAGGATTGATGATTGACTTGCATCACATCACTTTATTAAAGTGACATGTGATAGTGATGCAAGTGGGTGTGAATAGTAAACCTGATGGATGTGTAATTGATTTCCATAGATTTTTTTATTGGAAAAAATTAAATGGAAATTGGCTTATATTTTTTGAAAAAATATATAAGTCTTCTTGTAAATCATTTAGACAATTAATTCCCTTTACTCCTTTTATTTTCTTCCTTCTCTCTCACGCCCTTGGGGCTTCTCTTCGTTCTTTGCCACAGCTCAAAGGCGTGAGCTTTGGGGAGCAAGAGTGGTTTTCATGGACAAATCCAAGTGCTAGCACACTTCGATTATTGCGAAGGTGGTAGGGAGGTTCACCCATGAGGCGGGACTCATCCGACGGGTTTGGAGCTTCGAAATGAGACCCGAATTAGATCAAACCAGTGAGCAAATCTGCACAGTGGCGTGAACACGGCAGTGGGCTTTTTGGCTTGATTCGTCTTCAAATCGACTCAACCGATCGATGTGAGTATTCCGCTACCTCCGTTGATGTGTTCACACATTGTTTTCATGCTTGTTTGATCTTGGGACCTAGATAATAACCAACAATGGCATCAAGAGCCTAGGTTCAAGCATGAAAATGTAGGGCTTAAAATTTGGGTAAATGTTTGTTGAGCATGATTTGAATAAATGATTGTTTGAGTGAGTATGCTTATAACATGTTTAATTTCATTTTGGTTGGACCAATTTGTTGAAAAATGATTTGGAATTATTTTCCCCAAAATTGTTACCTTGGCCGAATGTATAGCTATTTTGGGTTCTTGGAAATTTTTGTTTTTGATTCATTAGATGATTGAATCATAATGTTTGATGTTAATTTGAGAGGTCAATTGGATTGTATTTGAATTGGACAAAAAACCCCAAAATCTTATGTTGGGCCGAATGTAACTATGCCCTAATGTCTTGGTATTTTTGATTTTATGACATTGGATGTGTATGAAATCTTAGGATGTTGATTTAATGTTGATTTTGGGTTCGATTGGATTGAAACCAAATCGGACACAAAATCCCTCCTTGGCCGAGAGCATTAAAGCATGTAATGGGTTTGATTTTTTCATTTATGTGTTGGACATATGATAATGATAATGAGCATGATTAATTGGACTAATATGGTGTTTTAGAAATATTGATTTAGTTGATTAATCATGTAATACACTTTAGTTTAATTGAATATGAAATTGGATTTTGTATATTTAATTAATTGGGCCTAATTTTGGAAATTTGGACTTTAATGTTGTAATTGGGCTTATTGGGCTTGATTTTATCAAGTTGGGTTTAGGCCAAATGGATTGGATCCAATTGGGCCCAAAACCACCATTAAGCCCAAATGCGACTAATGAACCTTTAAAGTTCAATTGGGCCTAATGGGCCAAGATTGATTTATGGGCTTATGGGGTAAATCCCGGATTGGACTTTGGTTATCGGTTTGACCCGAGTTGACCAAAAGTCCACGCCTTAAGAAATCAATTAAAAGCCCATTGGACTTTAATTGAATTGACGTTGGACGTTAATCGGTCTTTGAGACGCGTTACGATTAAATTTGGAATTTAAATCGTAAAAGGTTTATTAAATAAAAGTGTAATATTTAATTTGGAATTGAATAGTGAATTAGTATTAAATACATGTTAATTAGATTTAATGATGTAGTTTAATTTAATTCATGAATTCGTACTTTAAGTACTTATTCGCAAAAACGAGTTTGACTCGAACAAAATCAAATCGTTGTTTGAACATTGGATGATCACTTAATTATCAGATTAATAATTTGATTAGATTGATTGATAGCATGCTTATGTGTGTGAATACGTGGTTGTGTTGTATGAATAATGTATATCGGATGGATATTATGGGTGGGGCAATTTTAGAAATTGTTGTAATAAATTCGATTTATTAAATTGGACCTGCGTGTCCAGCCTTATCACCTTCATTCTCTTTGTATTCTCTTCTCACCTATTCCCCTCCATGTAAATGAGGTTTCTTTAGAAGTGTGTAGTGTAACGGGTAGAAGTAATACAAGTGCTAGCTTGAGTGAGAAAGGGAGAGATTTGATCTAGGATCAATGTAAGTATCCATCCGCATATCATTATTATTTATTTTCATACTCGCTTTATTATGTATTTAGAATGCATGTTTAAGGGTGTATGATGATGAGACCTTAACAAAGATAATTAAATTGGTAGCCAATTTGCACGCGAAAAACCCTCGTTAAATATCAAGCGTTTATTTTCCTTCCATTGAGTGATTCTTGCTCAAGATCCGAGATTGGCAGGGGTTGTTGGCCAAAGTCAAGCCCTTGTCCGTCGAAGATGTGTTTTAATCACGAGGCTTTGTTCCATATCGGTGTCGTGTCCAAGTTGTGGTTTGTTGGCCAAAGTCAAGACCACTTCTTGTCCATTGACATTGATTACGAAGCTTCCATGTCAATGGGTCCGCGCTTGACTGGGATCACTAGGTTTGTTGTGCCAAAGCCAAGGCCTAGTTGATTCAGAGGAAAAAGGTTAGGGTATATATTCGATATATAGGCATATATTAGATATATGTTTGGGACTTGGATGTCCACCTACTGGATCTAGGAGTTGGATGAGATCCAATTGATCTTCGAGATCTACCTAGTTAATTATCATACAATTTGTTGGCCAAAGTCAAGATTGTGTGATATTTAACGGGATCCTAGCCCACTAGGAAACACGGTTTCCCGAGTACTCGACAGAGGGTTAGAGGCTCGACGAAAAATAGTGGGAGGCAAGTATTGAATTTGCAACATTCGTTCGAATACTCGCTAAACGCGCTCATCTATATTTTACTCGTCATATTAATCAAAAGTATTAGTTGGACTAATATTTTATGTTGTTTTAAATATATATATAGTTGGACTATATACAAACTCATTCGATATATAGTTGATTTTATAATTGGATTACAGTAATCAATATAATTGAATTAAAATTATAGTTGATTAAATAATTGGATATTGTAATCATTATAATGAATAGTACCTTATTAAATTGATTAAATAGTTGGACTATTGAAATCAAGAAAGAATTGAAAAGTTGAATATTTAAAATATATAATCCTTGGATTAAATGTTTTAAATGATTTAATTTTCATTGGGAATTAATAATAGGTTACTTTATTGGATAAAATAACTTGTTATATCTAAGCCCATAATTAAGCAAATAGTAGAGCATAAAATCTTTGGAAGATTTATGTGATGATGACTTTAGTGCTTAATTTAATATACTTGACAATAAATCTATCTTTAGATTTAAAAGTATTAAATTGCAATTAATAATTCTTGGAGAATTAATTGACTATTCTAGTGGAGAAAAGTCAAAGTTTGCAATTGGGCATGTTGCACAAGGTGCACATCGTTTCGATATTCCAAAACCCAAGGCTTGGCCAAAGGTTTGTGAAATATTGAAAAGATAATTGACATATCCCAAAGTGACTACCATTTGGATATGGAAGACACGAAGGAATTAAAGAAAGGGCGAGGCTCTAACTTTAAAAATATTTGTCAAAGTTATGTTCACTACTAGTATTGAAATTGGATTTTAAATACTTAGTGTGGTACATAAAATATATGTTGATGTTCAGAATCCGCTATGAGCAGGATACTGACTTCAAGCCGAGATTTCTCTGCGAATCGGAAACGGGACGAAAGTCGCTGTTTCGACCGTAGATACCTAAGTTTAGGAACTACCCTTTGGGTATGTACTTAAATTAGGAACTGTTATAATGTAACTAGTTTGACTAGAGACATTATCTCTATATCAGTGTTTAATCCGTTGCGGATAAACCTTTATATTCTAGAACACTAAAGTGTTTTATTATATAAAGATGATACTGAGATAAACACATTAGATGTGAATAACAGAATTTATATTTTGAATATAATAAAATCTCAAACATATAAAAATGACAAATAAATAGCTCAAATTGATTTGATCAATAGAGACTTATTTGTGGCATTGTTGTCTAGGACACAATTAAACGAGACTCGTATATCCACACTTTTGAAGAGTGGGTACTAGGACTGATTTGACTATTCAAATAAGGTCTGCGAATCTAGTTTATTAGGTAAAGTACCTAAAATACTATTTACTTGGTAATAGTATAAGGGCCACCGATCTGTTAGCCCTATTCATGGTGAAGTTAGTGGGCCCATATCTAGCTAGACTAGATGTGAACATGAATATTTCGTGACCTTAACGGATGTGGCATCACGTTATGGTTATGTGTTTCTTTTGAAGAACACAAATCGAAACTTTAAAGTTTCGACACGAAGTAAATAAACAGATCGGGTATAGTATTATTCCGCCACGGTAAGACCGTAATGGAAAATACTTAAGCAGTAAGTTTCATACGTACATGAAAGAGTACGGTATTCTTTCATATGAGGACTCCTCCCGAGACACGTCAGTTAGACGGTGTGTCCGAACTAAAAACCGAATTTTGTTGGACATGATAAGGTTTATCACGAGTCGCTCTGAGCTACTGTTTCCTTCAATAGGATATGTATTAACAGTGCAAAACTTATTTAGAATAAGGTTCCATATAAATCTGTTTGACAGATGTCATATAGGATATGAACAGGGAAAGAAACGAGGTTTCTCATTCCTGATAATTTGGGTATGCCAGGCATAACGTTTGGATGATACCAAACTAAGGACCCAAATTGGATAAGTGCCAATATAGGTTATCCTAAGGGAAACCATAAGTATAGTACTTATAAATCTCACATGAGAACAATGTGATTGTTGCTCACCATGCATTTTTCCTGAGAGGAATACCGATATGCAGTGGTCAGTGGGAGGATAGTGATACTCGATGAAAATCGGAGTAATACTGTTCAAGGCACGAAGTCCTTAATGGAACACAAATAGTTCATCTATGATGAATCTATACCATTAATCTTCAAATACACAGAAACTTCGTAGATCGGATAGAGTCAGAAAACAACCTAGGGTATGGGTTTCTGATCTAACCTCATAAAGATGTCAATCTTATGAAGGTATATCCACCGACTACGTTTTGAGGAAGTGATACGAGGTATCGACTCCCTATTATGGCAAAGTGCCATGAGTCCGAAATGGATTCCATGTATAACAACTATTTTGGATACTAGTTGTTGTACCACAAGGCATTGTGCCTATTGGTACATTAAACGTCTTCAAGGAAGACATACATGGAAGGCAACATACCAACGTACAAAGCTGGGCTTTTGACGGAAAGGTATCGTTATCAACATTGTGTTAATAACGATTCAACCTTTTACCTGTTGCCATGGTAAATCCATTTTGAAGATGCTTGTTAGATAACTGTATATTTCATTTATGAAATGTGTCAGTTACAGATCAAAATCGCTTTCCTGAAAAGGAAACCTTTTGGAGGATGTTTACAACATCCTGACGATTTTGTATAACCGACAAACAAGGTTTGCGGGTTATTCGATCCATGTTTGGATTAAGCAAGCATAAGGTTCTTGAAACTGTCGTTTTGAAATAATCATAATGGTTTATGATTTGACTCAAAACGAAATAATTCTTGTGTATATAAGGAGGTTAGGTTAGTGGGAGAGCGCACTGACAGTGAAATTCCAATAAAGCAATTGATGAAAGCTTGGCTTTCAATAGAAATTCTCTGTAGAATTCTGGGGAGTAACACCTTTATTCAAGGAATAAAGATCTATGATAGATTGAGTTGTTAACACTCTCTGGGAATTGGGGTTGTACATTTAAAATGTACTTGATTGGTGTCTCATACGCTTCGAGCATATGGAGTCACAATCGGGTCAATCCAAGTGATAGTCACTGGATTGAAGTTAAGAACATCTGTTAGTATCTCAGAGAACTAAAGATGATATCTTAAACTATGGAGAAGGAGAACTTGAAGTGACTGGGATCACTGCTGCAAGTTTCCAAACAATTAAATAATACGGTACTATTAAGTTTGAACACTGGGACAGTGAGCTGGAAATATTCCGAGCAAGATAACTGTTGCCGAATAAACAACAAATGCGGATTATTGCTGCAGCTGAGGCAGCAATAGAAGCCATTTGGATCGAAAATAAATCTAATTAGATTAGATATAGTTCTGTTAGCAGCTGAGCTAGGCGTCAGCACATGCTAAGGAATTAAAGGTCTCATCGACGATCCAGATATATACTTCTATATCATCTGATTCGTTCGGATCATACATCGTGGCGATGTGATGATCGTATAAATCGCGTCAAACGATAATCAAACAAATCCGCTGACGAAAACCTTTCCTCAACAATTTGAGCGAACCGTACATAGTTCGGGTGTGGGACACTTGAGTGACTGGCTATGTGCCAAGTGGGAGATTGTTGGACAAAATGACCCATAGCGTCACTATTTGCACAGATCATTGTGTTGTTGTAGCAAATTAACTATGTGACAAGGAAATTGCACTCTCATCATTTGTGATTAGATCACCATAGATATATAAATGAAGAGAGGTCCCTATGATTAGTTCCTGGATTGAGAATGATATGAGACAGTATCAGTCCCCGAAGGATTAATCATTAAATATCCCTAGCCAGAGTATTATCGAGACTGGACATCGATAATGCGGAATAGGCTAGTATTGCACTTGTGTGCGTTGTGAGGGCACAACGGCATAGTTCTCATATATATAAGTATCAGATACTTATGCAAGTGCGATAGGAGGTCGTGTTTCACCGATGGTACGGGAAACAGCTTCGCTCTGGATAGACCCCTCGGAATCCCATTGGTATTATGACTATGTGTCTATGGGAGGCCGAATTCAAGGTAGGTGTGTATAGTCTTAACCTGAGACTTACATCGCTAATACTTACGATAATCGATAGACTTTGGTCTTGGTGGTACAGGGCTTTAACCGGTTCTGCGTACACCACTTCTGGGTTTATCAGAGAGTCGTAGTGTATTGGGTGTGATGTCGAGACGGAAGTATCACTTCAGTCATAGTGGAGATGATGTCACGCAGGATACGGTACTAGTGCTCTTGAGTGATGCGCATCCAATCGGGATATTATGACCAGGTCATGAATATCCGATTATAGAGACTATGTTACCAGACATCCGATATGTGTTTCGGACGGGACAGACACTTATCCAGCCCCAGCCCTAGCACGTGACTATCCGATACTGGGCCGATATACACAATACAATGGTATACTACGCTTGATACAGATCTTAATATTCTTAAATGGATATGTCCGGAGAATTGGAAGACTTGGTGCTTTGCTAGGAGTCGAACTTGTCTCGTAAATCGGTAGAACGTAGTACTTGGTACGTACGTGATTCGGATACACCGACGACCGTATTTACTGCCAATGTATCCGGAGATCTCATGGGTCGCTTCCCGATAATGCACCGATGACGCATAACTCGCACTCATTAATAATCTGGGATTATATAGAAGAAAGAGAAAATTAATCTAGGATTAATTACGGAGATATTTTATCTAGGATAAAATATCGTCTAGAGAGAGATAATGATTAATTTGGAATTAATCGATGAATTAATATATTCGATATATTAAACGAAATTAGATTTCGACGCGGAATTAAAATTAGATTTTAATTCGGGCGAACGAATTAATTTAGAATTAATTCGTTAGCGACGTGAATAGTGAATTCGCTAGGCGTAATCATTTAATTACGACGCAACGGAAAATTCGCTAATTGAGAATTAGCGAACCCGAGCCCGAGTGTGATTGCGAGCGCATTCGTATTTCGAATTCGAGTGCGGCAACGCAAGTCGCATCAAGCGTCAAATCAATCGTCACATCAAGCAACAAATCAAAAGTCGCTTTGAGTGATTGATTGATTGATGTGATGGGTGGATTGATGGATTGACTTGCATCACATCACTTTATTAAAGTGACATGTGAATAGTGATGCAAGTGGGTGGAATAGTAACCTTGATGGATGTGTAATTGATTTACATAGATTTTATTGGATAAAATAAATGGAAAAGGCTTATTATTTTTTGAAAAAATATATAAGTCATTCTTGTAAATCATTTAGACAATTAATCCATTTACACCTTTTAGCTTTTCTTCCTTCTCTCTCACGCCCTTGGGGCTTCTCTTCTCTTCACTGCACAGTTCACAGGTGTGAGCTTTGGGGAGGCAATGAGTGGTTTTTCATGGACAAATCCAAGTGCTAGCACACTTACGATTATTGCGAAGGTGTTAGGGAGGTTCACCCATGAGGCGGGACTCATCCGACGGAGTTTGGAGCTTCGAAATGAGACCCGAATTAGCTCAAACCAGTGGGCAAATCTGCACAGTGGCGTGAGCAAGACAGTGGGCTTTATGGCTTGATTCGTCTTCAAATCGACATAACCGATCAATGTAAGTATTCCGCTACCTCCTTTGATGTGTTCACACATTTTTTTCATTGCTTGTTTGATCTTGGGACCTAGATAATAACCAACATATACTTTATTTGTTTGTCTCTCAGTTATCAAGTAATATTTATAATTCACTGTATAGAGCTAATAGTTAAGTTTGTATTTGAACACAGTAAATAATAAAAAATTCATGAATTAAATAAAAAACTTTAAAAAATAATTCAGAATAAAAGAACAAATAGCAATAGACTCGAAATACAAAAAATTATTTAGGTTTGTAGGCGGCTACTATTTAGGTTTCTTATTTAATATGAGATTATATTTTTATATTGTAATATGTTTTTTATTTTAATAATTTTATTTTTATTTTATATTTAATAATAAAAACATTAATTGCAGAGATTATGTGCCACTTATATATTTTTTTATTTCAATAGAAGATTATAATATAACTTCTTATTATAATAGATAATAAAAAAATTTAATTTTTGAGAGTAAGTGTCATGTGAAGTGATGAGAAGCTTAAAAATGTTTAACTTATAATCAGATAGTATAATATATTTTATTATTATAATAGTGTTCTTATTTAATAAATTTATTAATTAAATTTTATAATTTAATAGTGTTTTTTAATTGTATAAGATAGTATAATATATTATCTTATTATAATAAATGTAGACGCTGATTTTCGCACGAGGTCTACAATCGAGATTTCGTGATGGGGCACTGGCGATCCTGCAAAACAAAGAGGTAGGGTGAGCGTGAGGGTCTACCCACCGGTGTGGTGGATTCCGTAGGCACTCCGACGCCCAAGTCAGTGAGGGAAATGAGGTGCAAGAGTCGTAAAGGAGGAGTAAGATTAGATGTTACCTTGATCCTCGTTGGCCACCGTGAGGGTGGTAAGTGGGAGGTGATGAAAGTTTGGGTGAGAGTATTCTTAGGCTATGAGTAGGAGAGCTAGAAGTTGAATGTCCCTTCCTCATGGAGCCTCGTTTCCTATATCTACATGCTCCAATAACGTGTGCCTTTATTGCCCTTTGATTGCTCGTCCATTGAGTCATGGTAACGGACAACTTTATGAGGAGCAA
The DNA here is from genome assembly GCA_019454045.1 of Zanthoxylum bungeanum. Lineage (NCBI taxonomy): Eukaryota > Viridiplantae > Streptophyta > Magnoliopsida > Sapindales > Rutaceae > Zanthoxylum > Zanthoxylum bungeanum. Next base: position 199,680 of record SKCR01023664.1, read on the forward strand.
TTACTGCGTTTTGCCCGTTGTTGGCTGGAACGAACGGGTTATGAATGGTGTTTATAATCCTAGGCATTATGTGGACTGGCTTCTGGATGGTCCATCGGTTATGGTTTGGGCGATGGTGTTGGTGTTCACTGGATATGGGTTTACTAAATATCTTTGGGCCCACTCAGACTTTATGAGACCAAGCTCTTTAAGGTGGCAATTCGGGCCTGGATCCTTATGTTGGGGAGTCTGGGGTGCGCTCATCATTGGGCCCGAAGTAAAAGGTCAAAAATACCCTTGGACCAAATTTGGCCCGTACAGTTTGTCCCATACTCTCTAAGTCAAGGAGTCATTGGCTTGGAGAGTACTTGTCGCGTGTGTCGCCTGGGGTGAGACCATATGGTGTAGATGTACCCGAACGTTGATGCTGTCTATTGATTGGTCCAAACGAATGTCAAGTAATGAACTTGACTCTACACGATTCATCGTGGATGTTTTCAGTCGATTGAACCAGATTAGGTCAGAATCGTGAACTTGACTCTATAAGAGACATGGAGATGTGCCCGGTTGACCGAACCAGATGAAGGTCAAGATAATGAACTTGACTCTAACTGAGCCATAGGGGAAGTACCCGGTCGACTGAACCAGATGAAGGTCAGGATAATGAACTTGACTCTACCAGAGCCATTGGGGAAGTACCCAGTCGACTGAACCAGATGAAGGTCAGGATAATGAACTTGGCTCTTTCAGAGCCGTTGGGGAAGTACCCAGTCGACTGAACCGGATGAAGGTCAAGATATATGACATTCGACATGTGTAGTCCATGTCTACCATTTGACTCGACATGAGTCCATGTGGGATATCCCCGGTCGACTGAACCAGATGAAGTTTCAGGATATAAGTCATACGACATGTGTAGTCCATGTCTACAACTTAACTAGACATGAGTCCATGAGGGATGTCCCCGATCGACTAAACCAGATGAAGATTCAGGATATAAGTCATACAACATGTGTAGTCCATGTCTACAACTTTACTCGACATTAGTTCATAGGGGATGTCCCCGGTCGACTGAAATTGATGAGGCCATGAAGACATTCACTTGTTTGGTATCGAGGAGGGACCAAACAGAGGCTATATGTCGTGTGGTCCAGAGGAAGGCCCATGGATTTGACTCCAACACGAGGCAATTGGGGAGTGTTCCCATCGACTAGACTTGAAAAGGCCAGGAAGACATACACTCGTTTGGTATCGAAGAGGGACCAAATCGAGTTTACATGTCGTCTGGACCAAGAGAAGGTCAATGTATTAAACTTGACTCTACATGAGTCTATGGGGGATGTCCCCGATCTACAGAACCTTATGAAGGTCAGGATATTCCCCATACTATGGGTCAAAGGAGCAAGGGAGTCTTCAATGTCGTCTAGACCAGATGAAGGTATATGAGGGTCATCACTTACTATACTAGACCTGAAGAAGGTCTATGAAGCTATGGTCGAATGAACTTGATGAAAGTCCAAGTGAATCTTCATTCTACCTGACCTGATGAAGATCAGGAGACTACGGTCGAATGAACCTAATGAATGTCTATGAAAATCCTCATAACCTGACGGGAGTTATGACATTCTCCATTTTACTAGTCAAAGACTATTTTCAAGTTGAATGGATGTCGCTCAAATGAATGTACATGATCATGAAAGTTGTTTTAATAAAAAAGAATAAATATTTGTATCTGTCATATGGAGGCTTTGTCGAATGGACTAGTTTTCGGATGGGCTAGATGTTGTCCATGTGTATAGAAGTGTATGAAATAATATGTCATCTCTTGTCTGGGGTAACAGATGGTTTTCCAAGATTTATTAGCTCCATTCAACAGGCTATGACTTGGTGTCTATTGACTATCTTGTGTATTCGACTCTCGTTTCTGTCATGTCAAGTGTAACCCTTTGGCCATACATTATAATGCAAATTTTATTGAATGGGCCCAATGGTGATATTTTGCAACAATGTGTGTTTTATCTACTGGGACTCAGGTTGGTCGATTCAGTAAATTTGTGTCGAATGGGACAATCACCTACATAATAAGACTGGTTACTAGTGTATATGAATACATCGATACCTGTCTAGAATAGTGTTGGATGATCAATCTGTTGGTTCTTTCTCTACGCTCGGGCAGATGAGGGTCTTTTCTTTGCTTGGACGGATCCATATCCGTTCCTTTTCTGAATGCATTTCCTTCTCGTTGTAAGCCTTCCACATCACTTCTTCATTGATAGTGAGCTAGGTCATTGACTTCCATGCCGAGATTAGCAGCCATATAACCGAGCTTGAAAAACGGAGAAAAATCATAAAGTAACTGAGTCGACCCGACATGTTCTTTACCGAATAACTCAGCAACTGTCGGTGGGTTCTCGTGTGGGCTCAAGCACGACTTCAACGCCGAACACATGTACTCCATCAACCTCTGTTCTGAATCATCTTTCAAAGCGACGAAGTGATGACGTATTTTCTTTTAATAACCGTCTACTTTGAACAGCTTGCAGCCGATGAAGTAATCGACGATGAAGACGTAGACGTCATGATATCGGCCAAACCGTATGTTTGGGGTTGAAGGTTATGGCTCTTTCAATCGACATTCATGGTTTCCTTTCTTTCAAGTGGGAACAACTTACACACGCATGAAAATAGTATACTGTCGTGTGGACTGGCATTCGACAGCTTTGCATCTGGTGAATGGTGGTTGCTCATGAAATGGTGTGTGTGCTTCTTTTCATACTTGGAAGAAGCAGCTTCAGTTTCGGATGTAGCACCAGGCAATGTAGGATAAGCCGGTGGAACAAGGGCTTTAAATCATGATTTTAGGCTACTAGTGGAGCTTGTTGGGTTTCTCTTGTCAGCTTGCAAGTAGAGCTACCCATGCCATCTGGTGCTGAATCTTTGCATCGTCGTGTCGAATGGGACTGCTCATGGCTGTGAAACTAAATTATTTGGAGCACATGATGGGCGTCATTCATAAATCAGCGATTGAACTAGGTGTCGAGTGGACTTTTGACATATGCATGTTCAATGATTTTTGGACTTATCGAGTCGAATGCGATCTTTGCTTAAGACCAGGCTTTTGTATGTGTCATCTGGGGTAGAGTCATCAAAGTCATTCTCTTGTGGTCCAGAATTAAGATAAGATCCTGTCGTGTCGGGTGGGAACTCTGCATGGCTGAAATTGCCAACTCGGTTAGTGGAAATAGAGAATAATCGTACAGTTTGTTTGGTGGCTTTGGCGGGTGATCCATTTGGTGGCTTTGTCACAAGCAGTGTGCTTTGTTAAGTGGGATTGCTATTTTGAACAAAATTGTATAAGGCAAATGATGGCTTCCCAGAGCAAAGAATAAACTTCATTTGAGAATCTCAGAGCTGGTCGACTGGGCTCTCGGTGTATGCTAAATCAAATAGTAGACTTTGTTTCGTCTTATGCTTAACTTCGGGCATGTCGTCTGGAATTTCTCATCTGGAGGATTGATATCTTCACACCTCAAACATTTTGGGATTGTTGGAATCCAATGAATGGTGTTCCATGTAGTTCGAGAAAAACAAGTATGTTCATCTGTCGTATGAGGAATATTGGTGTTCATGATCTTTGAGGAAGACTTTCCTATTCTAAGCTATCATTTAGCTCATTCCTTTCTAATTGTCCCCAGTCCACTGGACCTGGTGAAGATCCTGAAGTCTCCATTCGGTTAGACCCGATGAAGGTCCATAAGACTGTTGTCGAACTGACCTAATGAAGACCCGAAAACGTGCCAGCTCGATTTTTCTTCAAGGGTAGTATGATTCCAGGTAGGTTGAAGAAAATGGCATATTCGAATTTCTGTATTTCCTTGCGCATGGTGGAGATGACTCATTGAGCTTGGTTGGTTGAGATGATGTGTTGATTTCCTTCTTGATTTATCGGATGGTTATCTGATGGCATATTGTCACTTGCCACATTTTTGAAGCTTCCAAGAGGTTGGATCGAATGGCTGGACTGTTGGGATGACTTTTAGCCTTGCGTCTATGGGGGGTTGAAGAAATATGCTCAAATGTTTGTAACTGTTCTTGGAGAACGGCTAATTGTGTGATCATGAGATCTGGTGTTTGCTCGTTGCGTGATGCCGTGCGAGTAGGAGCATTTGAAAAGGACCATAGACTGAAAGATCTTTGCTTGCTAAGAATCGTTAAGGCCCCACGGTGGGCGCCAAAGTGTAGACGCTGATTTTCGCACGAGGTCTATAATCGAGATTTCGTGAGGGGGCACTGGCGATCCTGCAAAACAAAGAGGTAGGGTGAGCGTGGACGGTCTACCCACCGGTGTGGTGGATACCGTAGGCACTCCGACACCCAAGTCAGTGAGGGAAATGAGGTGCAAGAGTCGTAAAAGGATGAGCAAGGTTAGATGTTACCTTGATCCTCATCGGCCGCCGTGAGGGTGGTAGGTAGGAGGTGATGAAAGTTTGGGTGAGAGTATTCTTAGGCTATGAGTAGGAGAGCTAGAAGCTGAATGTCCCTTCCTCATGGAGCCTCGTTTCCTATATCTATATGCTCCAGTAACGTGTGCCTTTATTGCCCTTTGATTGCTCGTCCGTTGGGTCATGGTAACGGTCGACTTCATGAGGAGCAATTACTGCGTTTTGCCCAGTGTAGGCTGGAACGAACGGGTTATGAATGGTGTTTATGAGCGTGGGAGTTATGTGGACTGGCTTCTGGATGGTCATTCGGTTATGGTTTGGGCGATGGTGTTGGTGTTCACTGGATATGGGTTTATTAAATATCTTTGGGCCTACTCAGACTTTATGAGACCTGGCTCTTTGAGGTGGGAATTCGGGCCTGGATCCTTATGTTGGGGAGTCTGGGGTGCGCTCATCATTGGGTCCGAAGCAAAAGGTCGAAATTGCCCTTGGACCAAATTTGGCCCGTACAATAAAGTTCTTATAAAATTACAATATGTATTTTTATTGTAATAGGTTTTTTATTTAATAAAAAATTAACTGTAAAAATATTTAATTTTATAATTTTTATAATAATAATTAATTATAGAGGTTAATTGTAGAAATTTAGTGCCACATATATAGTTTATTTTAATGAGAGATTATAATATATTTTCTTATTGTAATAGGTTTCTTTATTTAATTTTATAATTTAATAATATTAAATTAAAATATTAATTAATTAATAGGTTTCTTACTTTAATATTAGATTATGTTTTTATATTGTAATAAGTTTCTTATATTAATGATTTATTATTTTAATTTTATAATTTAATAATAAAAAATTAATTGTAGAGAATAGGTTAATTATAGATAATTTAATAGTAATTTTTTTTTTTTTTAATAGGATATTATAATATATTTTCTTGTTATAATAGAATTCTTATAAAATTATAATATGTATTTTTATTGTAATATGATTTTTATTTAAAAATTTATTAATTTAGTTCTATAACTTTAATATGAATCTGCCGTCTGGCACGATGAGGAGACTTAAAAATATTTAACATATATATATATATATTAATGTTTTGTGCAAATTTTTTTAATTATTAGTTTTTTTTTTTTAATTTTTTTGAGTTTCTTGATTTATTATATTATTTCACTTATTTTTATCTGTTTCGTTAAATTTTTAAATGAAGAGGTATATGTAATCATTTGAACAAAAATTGGAGTCGATTAATCTTTTCTCTTTTTTTTTTTAAAAAATAAAAAATAAAAAATTATGCTAATGATTCAAGGGTGAATTTGACACAAATACAATGTTTAAATAATGAGAGCAAATGTTGGGAGTGTATTTATCTTTTAGTGATGGTTAGATATCCAAATCAAATTGTAAAATTCGAAACCATATTATAATATATGATACTGAATGTTATTTTTTGTCACTCTCTCCCTACAATATCATTTGTTCACTTTGGGATCTCGACGGGGGTGTTCAGGGCTGTTATTCGGATGATTCCGTGCGGTTTTGTTGTCACAGAGAGTCTCACCCATATGAGTGGCGGTTATTGGGCATGTATCGACTCTTATCGTAGCTCCTCGAAATTTTAGAAATATTGAGTGACATTTAAGCGCTTATGGTGATTCGTACCAATGAGGTGGTACCATATAGTGACTTAAAAATCATATAAAGGACTTCAAGGTCAATAGTTCGAATGACCATAAAGGCTTATATACCACTCAATATTGCTAAAGCTCTGAAGAGCCATGTTGAGAGTCGGCATATGTCTAATAACCGCCATTCACGTGGT